>JAANYP010001043.1:1211656-1263995 GCA_020465985.1 Centrapalus pauciflorus | reverse complement strand
GTAGTTTTACCGTTTATACCAACATTATTTATTTTTTATCATTAATAGCAACAACTTTTGAATTTTTTACCGATTATACCAACTTTTGACCTGGAAACCTGCTATAGCAGGTTACCATCAATTAATACCAACAACTTTTATCTTTTTACCAATAATAGCAACAACGTTTTATATTTTTACCAATAATAGCAATGACTTTTAACTTTTTACCAATAATAAAAACATATCAAATTAAATTTTTCTTTATCTTTAACTAATCATTACTTTAAAGAAACTAGATCTATGAAAATCGAAATACAATCAACTAAGTTCATAATCCATTTTTTTTGTTTAAATTTTGCTAGAAATAAATCAAATGCAATGTGTGCCTATAAAAGAGATAAAAAAATATGTTTTCTATAGACATTAAAAAGTGAAGATTATTTTGATGTGTCATATTTTCATGCATGGCCGGGTTTTATAGGTATGATAGGGTCGACCTTTAAGTGTAACATAACAACGTGAAACTCAAATCATTTTGTATAAGATGTCATAGAAATACAATGAACACATTATGCTACATTTGTATTCTTTTTTGGATAATTAGTTCTTTATTTATTTGATAAATAAAATGGTAAGATTAAAAAGTTGCATCCGTGTATTTTATGAATAATTATATATGATTTAATAATCCAATTATTCTAATATGAGTACAAGAGCCTTAAGCTTCCAACCAAATATAAGTAACTGAAACTCATGGATTCTTGCAAGTTTTGTTGGGAGAAGCTCAAGGATTTGGTCCAACCAATTTAACAAACTCAATGTATAATTTTTCATGCTTTAATAAGTAAATATGGAAGTTTTATCATGTCCTCATCTTCTTATGTTGCTATTCATATCATGGAATTATGCAAGAACTAAATAAGTGTGTTTACAAATGCCAAAGAATAGATAATAATCTATTTAGAGGGATTATGGATAATTGAATACAAGAAATCTACTAAAACTTGGGTTTGGAAATCTTTGAATCAATCAAAGAATTTAGTTAGTAAATTAGTTGATTTCTGGAAGGATTGAGGCTAACCAATCTAAAACCGAAAAACCAAAAAACTGAAACAAAAAAAAAAACCAAACCGTCTAGACTTTGAATTTTCAAAAACCAAAAATTTCGGTTTGGTTTCGGTTTGGATGTCAAAATAAACCGAAAAAAACCAAACCGAACTGAAGTTTTATAATTTTAAAATTTATAAATACTCTTCCTTCGTTACAGTTATTCATTTATGTTTTTTATTGAAAGTTTTAACTTTTCAATGTCTAAATTTCATATGAGACTAAAATTCACTTTGAATATTATAATGATTATTATTGTTGTATTATTATTGCATTTGTATGTTGTCATGGTTTTGAATGATAAAATGATTTAAGGTCTAAATCTTGTTTGTGAAAAAATGCATTAAGTGTTATATATTTTGATTTTATGTATCCATATATATGTTTATTCCAATATGTGTGTGTGTGTGTCTATATATATATATATATATATATATATATATATATATATATATATATATATATATATAGTCAGGTTCAAAAAAGTACCTCTCGAAATCAAGTGCACCCGAAGGTACCAACCTTAAAAAACTTCTTTTAAATTTTTTTTCTCATAACCATATTTAAATTAATGTTATACACATGCTATATGAATTTCACATACATTCACACTTTCTGTGTCCTTAAAAATTATGTGAATGCTCAATGCATATTTATGTGAATGGTCATCCATGTGAATGGTCATTTCACACCATGTGAATGGTGTGAATGACCATTCACATGATTTTTTTTACCATTCACAAGATTTATGATGTTGCTCCTTTTGAAAAAAAGTTTTATAATGTTGTCTTATACGTGTTTATTAAAAAAAAAATACATGTGAATGATCATTCACATCAGGGTACGCTGGAATCTCATAGGTACGCTGATGAACCTGATTCTATATAGATTCAAGTTCAAATAAGTACCTCTCGAAATCAAGTGCACCCGAAGGTACCGACCTTAAAAAACTTTGTTAAAACTTTTTTTCACAAAACCATGTTTAATTTAATGTTATACACATGATATATGAATTTCACATAGATTCACACTTTCTGTGTCCTTAAAAATTATGTGAATGCTCAATGCATATTTATGTGAATGGTCATCCATGTGAATGGTCATTTCACACTATGTGAATGGTGTGAATGATCATTCACATGATCTTTTTTTACCATTCACAAAATTTATGATGTTACTCCTTTTGAAAAAAAGTCTTATAATGTTGTGTTATACATGTCTATTCAAAAAAAATATATGTGAATGATCATTCACATTAGGGTACGCTGGGTACACTGGAATCTCATAGGTACGCTGATGAACCTGATTCATATAGATTCAGGTTCAAAAAGGTACCTCTCGAAATCAAGTGCACCCGAAGGTACCAACCTTTAAAACTTTTTTATTATTATTTTTTTTCATAACCATGTTTAAATTAATGTTATACACATGATATATGAATTTCACATACATTCACACTTTCTGTGTCCTTAAAAATTATGTGAATGCTCAATGCATATTTATGTGAATGGTGATCCATGTGATCCATGTGAATGATCATTTCACACCATGTGAATGGTGTGAATGACCATTCACATGATTTTTTTTACCATTCACAAGATTTATGATGTTGCTCCTTTTGAAAAAAAGTCTTATAATGTTGTGTTATACATGTCTATTTAAAAAAATATATGTGAATGATCATTCACATTAGGGTACGCTGGAATCTCATAGGTACGCTGATGAACCTGATTCTATATATATAGGGTTGGGATCATTGCAGAACCTTAATTTAGTGCAGAACTATAGAACCAATCTAAATCATTGGATTAATATATATAACACTAGGGATAAGATGGTAATTATGCAATTAACATTGAATTAATAGTAGCCTACCAAGTTTGACTGCCCACTTTGACCATTTTTTACTCTTTTAATATCGAAGGTACATGCAGTGTTGAATGTGTGATATAAACTGTAATTCGACATTGAATGATCTCTATATAATATATTGAATGGAGGTTTAGATAAAAAAAATTTTTTAAGAAAAATAAACACGTAAAATTTTTTCGAAAAAAATATATCATTACTATTCTCATTAAATCAACCAACTTTTGACTACTAATTTTGACTATTATTTTGGTTCTGTTAATTCTGAATGTACATGCAGTGTTGCATCGACGTTGGATATACGACATCAAGTGTTCATTCGACATTGAATTAATCGGTCATGTTACATCGCATCGTGGTCTGGGTAATTTTTTTTTTACGAAAAATAAACACGTAAAATTTTTTCGAAAAAAATATGTCAATACTGTTCTCATTAAATCAACCAACTTTTGACTACTAATTTTG
The DNA here is from genome assembly GCA_020465985.1 of Centrapalus pauciflorus. Lineage (NCBI taxonomy): Eukaryota > Viridiplantae > Streptophyta > Magnoliopsida > Asterales > Asteraceae > Centrapalus > Centrapalus pauciflorus. Next base: position 1,260,572 of record JAANYP010001043.1, on the reverse strand, counting down.
ACCATTATTTTGGTTATGTTAATTTTGAATGTACATGCAGTGTTGCATCGACGTTGAATATACGATATCAAGTGGTCATTCGACATTGAATGATACCGTCCATGCTACATTGCATGGTGGTCTGGGTATTATTTTTTTTTTTTACGAAAACTAAACACGTAAAAATTTTTCGAAAAAAATATATCATGACAGGTCTCGTTTTAAAGAGTATAAAATTCTCGTTTTTATGGTATAATTTTTTTGATTTAACAATTAATCATAAAAATGTTATTTTAATTTAAAGAAAAAAGATATTTATTTTACTAATGTCAATCTTTTTGATATGTCCAATCTATTCCTTCTTTACCCCAGAATTAAAAAATCACTAATGCCAATCTTTTTTTCACTATTTCCAAACTCTATGGTATTAATCAAGACCATTAGATTAATCTAATCTATGGACGATATTGGTTCTACGGTTCTACACTAAATTTATGTTCTGCAATGATCCCATCGATATATATATATATATATATATATATATATATATATATATATATATATATATATATATATATACATGTGTGTGTGTGTGTTTTGGTTCTAGAAAGAAAGAATTGAAATTAAAAACCATGACAACGAAAAATCGAAGCCAAATTGAAACCAATATAAAAACCAAAAAATCAAATCGTTTAAAATCCAAACCGAACGGTTTCTTGAATATAGTATCCGATGTTTCAGTTTGGTTTTTGGTTTTTTCCAAAAATCGATCCATTCTCATCCCTAATCAAAATAATATTCATTTTTATAGGCACACAGTGCATTTGATTTATCTCTAACAAAATTTAAACAAAGAATGGATTATGAACTTATTTTATTGTGTTTCGATTTTCATAAATTTAGTTTTTTTAAACTAATGATTAGTTAAAGATAAAGGAAAATTTAATTTGATATGTTTTTATTATTGGTAAAAAGTTAAAAGTCGCTGCTATTATTGGTAAAAATATACAAAGTTGTTGCTAGTATTGGTAAAAAGATAAAAGTTGTTTGTATTAATGGATGGTAACCTGTTATAGCAGGTTTCCAGGTCAAAAGTTGGTATAATCGGTAAAAATACAAAAGATGTTATTATTAATAATAAAAAATAAATAATGTGGGTATAAACGGTAAAACTACAAAAGGTTGTTGCTATTTTTGGCATATAACCCAATAAATTATATGTCAAACATATTTTATCTTCTAAAAAGAAAATGAATTTACACTTTACCTAAAAGACATTTCAACACATGTTCATATTTAATTTTTATTCCACGTAGGTTATTTACCGATCCACATAGGACTAATAATCGGTTTCAACGGGTTACTCATTGATTAAACCTTGATCAACTGAATTTTAGTTAGTTCGGGGTTTTCTATACAACGAAAAATGGTTTGGGGTTTTAATCACAAAAAGCTGACAGGTTGGTGGTTTTTGCGCAATTATTCCTTTCAAATATGTATTTCATTAAAATTGGTCCCTTAATGGTTTGCTTTGGAGTCCTCAGAATAATATTTTAATATTATTGTTTGGAATCCTGATGTTGTAAAAATGTAACACAGATTTGTCTAATTTGTTGTGAAATGTTATTTTTCTTTATCTGTAGGTAACATTTCTATTAACCTGATGTGTCTAACATGTTTGTTATTTTTATAGGTTACTAATAGCTTCCAATACACCCACACATGATTCAAACTCTTCAAATTCTCAATCCTCATCCAAAATCATACCATTGCCTCTAAACCTGTCAAATCTACTTCCATTGCTAGTCCAAAACCCACATCACCAATTCCTGAAACCCATCTTGTCAAACCCAAACATTTTTTGCTCTTATCTGATAACAACCATCGACTTGACCCTTCTGTTATAAAAGTTATCCACCAAGTCATTGTTGAAATTCTGAAAGGACACACTTTGGGATACCTTTTGCAGTATAAACCTACAATTCCTTTGATATATTTGCACTAATTCTGGAACTCGATCAAATTCATTCCCGATGGTGGTGATCACCATTTTAAGGTCACCATTGACTAATTCAAGGCAAAAATACATTAGCCAGATTTCGTCACAATCTTTTCTTACCAAGGAAGATAGACATGAATAATTTTATTGACCTCGTCGAATATGAAGATTTTGTATCCGATGAACAATTGTACAGAGACATCATAAGTCTGGCATACACAAAACCACTGACAAAGAGTTCGTTATTTCATCGAAATGGTATGTACGACGAATGGTATACCCTATTCTGCATTTTGAATAGGTGTATGACCTCCAAACATACTAATGCTGATCGAGGAAGCATATATTCTCTGAGGATATTTCATGGTGTTGCTTTTAACAAACATTATGACTTCGCCCAATGTATCTGGGAGAATCTGAAAAAAGTGGTGCTCGCAAAGACCACTAATGGAGCAAGACGGTTTGTGCCTCTCGAAAGATTCATACAAATCCTTATTCGAGGAATTTTGAGGGCAAACAAAAAAATCCCGAAGAGGGAAAATTCATAAAAGTGCCCAGACCATGTCATGATGAGCCTATACATCAAAAGGGATGATCTGAATGCTAACCTTTTGCAATCCCAGAATCTATTTTAAAGTATGCTGATGAGAGAGCGGAGAGTGTAAGATTATATAGGATAGATCATGCTCCAGTGGAGCCTCAGGAATCGAGGTTTCCTACCCACGGAGCTATCCCCGAGGAGGTTCAGCAATAAGGGGTTGCTGAACAGGGACAATCTGAGTTGATGGAGCAGGAGACTGTGAGGGGTGGTGAGGATTTAGAACGTAATCTTTCAAATGTTCAAGGAGGAGAGGGAGGAGATGATAATGATAATGATGATGATGATGGTGATGAGACAGGGACTGGGGCTAAATTGTATCGTTTTGTGAGAATAAGTGAAGAGAGGGAGGATATTGTTGCTGATGTGAGTGAGAGGGAGATCCCAACCTCAAAAGGTCGGGAAACCACATCTGATATCAGCTCTCCTTTGAGAGTTGGTATTTAATCAACATGTAACACCTTAACTCTAATTAACAGTAATAATAATAATTCTCAACATTTCTAACGATATTTCGGCATGACCTATTCGTAAAATCGACAAATCCATCCTGTATTTTCAGATTCATAAATAATTTACAAAATACAATTCCAAATCATCAAACTTCCAAGTACAATCCCCCAAAACAAAACAAAGATTTATGCACTTACACGCCCATAGATCTAACAATCAATACATAAATGAGACCACCGCCCAAAACACAAGTTCCAATGCCACCATTTCAAACTTTGATGACCCAGATACATTGCAAATAATGGGATTAAGCACATCAACCTTCATCAAGCTTAAATATATAAAAGTCATGATGATATATTGCACAAGGGTGATATACTCCCTCCCCGAAATAAGGCATAAATAAATGTGCCAAAAGAGTCTATCTTGATCACGGCCTCCTACTTTGAACTTTGCTCGATTCTACCTTTTCTTTCCCTTTTCCTTCTATTCCTGAAAAGTGTAAAACGATGAAGTGGTTAAGCAATAATGCTTAGTGAGTGACTAGGTCAATAATGTACCACATTCAATAGCTAAATAAGTGAACCTGCAAGGCATGAACAATCACAGTAAAGCGTCATTATATAAGAGATATCAAAGGAGATGAGACATATCAAGAGAAAGACTCTTGATAGTGTCACGACAACACTACACACTATGAGTACATCCAGGGAGTGTGTAGCACCAAAAATCATCAAGGTCCGCAGTACCCGACATCGTACTCCCGCCAACAATGAAGTACGACATCATACTCCGAGATCATCGGTAGTATGGCTATAATGTAATCACACACAGTATTGTATTATGTCATAAGCAATGAAATAAACATGTACATGTTAAGACTATCCATATAAATAAAATAAGAGAGCATAGGCTTAAGGATCATGAAGAGGTATGTGATGCAATGCCAATGAATGAACAACATAAATATATGAAACAATCAAGTGTTATGATATAAGAGGTACACATTAACACTAGTACTCACAATAAATGCATAAAAGATGCCGTCATTAACAAGCCAACACAATATATGGTCATAGAGTTAGTATAAGCCTCGCCACAAGCTCCAAAGGTCGCCGAAGTTAGCTATAAGATACCTAAACATAACATACGATCACCAAGCATGTTAATGATGAGTAAATGTAAGAACATCCTCCTAAACTAGCTTTTACATACTTTCTATGGACTTCTAAGTAAGTACCTAAGTCCCTTAATATGAATTAGAATCCATCTCAACTAGGTCTATAGGTTACAATTATCACTTATCATGTTATAGTTAGTGTTTGATGATTTTAAGGCCCTAGAAACACATCTCAATGCTTGAGTTGTAAATATACCCAATTTCGGTTCCTTCAAGAAAGCTCATACATCATTTTGAAGCCTTACAAGTTTCCTAATTCCAATTTGACTTTACAATACTTTAAACCCCTAATTTAGAAGAGTTTTGATGACCTAAAACCAAATCAAGAACCCTTGAATCAAAATTTGAATTTTTTGGACAGAACTATTTGACTCGTTGAGTCGCCTAATCGACTCATCGAGACACTCTCAGACAGAGCCTGGTTTGCCCCTTTTTCAGCATCAAATTTCCCCAACTCCCCAAATTTCATATTCTACCATGTTTGATGATCAAAGCTAGTTAAATAACAATAACTATTGAACTTTAATGCTACAAAGTGTTATTATATCAACATTCTAACATCATCAAACCATAAATCTATCACATGAAATTCCTTGGTTTAAATCACTAATAACCCATTTGAGTTATTCAAGTTGCTCATGAATATAAAGATGGAATACTTCAATAATCAAGCTAGAGTACATGTAATGCTTTGATTGCTTCATAATAGATTTTCAAGGTTCATTCATTTCTTTTTGATTGCCATAACCTACATCTCCCGTTAATAAATTTAGAGTCAAGAGGAAGAAGATAATACATTAATGGAGAAGATGAGATTGCAAGTTTTTACCTCAATAGCTCCCTTCCCTTTCAAAAATCTGATTTTGTTGAAGTTTTGTATCCGGATTCATGTGGAGCTCCAAAATCATGTGAAGAGAAGAAGAAAGGGGAACACACCCATATATATAAGCAAAACTGGAACCCTCTAGACCAATCATGATCTTTCTATATAAATGTCTGATTTTTATTTCTAAATTTTGCAATTTACTCCCGCTCTTCATTCATTCTATAAGATTTGGCCACATAAGTTTTAAGTTATATATATTTGCCCATCTTTAGTCAAAATTCTTATTCTAAGTGGTTGGAAGCATTTGCTACAATTGGGTCGTAAGGTACAAGTCCCTAAAGCACACTTATTATCTTATATAGTTACTTCATAACACTTGTTAAAAATTACCCACCTCATAAAAATACTAATTATTTAGATACTAAAATTTAGCATTTTAATAATATAAAGGGTATCTAAAATGATGGATGTTACAAATCCTCCCCCGTTGAAAAGATTCCGCCCACGGAATCACTTTGAGGCAAACAGCTCCGAATATTTGGCCATCAACTTTGCTTTGGTCTCCCATGTAAGATTTGCACCGCGGTGATGCTTCCATTTAACGAGAACCATCTCAATCTCCTTGTTCCGAAGCTTCTTAACTTTCTTGCCTTGAATTGACTCGGGTTCCTCCACATATCTCAACTTGTTGTCTATTTGAACATCAGTTATGAGTACAACTGAATCTGGCTCAACGAGGCATTTCTGCAGATAACCGACATGAAAAACATTATGAATCCCTGCTAACTCTTCTGAAAACTCCAAACGATAAGCTTGTGATCCGATTTTATCAAGAATCTTAAAAGGTCCAATGTATCGAGGTTTCAGTTTTCCCTGCCTTCCAAAACGAAGTACTCCTTTCCACGGGGAAACTTTCAACATCACATAATCATCAACTTTGAAGTCAACAAGCCTATGTTTCTTGTCTAAATAAACTTTCTGCCGGTCTTGAGCTGCTTTGAGTCGATCTCGGCTTAACTTGAACTTATCATGTGTCAGATGAAGAATCTCGGGTCCGGACAATGGTTTCTCACCTGCTTCTTGCCAACAAGTCAGAGTCAGACACTTCCAACCATACAAGGCTTCAAAAGGAGGCATCCCGATTGATGAGTGATAACTGTTATTGTAAGTAAACTTAACCAATGGCACGTGAGTATCCCAACAACCTCCAAAATCAATAATGCACGCATGCAAATGATCTTCAAGACTCTGAATGGTGCGCTCACTTTCGCCATCAGTTTGCGGGTGATATGTCATACTCATTTTAATTCGAGTACCTAAAGCTTGCTGAAAACTATCCCAGAAACGAGAAGTAATGTAAGACCCAAGATTTCTCAAAGGTCTTAAGTCTAGGCCCAGTAGTAATGCAATATCAATCAGGAAACTAAGATAATAATTAGCAGTGCGGAATTAAAGTTAATTACAATCAGAGACAATTTTAAGTAATAGGGTACAAACTTCTAGACTATTACATCCAAGCACAAAATATAAACTAGCCCCTGAACCCCAAAGCTCTATCATCAATCAAGTACCAAGGTGTTGAAACGGGTTCTAAAGCACTTCAAGCTCTTTCAGAGTCCTGACCTATGAACTAGGTCCAGCCAATCCTTTGCTTTTACCTGAAAAAAAAATAATGCAACAACGGGGTAAGCTTATTTGCTTAGTGAGAATGTAGAATTTCACATTTAACATGCAATTATGAACGCGAAAAGTACATGCACTGCACTCGGCTCATGCACGGCTTTACTCTATTGCTCATGCACTGCACTAGGCTCATGCACAACTCAAATCTCGAAGGGACATTGGCCAATTAAATGCTCTTTTGATGCGCGTCTTTGCTCAGCTCCCAGTTATAAAACTGTTGTTGCTCTTGAGACTTTTAGACAAATTTATAAGGAATGCTCGGATAATGATAACACCATATACATGCATCATTAGTGGGGATCAGCCACGTACTGGGCTAGCTACCAGTAATTGCTGTATGGGTATCATCAGAATGCTCGGCTCTAGCTACCCTCTGTGCTTTCATCATGTAAATCAGCACATCATAAGCTTAACATTAACCCAACACTGAGCAATAGTGGTGGTGTTAAGCTTAACAATCAAATGACTCGTCAAAGAATAGAAGCTAGAAGAAGAAATGATCGGCTCAACAAATCATAGTAATCATGATAACTTATCAATATGCTCAGGATCAGAATGCCAATAAAATCATAACAAAGCAACCAAAGTCTCAATTCACATAATTTGCAGTTAAAGTAAAATCTACAACTCATTGTTACTGGTTAATTCGCACTTTCCAGCTCTCTGGCTCTGTTGCTCACAATCTGTAGTGGGTTAGAACCACTATCTGACTTATATCAGACTTACAGACGCTTGCCACTTTGCTATATCCTTCACTGATGCTCTTTATATGTCTTTTAGCTTCTCTTGTTGCTCAATCTGTTATTCATATCATTTCTGATATTTATTAGTTTTTATCATCTGAATAACATATTCAGTGTTCACTCGTTGGCATTTAATCTCAAATGCTCATACATTAATTATATTGAGATGAATATGGCCAACTATTTCATTAGAACATTTGGTTCAAGGTTCAATGGTTATATTTGTCATATATGAAATATGCTTTAAATGATTTGAATGACATATAAGTATTTATGTCATTTTTCATGGACATGTGTTATAATGTATGCACTTACATATAGCATGCATACATGATCATATTTATGCTTATTTAAACAGGTATATTCGCTTAAGCACATTTAATTGATCATAAGACTTGTTTGTTTCTGGAATAAGAATAAGTGAAATATCTTCAAGTGAATTATATACTTAAATTCTCATGCATAAGCTAAATTAGTTAAAATGATGTTTCTGTCTTTATTGTTCATTTTTCTGTTTCTGTTGCTGAAAAAGAAACGGCCAAGAAGGTCCTTGGGCCTTCGGCCAAGACTTAGATGTATTCGTATATGTTGTTCATAATTTAGAAGCATCAATCAATCCTTATCTTCCTTAATTGCTGTTGTCATTACTGAAAAAGAAAGAAATACAGAAAAGATAAAGAACTGGGTGTGTGCGTGTGAATGTTGCATGTATACCGAAACCATTGATATAATACCGAAACCTCATGGTTTCGGTAATACTAACCTACTGAAGCATAAGTAGATGCTGAAACTAATCCATAACTATTGAGACTCAGATAGATACCGAAACCCAGCAAGAAACCGAAACCTATATATATAAAGTACCGAAACCTGGAAGGTTTCGGTAACACCCTGCAACCACCACCGGTTTCGGTAATCACTATACTGCAACCCATCAAAACTACCGAGTTTAAAATCATGTTTTGAAGTTATAAACTCATACAAAATTTCCCAGGAAACCGTGGGTATTCATCTCACATTCAAGAACAATTAAGAATGAAAGTTACCTTGATTCTTGTATGATCTAGTTGTTTGATGCTAAATTGATGATATAAAACTTGAATCCTTGACCTTTTGTTGCAAGACTTGTGATTTGGGAAGAAGAAGAAGGAACCGTAATGTTCAAAGGATAAAATGAGCAAAGAGTTTGGTGAGTGATAAAACAAATGAGCAGATCACTTTAGGTTTATATATTTAAATTTGTTAAATATAATATTTAACCCTTAAGCTTACTTTTATTTCATTTCTTTAAACTTTGGTACTTTATAAATAATACATAACATATAATTAACTTGATTTTGTCTTTTATTAATTAACATAATTTACATTGAAATTATATTTTAAAATCAATTAAAGAAATTTTCATTTAGCTTGCAATTAACGTTAATGCTTGTTAATCGCCGTTGATTAAAGTTCAGGTCGTTACAAGTAAAGCGAGAATCACGATCTGATACAATTGAATTGGGAATGTCGTGGCGTGAAACAATCTCGTTGATGTAAATTTGAGCTAATCCCTCTAGAGAATAAGTCTCTCGAATGGGAATGAAGTGAGCTGTCTTTGTGAGGCAATCAACAATAACCCAAATACTATCATGCTGGCGCAAAGTCTTTGGAAACTTTGTAACAAAATCCATAGTGATGTGATACCACTTCCATTCCAGAATCAAAAGTGGTTGTATACTACCATAGGTCTTCTAGTGCCCGGCTTTGACTTGTAAGCACACACCAGACATTTCTCCACATAACTCCCCACATCACACTTCAATCCTGACCACCAATACTCAGATTTCATGTCTCGGTACATCTTGGTACTGCTGGGATGATAGGAATAACTGGAATTGTGCGCTTCTCGTAACAAAGTCTTACGAAGTCCGCTTAACTTGGGAATCCAAATTCGCTCCTTATAAGTCTGCAACCCAAGAGAGGTATCGGCTAACAAAGAAACTTGTTCGACAAGACGTTCGGCTTTAAGATTTTCAGCTTGGAGTGCTTCACCTTGCCATCTCCGTATGTCCACAACAATTGACGGTCTAATAGGTACATAGTTAAGCACATAATGAAGTGCTTCTTTCCGGTCTTTGTACATTTTCCGACTAAGAGTATCAGCCACCACATTGGCTTTACCTGGGTGGTAAAGAATCTCACAATCGAAATCCTTAATCAATTTCATCGCTCGCTGCTGCCACATGTTAAGATTTGGTTGGTCAAAGATATACTTCAAACTCTTGTGGTCAGTATAGATTGTACAACGAGTTCCATACAGATAATGTCGCCACAACTTCAAAGCAAAAATAACTGCTGCCAACTCCAAGTCATGCAAATTATACTTCTTCTCATAATCTTAAAGTTGTCGCGAAGCGTATGCGATAACTTTTCCCCGCTGCATAAGTACACAACCAAGGTCTGATCCTGAAGCATCATTATAAACCACTAAGTCTTTGTTACCTTCAGGAAAAGCGAGAATCGGGGCGTTGATGATACATGTCTTCAATGTTTGAAAGGCTTTTTCTTGTTCCTCGGCCCATACGAAAGCAGATTTATTTTTAGTGAGAGAAGTCAGAGGCACCGCGATTTTAGAGAAATCGCGTATGAAACATCGATAATACCCGGCCAAGCTGAGAAAACTCCTTATTTCAGATGCATTCTTTGGTTGCTCCCAATTTCGTATTACCTCAACCTTTGTCGGATCTATAGATACTCTGCTTTCAGGAATCACATGTCTCAAAAACTGTACTTTCCGCAGCCAAAAGTCACATTTGGAGAACTTGGCATACAACCGTTCTCTTCGAAGAGTCTCCAGCATCTTGCGCAAATGAGTAGCATGCTCGGCTTCTAACTTTGAGTATATCATTATATCGTCTATAAACACGATGACTGACTTGTCTAACATAGGCCGGCACACACGGTTCATAAGATCCATAAGCGCTGACGGTGCATTAGTGAGTCCAAACGGCATTACTAAAAACTCGTAATAATTGTACCTGGTTCGAAATGATGTCTTTGGCACGTCTTCCTCCCTAACCTTCAATTGATGATAGCTTGATCTCAAATCTATCTTGTAGAAATAGGAAGCACCTTACAATTTGTCAAAAAGGTCGTCTATGCGCGACAAAGTATACTTGTTACGAATAGTCACCTTGTTGAGCTCTCGGTAATCGATACACATCCGTAAAGAGCCATCTTTCTTCTTGACAAATAAAATTGGCGCTCCCCATGGTAAAGAGCTCGGCCTAATGAAACCCTTGTCAAGTAATTCTTGTAGTTGAGTCCACATCTCCGATGGAGCGAGACGATAGGGAGCACGGGCTATGGGAGCCGCTCCAGGAACCAAATCAATTCCAAATTCAACTTGCCGATCTGGGGGAAGACCTGGAAATTCATCTGGAAGCACATCAGGACTTCAGATAATTGAGGCTGCTCATCCTTTGTGTCCACCAAGACCATTAGATAGTTGGGGCATCCCTTACTAAGGCAACGTCAAGCCTTAGCAACTGATATGACATTCACACCTCCATGATGTGAAGACCTCCCCTTACGGGGCAATCCTCAGAGTCTAGGTCCCACATCATGCAACACGATATCAATCATAACTAAGATAAAGTAATTAAGTTGCGGAATTTATAATTACAGTACAAAATATTAGGATAAGTTTAATACAATTTTTAGTATGAATTACAATTTTCAAATTAAACTTATAAAGGGCACAAGACTAATTTAATTCATGTCATCATACATTCAAATCAAATCTACCCAGACCACCACAATTATCATCTGCCAATCAGTACCGACGGGTTTATTGAGTAGTGGCCTATAGAAAACTTCAATCTTGATCTTGTAAGACCTATGAACTAGGTCCAGCAGGTGACTTTCCTTTATCTTTTCCTGTAAAAATGTAAACAACAACTGTAAGCAAAGCTTAGTGAGAATATAGATTTTCAGATTACATGCATTAATCAAGCGGATCATGGGTCAAAGCGTGATATGTCTGCACTGCCGCTACAACCACTTATGATTGAGACATAGTAGTCATAGAATCGGATGATGTTCAGCCCACGCTCACGCTTTTAGTGGAAGCTATCCACTTATGCGGGGCTAGCTACCAGCGGCCGTCATGGGGGAACATTGGAGTATCAATACCAAGTTCAATAGAACTAGTGACATAGCTAGGTCTAGAACAATAGACCGACAAGGCTAATCATGCTAAGCTGAATCAATATGTCAAATATGTGATCGATAAGGAAAGCAAAGTAATCAAAGTTATGATAGCAATAATATTATAGCAATATCTGAAATGAACTGTAAATACAATGTCATGCGAAATGATAAGTCAAATAGCTATCATGATCCACAGGGCATCACCGAACCATGGTGTGCACAGGTCACAATACAGCGGAGCAAGTATGAATGTCAAATAATCTATCATCAACTATATGTCTCAACCGGAAGTCTAGCATGCAAAACTGAATATCTACAACTCACTGATCTGTGGTCTTTATCAAGCAGATTTATAATCCACCACCTGAGTTATCCCAGGATTTTATCTTTAAATCTTTGTCAATCTGATCTCTGTCAATTCTTTTCAATTCTGTGACCCACTGTCAATCTCTTTAGTTCTTTGTTCAGAATTTATCTGAACCTATCCAGAATCATATCATAGTAAGAACATTTTAGGTCTTTATCTTTATCTGATCTGATTTTGATAACTGATAACTCATTAATTGTTTCGTTCATTTTCTTTGTTTCATTGAATTCTCAAAAGATATATACAAATATAAATTTATATATATCATGTTGCTTTATTCATAAATCTTAAATTCTTATTTTAAAATATGTAAAATGGGCCATCCGAATTCGGACATAACCGGATTGGGTCAACCGGATTCGGACTTATTCGAATTGATTTATCCGGATTCGGACCGATATGAACTGAATTGGGACATCCGGACATGGCTGATCCGGATTGGACCACTTCCTCATCCGAATTAGGTTCATCATCAGAACAGGTCCTAATTGGACATTGGATCCGAAATGGGCATCTCATCCAAATTCGGGTCTCAACCGAATTCGGACCCCATACTTATAAATTTTCCAGAAATGTTCTTGGTGTTCTTAACTTTATGCATACGGATTTTTACCAAATTTTCTCTAAACAGATATTTATTAACATGCAACTTAAGAATAAGTTACACTATCATTATTGGGTTGTTTTTATACTATTTTCCCCATTTTAACACACCTATGTGATCAAAATCATCCAAAATATGCCACTTTTGTCAGGAACACATTTTTATAAAAATTCAGATTTTCATTTTCATTGGATGATCCAACCATTAATTTTTGTTTCTATTACTTTTATATACTTCATTACATGATTATTTATCAAATATATACACATGCAACCAACGAATTCCATGTTTTAATCATAGGTTTCGGTTTTTATCAAAACCGAACCAAATCTCATAAAACTTCAAATTTTAATCAAAATTACCTCAATATCTTGTAGATTGATGATGCTTGATGAGGATTGTAACCTTCACTTGAATTAATTCTTCAATTAATGGAACAATTTATGAAAATTTTGGTGAAAATTTGGAGGAACCGTAGATTAAGAGAGAGAGTAGAGAGAGATTTAATTTCGATGTTAATGATCATAAATGATCATTTTTCTTGTTTTTATTTCTTAACTTTTGGATTTTGGCAACTTTAATCCCTCCACTTTGTATTTTACATCTCTTTTAAATTTGATCATCTAGATACTTTTTAACATTTATATAATTTAATTAAATATTTTCATAACTTAATTAAGGGAAAATGGCATCAAATAGCTTTGAACTTTCGACTTTGTACACATTTATGTGGTGAATTTTTTTTTGTGCACATTTGGTAGTCAAAGTTTCAAAATTGTTCTAATTTGGTAGTTGGCGTACCTTTTAACCGGTTGCTTCCTGTTTCGATGCCTACATGGACAATTTTTTAATGACGTGGCTACCCGTTTTTATATTATACTCGGTTTTATCTACGTGGCAACCCGTTTATTAAAATCACCCGGGTTTATAACGCCATATGAAATTAAGAAATCACTCGGGTTTATAACGTCGTTTTTTAAAAAACCCGGTTATAAAGTCGGGTGATTGTAAAAAACGGGTTGTCACATAAATAAAAACGGGTATAATATAAAAACGGGTAGTCACGTCATTAAAAAATTGTCCACGTAGTCATCGAAATCGGAAGCAACCGGTTAAAAGGTACGCCAACTACTAAATTGAAACAAATTTGAAACTTTGACTACCAAATGTGCAAAAAAAAAGTTCACTACATAAATGTGTACAAAGTCGAAAGTTCAGAGCTATTTGATGCCATTTTCTCCTTAATTAAATTACAAAATAAATAATATAATAAAATTACATTATTAGCTCAAAATACTGAAAATTGAGTTCAGTTAAAAGCTAGGTTGTTACAGAATGGGCTCCACCACGCACAAACTTCGTCCCCGAAGTTAGCTTTGTTCGAACAGACTTGGATATGTTGCTTTCATGACATCTCTTGATTCCCAAGACTGATGCGAACCTTTGTGGTGTTTCCACTGAACGAGCACCATCTGTATCTCTTTATTTCGAAGCTTTTTGGTCTTCGAGTCCAGAATACATTCCGGCTCTTCAACCACTCGAAGCTTTTCATCAATCTTCAGATCAACATGTGGTATCTGTACTTCTCTTTCATCTGCTAAGCTCTTTCTCAATTGACTAACATGGAATACCGGATGTATTCCCGCTAAGTCAGTTGGTAGTTCAAGACGGTAAGATTGGTTTCCTATATTTTCAACGATCTTGAACAGACCGATGAATCTCGGAGCTAGCTTATTTCTCTTTATGAATCGTACCACATTCTTCATTGGAGACACTTTTAGCATCACTCAATCATTAACCGCAAAGCTTATTGATTTATGACGATTATCATAATACGATTTCTGCCTGCTTTGAGCTTCAAGAATGTTCCTTCTGACAACTTGAATCTTCTCATGAGTCAATTGTAGAAGGGCAGGACCTCCTAAAGGCGTTTCACCTATTTCACGCCAACAGGTGGGAGTTCTGCACTTTCTTCCGTATAAAGCTTCAAAAGGAGCCATCTTAATCGTGGAGTGATAACTGTTATTGCATGAGAATTCGACCAAAGGCAGGTGATCATCCCAGTTACCACCCAGATCAAGAATGCAGGCACGGAGCATATCTTCCAGAGTTAGGATAGTACGTTCACTTTGGCCATCTGCATTAGGGTGATAAGCTGTACTCATGGAGATTCAAGTACCCATCCCGTCTTGCAGCGCTTTTTAGAATCTCAAAGTGAAACGACTATCACGATCAGAAATGATAGATTTCGGTACACCGTGACGAGAAATAACCTCGGTGATGTATATTTGTGCCAATCTATCAAGAGAGTATGTCTCTTTCATCGGTATGAAGTGAGCTGACTTTGTTAATCGTTCCACGACTACCCAGATGGAATCGTGCTGTCTCTTGGTCTTTGGCAATTTCGTGACGAAGTCAATGGTTATATGCTCCCACTTCCACTCAGGAACTGGTAGTGGTTGCATATCCCCGAAGGGTTTCTGATTTTCTGCCTTAACCATTTGACAAACTCTGCAGTTTTCAACAAACTGACCGATGTCTTTCTTCATTCCTGGCCACCAATAATCAGCTTTAAGATCGAAGTACATCTTTGAGTTGCCAGGATGAATAGATAACTTGGACTTCTGGGCTTCGGATAGAAGAGTGTTGCGAATAGAACCATACTTAGGAATCCAGATTCGGTTTCCCTTGAGACATTGAAGTCCCAAATGATTCATAGATAGAAACTGCATTTGCCCTTTGAGATTTTCAGAACAGATTTTTTCTTCTTTCAATGCTTCGGCTTGAGCAGATTTGATATCTTCGATAAGATCAGAAGAAAATACAACATGAGTCATGGCATAGTAACACTTTTCTGGGTACACTTTTCTACTCAAAGCATCCGCGACCACATTGGCTTTGCCGGGATGATACATGATCTCACAATCATAGTCCTTGATAAGCTCCAAGGACCGACGTTGTTTCATGTTTAGATCCTTTTGAGTAAATAAATGCTTGAGACTTTTATGATCAGTATACAGCTGACACTTAGTCCCATAAAGATAGTGACGCCAGATTTTCAGTGCAAAGGTAACGGAAGCCAACTCAAGATCATGAGTTGGTGCACTTTTCTTGTAATCTTTCAATTGCCTTGAAGCGTAGGCAATGACTCTTCCCCTTTGCATGAGGACACAACCTAGACCTGTACCAGATGCATCACTATAAACAACGAAGTCATCATTTCCCTCTGGTAAGGCTAGGATTAGCGCTTGAATAAGTTTCTGCTTTAGAGTTTCAAATGCCTCTTTCTATTTATCAGCCCATACGAAAGGTGTATTCTTTCGTGTTAGCATCGTAAGTGGCATAGCAATCTTCGAGAAGTCCTTAATGAATCGCCGATAGTAACCGGCCAATCAAAGGAAACTTCTGATTTTGGAGGCATTGCGAGGTGTTTGCCATTTCAGAACGGCCTCGACTTTGGAAGGATCGACTGAAATACCTTCGCCAGATACAACATGGCCAAGGAATTGGATCTATAAAGAATTCAAAGTAAACTTTCAAGTTTTGTTTGAAACAAAGAACGCTTAGGAAATAGCTCGAGACAATATAAAGTTATACCTGTCTGAGCCAGAATTCACACTTAGAAAAATTTTGCATAGAGTCTTTCATTTCTCAATAACTCTAGCAGTTGACGCAGATGAACAACATGATCATCCTCCGTTTTGGAGTAAATCAGGATATCGTCTATGAACACGATTACTGACTTATCCAGCATTGGTCTGCACACGCGATTCATAAGATCCATGAACGCCGATGGTGCATTCGTTAAACCAAATGGCATCACGAGAAATTCGTAATGACCATATCTCGCTCGGAAGGCTGCCTTTGGAATATCCTCATCTTTGACTTTCAACTGATGATACCCAGAACGAAGATCGATTTTGGAGAAATAACTTGCTCCTTGTAGCTGATCAAATAGATCATCGATTCTGGGCAGAGGATACTTATTCTTGATTGTGACTTTGTTCAACTCACGATAGTCGATGCACATTCGGAGAGTTCCGTCTTTCTTTTTAACAAACAAGACAGGTGCACCCCACGGAGATGAACTCGGTCGAATAAATCCCTTCTCTAACAAATCTTGCAGTTGCTTTGACATTTCCTGCATTTCTGCAGGCGCAAGTCTGTAGGGAGCTTTAGCGATGGGAGCCGCACCAGGAACTAAGTCAATGCCGAATTCAACTTGTCGTTCCGGTGGCACTCCAGATATATCATCAGGGAATACATCTGGGAAGTCGCAGACGATAGGAATATCAGATACAGATTTCTTGTTGGCTTCAGAGACGGATTCAGACGAGACATAACACAGATAGGATTCATGACCCTTAGATAGATATTTACGCGCTTTCTCAACAGAAATGAAGCAGTGAGCACCTTTTCGCTTGTCGCCTTTGATTTCTAACACTCGGCCGTGTGAAGTCTTGATTCGGATGATTCGACGGTTGCAGACGATCGTAGCCTCATTGTTCGTTAACCAGTCCATGCCGATGATGACGTCGAACTCTTTTAACGGGATCGGGATAAGATCGAGATTGAACACGATGTTATCAACGAGTAGAGTGCAGTTACGGTATACGGAATCAACCATAACATAATTGTTACTGGCCGTCTCAATATCGAGTATAACAGGAAGCTTCGAAGGAAACTTAGATAATCTTTGCGCAAAAGTAGTCGAGATGTATGAACGACTTGCATCGGAATCGAATAATACACGAGCAGGTATCGAATTTAATAAGAACGTATCGGTAACCACATCAGGGGTTTCTTTCGCTTCCTCCGCCGTTATTTGGAATGTGCGGGTCCTTGCAGTTGGAGTTGCGGCTGAACTTTTCATTGTAGAACCTCCAGCTGATGATTGCGATTGACCTCGGTGTCTACTATGACACTGATACATGAAGTGTCCACGCTTTCCACATTTAGCACATCCAAGACCCCGCTGGGGGCACTCTTCTCTACTATGGCCTATCTTGCTACACACATAGCAAGTGACGTCGTCCGGATTACACAATCCCATATGCGATTTTCTGCATCTTTTGCAGAATCGTGGTTCATTCGTTAGAGAATAGGCTTGAGCTTTCTGAGGTGAGCTGTATTGTTGAGACTGCTGGGGTTGCTGGGATTGAGATTTGTTTGGTTTGAAGAATCTGCCGAATCACTGTTTCTTTGGGGGAGGACATGTCGGGTTCGTTGATGGAGCATAGAGTTGATCACCGTACTCTAAATATCCCCTTTCAATCTGTCTTGCCGCTTCAACCATTTCCAGATAAGATTTATACTTTATCGCGCTCATTGGGTGTCGATATCTCGGGTTAAGTCCTCCACGAAATCGGTTCATCTTTATTTCTTCAGTAGCTACCTGATACGAGGAATAGCCACAGAGCCGTGAGAATTCGTGTTCCTACTCATCTACAGTCTTGGTTCCTTGGGTTAACTGCATCAATTGAACCTCCATCTTGTCTTGTTGGTCAATAGGACAATACTTCGCGTTGAACATGTCTAGAAATTGATCCCATTCTAAAGTTTGGATGACTTCCTCACCATAAATATTTCTCTGGGTTTTAAACCAGGCACGGGCAGCGCCGACGAACAAAGCAGATGTGTAACCCACTTTCTTTGAATCTAGGCAATCGGATATCCTGAAGATTTCTTCAGTGTGGCTTATCCAATCCATCGCCTGAATTGGGTTTACTGTACCCTCAAAGTTAAGGGCACCGCTGGCTTTGAAATTTTTGAACTTACAGCCTTTCAGCTGCTCAATTTGGGCATTAGGGGTAGAGTTATCAGAATCAGATTCATCATTCTGGATTTGTTTATCTTTTCTCTTATTCTTTTTATCAGCACGTCTTTTTGTTTCGGCCTCATCTCTAGCCTAAAGCTGTTCTTGCATATTCTTGTTTTGTTGTTCTGAGTGTTGGGCTAATAGTTGTTGTACGATTTAAAACATTTGCTGGGGAGTCATTGTAACATCCTCGAATTCCTGCTCGAATTTAGTACAAAAATCGAGTTTGTTCTTGCATTTCGACTGTGTTCTTGGTATTTTCGAGTTTGTTCATCTTTACAACTTAAATCCTTCATTTCAAAGCCTAAAATCATGAATATATTAAGTATTATACCTAGGTTTGATTCTATTACACATATACTATCTCATTCTTGCATGATTTCAAGCAAAATCGGCTTTAAATCGCATAAAAATGACAGATTCGAACTTATGTTCTTCAAAACCGAAACACAAAATCTTAAAAGAGTCGATTCTTACCTTAATCCATACGAAATCAAAAATCCAACCGTAGATTGTTGTTGTACTCCTCGAGATCTTTCCGATGACGTATAAATCTCGATAATCGGCCGGTCGGTTTGCGAGATATCGTAGAGAGAAGTAGAGAGAAAATGTAGAGAGAGAGAGGGTGTGCATGAAATGAAAGGCTTTAGCCTTTTATTCCCACTTTCACCATTTTGCACATTTCACCCCTCATCTTAACCGGTTCCATAAAATACTGATTTATTCTTAAAGTTATCATTAATAACTTTTATAATTCATAATATTCCTTAAAAATAATTCCGAGTTCAAATTTTCTTAAAATAACAACAAACTTTCTAAATATCTCAAATACATAATAATTGCTCAAATTTCAACTTAATTATATATTTTCCACTTAATTAGCCCAATTTCAATCAATAAATAAATCTGAGGATGTTACAACATGGGCTCCACCACGCTCAACTACGTCCTCGAAGTTACTCGGATTCGAACAGTTTTGGATACTTCCTTAACATTTCCGCCTTTGTCTCCCAAGTGTGATTTGCTCCTTTATGATGCTTCCAACGTACAAGCACCATTTCTATCTCTTTGTTTCTTATTCTTCATTACTACCTTATTCATAATATATTCCGATTTTTCAACATATACTAACCCTTCATGATTTCTAATTCAGTATAATCAGCCTAATCTTCGTTACCAGTTGTGAAGATTACATAAAGCTTTCCACATAAAACACCAAGTGCTATTTCGATATTTCCTTAGATAATTCCAAAGTAGATAACAGATTCCTAACTTTTCTGTTATTCTCAATAAACCAATACACTATAGTGCTAACTTGTTCCTTTTTGTTGATACTTAAATCCAAAATACATGATCTCATCATGTATTCAAATATGAAAATAGTTTATTCATTTTGACCATTTGTCGAGGTCGGTAAGCTGTACTCATAGCTATATGGGTGCATAATCCTACTTGTAAAGCAAACCAAAAGTTGAACATGAAACAACTCCTCTAATAAGACATAATCAATTCTAGAATACCATGGAAATAATGTTAACCTTACTCATGCACATCTGGTGCAATTCTTTCTAGCAATAACCTTCTTGAGTCCGTATATATAATATACCGAATTAATCAAGTTGTCTACAATCTACTAATCGTAGAAAACTTCTTAATTCTTGCAATACTGCGAGACAACTTTCAAATTTCTCAATCACTCCCCTTTTTAGCAGAATCCTCCGAGATCCACTTCCAGAAATCACATATCCCAAAATATAATCTATTATAATCAAAACTCACGATTTGACATATTCAACTTTAAACTTATACCAACATATCATCGATAATTACGATTACAGATTTCCCCCAACATTAATATACAAATCTTTATTCATAATGTCCATGAAACAGTTGGGGTGTTGGCTATCCCAAATGGCATAACAAAATACTCGTAAAACTCATAACTATCCCTGAAATCCATTTTCAGTATTTTATCCTTACAAATCTTTCAACTAGTGATATCCTGAACATAAATCGATCTTTGAATAATAACCAACCCCTTGCAACTGATCAACAATCATCAATTTCTGGCAGTGAATACTTACTTGTTATAGTCAGTTTGTTCAAATCATGTTATCCTATACACATTCTCATTATAACATCCTTCGTTTCATAAACAATATCAGGCTCCCCATGGGAAAGAACTCAATTTACAAAGCCCCTATCTGACAACTTCTGAAGTTGCTTCATCATATCTTACCTTTCAGTAGATGCATACTGATACGAACAACAAGCTATTGGAGAAACTCCAGGGATCAAGTCAACACAAAATTTCACTTGTCTTTCAAGTGGCACATCAGACAAGTCTTCCAGAAACACATATGGAAACATTTGGGACAACAGGCGCATCGGCCACAGTTTTTTCTTCAGTCTTGGTATCAATAGCCTATAGCAAACAAAACTCACAACCCTAAGCAATCAGCTTTCGGGACCTAACAATCATCATTAGACATTGATCCCCACTTCTCCAATACTCATATATACAATTCTCTTGCCTCCTTTCGGCGTAGTTATCTTTATTATTCCTTCATTGCAAACTACATGCGTCTTGTCACATATATTTAATAAGTTCTTTCTAATTATCGTATCAAATCACCGATCTCTATTAAAATCAAGTCAGGATTGAGTACTACCTCCTCAATCACTAAATTACAATCATGATACACATGATCTACTGCTTTTGTTCAACAAGTGTAAATACCTTGATCTAAGTTGTCTATTGTGATTGATGTTGAAATTGCTAACTAATGATCTCGTGTGACACCCTTGCCACAACAACCACCAATTACAAAACACCCAGGATTAATCACCAACATAACATTACATAATGATCTGATAACCTAATTTAAGTGCGGAAGCATTAAAATATATAAGTAAGGTAGTGCAACAGTGTCAAACACCCTACAGTGCTATAGGGTACCAAGTCTAAGTCTACACACCCATTACAATTATTACAATCATCCAGACAAGTCTTCCGGAAACACATCCGGAAACTGTGAAACAACAGGCACGTCGGCCAACGTTCTCTTTTCAGCCTTGGCATCAATAGCATATGCCAGGTAAGCGTCACACCCCTTTGCAACAAGCTTTCGAGCTTTTGCAATGGTCAGTAAGCACAGATCCCCACTTCTCCTATCCCCGTAGATGCAAATCTCACGCCCCTCCGGAGTAGTTATCTTAATCATTCGGCTCTTACACACTATATGGGCTTCATTCTCTATCAACCAATCCATCCCGATTATCACATCGAATTCACTGAATTCTAGAGAGAGAAAGTTGTAGAGAGAGAGTGTGTGCATGAAATGAAAGACTTTAGCATTTTATTCCCACTTTCACCATTTTTGCACATTTCACCCCTCGACCTAACCGGTTCCATAAAATACTGATTTACTCTTAAAATTATCATTAATAACTTTTAATTTCTTAATATTCCATAACAATGATTCTGAGTTCAATTTTTCTTAAAATAGCAACAAACTTTCTAAATATCCAAAATACATAATAATCGCTCAATTTCAACTTAAGTATATATTTTTCCACTTAATTAACCAAAATACAATAAAATAAATCCGAGGATGTTACAGCATGGGCTCCACCACGCTCAACTTCGTCCTCGAAGTTACTCGGATTCAAACAGTTTCGGATACTTTCTTAACATTTCTGACTTAGCTTCCCATGTATGATTTGCTCCCTTATGATGCTTCCAACGTATAAGCACCATTTCTATCTCTTTGCTCCTCAACTTCTTCATCTTAGTATCCAATACACATTCCGACTCCTCCACATATCGAAGCCTTTCGTCAACTTGCAGCTCTGTGTGGTCTGCCCAATCCTCATTTCCAGTGTTAAACGATTTTCGGAGATTACCAACGTGAAATACTGGATGTATGCCTGACATCTCTTCAGGCAACTCTAGGCGATACGATTGATTTCCAACTTTTTCTATTATCTTAAAGGGCCCACCAAATCTCGGAGCCAACTTGCCCCTCTTCACAAAACGAGTAACACCCCTCATGGGTGATACTTTCAGATAAACCCAGTCGTTCACTTCAAAGTTGATCGGTTTGTGCCTTTTGTCATAATAACTCTTTTGTCGATCCTGGGCCGCCTTCATGTTCTGCCTGATCAACTGTATTTTCTCATTTGTTTCTTGAAGCAAGGCCGGCCCAGCGATTGGTGTTTCACCCGTTTCTCTCCAACATGTAGGAGTCCTACATTTCCTTCCATACAGTGCCTCGAACGGTGCCTTCTTTATTGTCGCGTGGTAACTGTTATTGTACGAGAACTCTATTAGTGGCAAATGATCATCCCAATTGCCACCGAGATCCAGTATACATGATCTCATCATATCTTCCAACGTGAGAATTGTTCGTTCGCTTTGGCCATCGGTTTGCGGACGATAGGCTGTACTCATTGCTATTCTCGTCCCTAACCCTTCTTGTAGTGCCGACCAGAAATTCGAAGTAAACCGGCTATCCCGATCCGATACAATAGACTTAGGCACTCCATGCCTAGAAACAATCTCGTTCATATAAATCTGAGCTAACTTCTCCAGCGAATAACTTTCACGAATCGGTATGAAGTGAGCCGACTTAGTTAACCGATCCACGATTACCCAAACTGCATCGTGTTGACGCCTAGTTTTGGGCAGCTTTGTAACAAAATCCATTGTAATGTGCTCCCACTTCCATTCCGGAATAGGAAGCGGTTGCAGACTGCCATACGGTTGCTGATGTTCGGCTTTCACCAGTCGACAAGTTCTACAACGTTCAACATACTGGCCGATATCCTTCTTCAATCCCGGCCACCAAAAATCTGCCTTTAAATCATTGTACATCTTTGTGCTCCCGGGATGTACAGAAAATTTAGATCGATGCGCTTCTTCGATAATTACTTGTCTCATTCCACCCAACTTCGGTACCCAAATTCTTCCGTACACACCTTTTAAACCAGACTCGCTAGTTTCCATATTCTTGCAATATTTCAAGCAAAACAAGCTCCAATTTACATAAAATGACAGATTCGAAATTCTAGTTCTTCAAAATCGAAACAACAAACTTAAAAGATTCGATTCTTACCTCAATTCGTACGAAATCAGAAATCCGTTTGTAGATTGTTGTTGTACTCCACGAGATCTTTCCGATGACGTATAAATCTCGATAATCGGCCGGTCGGTTTGTGAGATATCGTAGAGAGATGTAGAGAGAATTCTACAGCATATTGGGACACCGTCTTAGTCCCCTGTACCAGTGCCATAAACTTTGCTTCCAACCTCCGGCGCTCATCAACCGGACAGTACTGCTGAGTGAATAGGTCCTTGAACTCAGCCCAAGTCATAACAGAAACCTTCTCCAATGTCAACGCATTCACCATTGCGTTCCACCACATGATTGCATTATTTGTGAACATAGCAGTTGCATACCGAACCATATCCTTCTCAGCACAATCGCTGATTCGGAATGTTCTTTCAGTAGCTGTTATCCATTCAAGTGCGGCAACAGCATCCCCTAAACCGTTAAACTCCACCGCCCCGTTTCCTTAAAAATCCTTAAACCGACAACCCCTGGGCTTATTAGATGACCCAGTGTTGTCATCTTGTTCCTCATTATTTCCCTCCCTTTCTTTTTCTTTGTTCTTTCTTTTATCTTCTCTTCTCTTAGCATCGGCCTCATCTCGAGCCCGAAACTGATCCTGAATCATTTTGTTCTGTTCAGCCATCAAGGCTAGCATCATCTCTCTGGCTTCTTCAGGTGTCATTCCTCCTCCAGACATGTTCTGTAATATAAACATATAATTTGTTTAAAGACACCATTCATTTGCCCCGTATGATAGTCAATCTCTTATAATTACTAAATCATAACCTATCTCAGTTCAGATCATTACTTAAACCACTACATATCATTACCTAATGTTTGAGATCAAGACCTCACGGACACTTGAATCTCAAACAACACACTTGAATCTCAAACCCTCCCAGGATCGAAACCTGGCTCTGATACCATCTCGTGTGACACCCTTGCCACAACAACCACCAATTACATAACACCCAGGATTTATCATCAACATGCAATAACATAATGATCTGATAACCTAAATTAAGTGCGGAAGCATTAAAATACAGAAATAAAGTAGTGCAACAGTGTCAAACACCCTACAGGACTATAAGGTACCAAGTCTAAGGCTACACACCCATAATTATTACAATCATCCAGAATATATTACAACATTGTCTCATAACATAATTACCGATGAAATAGTGCCAAGTCTTCCAAATCTTCCAAATGACCTAACTAGAAGGTCCGGCTGTAGACTTTCCCTTTCCTGTAAAATAAAATCAACTGAGGGGTAAGCGAATGCTTAGTGAATACACAGATTTACACATTTTATAAATCCTTATGATGCCCACAAGAGTAGCACCGACGACACACGTCGTGCACTCTCCACGTACACAAAGTACGACCACACATGAGCCGTCGCTCTTACGAGCCCAAAGCTCGGCCTTTAAAACATACTACTGAGACAGACATAACATCGGGGATGACATACTGCCTACCGGACCTGGAGGGATCAGCTCCAGCATCATATAGAGCAGTAACATCAGAGTAACAGATGCGACCCACCGGTCCATCGTAGATGCACAACAAACGAACGAACATGCATCAAATAAGAATGTGCATCTAAATCTACGCAAGTTAGTAGAATTCCAAACGAAAAATGAAGCAACATGTCTCAGTAGGCAAAAGCAATCATAAAGCAGATATAAACATGCGAAATCATATGTACTCACAGTGGGTGCGTAATTAAACTTTTAACCGATATTATTTCTCCTCGGGCTTTCGACCGGATCCACCAAGTACCTCACTGTGGGTTAAACAACACCACAAGGGACCTGTTATATTAGTTACAACAATATCACGAGTCAAAAACCGTTTAAATTCATAAGACCATGTTTTGTAAGTTTTGCAATATTTTCCCCCATCTTGGTCTATTGTCCAAATTCATAATACAATTATGTTGAACCCATTTCAAGTTTACATCTTGTCCTTTGTATAATTCATATCATTTTATGTGTTGTTTATGAGTTTCATTCATAATAGTCGAGTTTAGAGAGTAGGATTCTCAATTTTAGGCATCAAATTCGAATTTCGGGGGTTAAATTCGAATTTCCTTCGAATTTAATGACTAAACTCGAAATCCTAATGATAGATTCGAACCATATTCGAATCTAGGCCCTTAGATTCGAATCTATGGTGTCAAACTCGAATTTCTGCTCGAATTTAGTACAAAAATCGAGTTTGTTCTTGCATTTCGACTGTGTTCTTGGTATTTTCGAGTTTGTTCATCTTTACAACTTAAATCTTGCCACAACAACCACCATTTACAAACACCCAGGATTTAATCACCAACATACAAATACATAATGATCTGATAACCTAAATTAAGTGTGGAAGCATTAAAAACATAAATAAAGTATTGCAGCATTGTCAAACACTCTACTGTGCTACAAGGTACCAAGTCTAAGTCTACACACCCAAATAAATTATTACAACATCAAGAATATATTACAACGTTGTCTCATAACATAATTACCGATTAAATAGTACCATGTCTTCCAAATCTTCCCCAAATGACCTAACTAGAAGGTCCGGCAGTAGACTTTCCCTTTCCTGTAAAAATACAACAACTGAGGTATAAGCAAAGGCTTAGTAAATACAAAGATTACGCATTTTATAAATTTTTATGAAGCCCAAGGATAACACAGATGACCAACATCGGATATCCTCTTCGTACACAAAGTACGGACCAGAGCCGCAGCCCCTTCGAGCCCAAAACTCGGCATTTAAAACATACCATCTGAGACAAACATAACATCGGGGATGACATACTGCCTACCGGACCTGGAGGGATCAGCTCCAGCGTCATATAGAGCAGTAACATCAGAGTAATCGATGCGACCCACCGGTCCATCAATAGATGCACAACAATCGAAAGGACATGCAACAAGTAGGAATGTGCATCTAATTCTACGCAAGTTAGTAGAATTCCAAACAAATAATTGAAGCAACAGGTCTCAGCAGGCAAAGCTTAACATAAAACAGATATAAACATGCGAAATCTACTGTACTCACTGTGGGTGCGTAAATAAAACTTCAATATTATTTCTCTGCGGGCTATCAACCGGATCCACCAAGTACCCCCACTGTGGGTTAAACAACACCACAAGGGACCTGTGTCATTGTAACATCCTCGGATTTATTTATTGATTGAAATTGGGCTAATTAAGTGGAAAATATATAATTAAGTTGAAATTTGAGCAATTATTATGTATTTGAAATATTTAGAAAGTTTGTTGTTATTTTAAGAAAATTTGAACTCGGAATTATTTTTAAGGAATATTATGAATTATAAAAGTTATTAATGATAAATTTAAGAATAAATCAGTATTTTATGGAACCGGTTAAGATGAGGGGTGAAATGTGCAAAATGGTGAAAGTGGGAATAAAAGGCTAAAGCCTTTCATTTCATGCACACCCTCTCTCTCTCTACATTTTCTCTCTCTAGAATTCTCTCTACTTCTCTCTACGATATCTCGCAAACTGACCGGCCGATTATCGAGATTTATACGTCATCGGAAAGATCTCGAGGAGTACAACAACAATCTACGGTTGGATTTTTGATTTCGTACGGATTAAGGTAAGAATCGACTCTTTTAAGATTTTGTGTTTCGGTTTTGAAGAACATAAGTTCGAATCTGTCATTTTTATGCGATTTAAAGCCGATTTTGCTTGAAATCATGCAAGAATGAGATAGTATATGTGTAATAGAATCAAACCTAGGTATAATACTTGATATATTCATGATTTTAGTCATGTTGTTGGGAATGTCACCTGATCCTGACATCTTTACTGAAAATTAAAATCATTTAACTATCAGTTTAAAGACTTAGATCTATGTACCCTTATTCCCATCCTAACAGTCTGTACATATCCTATCTCAGTTCAAACCACCTAAATGATTGATACATATGTATTGTTTCAGTTTGAGACCAAGTATTACTCACGTAATACTTGATTCACTCAAACTATGGGCTCTGATACCATCCTGTGAAGACCTCCCCTTACGAGGCAGTCCTCAGAGTCTAGGTCCCACATCATGCAACGCGATATCAATCATAACTAAGATAGAGTAATTAAGTTGCGGAATTTATAATTACAGTACAAAATATTAGGATAAGTTTAATACAGTTTTTAGTATGAACTACAATTTTCAAATTAAACTTATAAAGGGCACAAGACTAATCTAATTCATGTCATCATACATTCAAATCAAATCTACCTAGACCACCACAATTATCATCTGCCAATCAGTATCGAAGGGTTTGTTGAGTAGTGGTCTATAGAAAACTTCAATCTTGATCTTGTAAGACCTATGAACTAGGTCCAGCAGGTGACTTTCCTTTATCTTTTCCTGTAAAAATGTAAACAACATTGTTGGGAATAATTAATAGAGATGAAACAATTATATTGTATATAATTGTAAATACTCAATAGATTAGGGGTTATATGTGTAAATACACAATACTTGTGTATTGTGTATAAATAGAAATGTATGCTACGCATGCTGCTATTGGATTGAGGAATACACATACACGGATCTGATTGAGAGAGAAAAAGTGTTGAGCAAGTCACCAAGAATATCAATGTAATATTCTCTCATCTCAATCTAATCATTCGATTTTATGTGTTGATAATAATTGTTCATATGAATTGTGTTTTATGTTGTATGAATTGCATGAAATTTGAATTCACAATTGGTATCAGAGCCTAATATGGCTGAATTTGAGTGAATTTTGAATCTGAAATCGTATTTTTTTAGAACACTGTTATATTCATTTTTTTGAAAATCTGAAAATCAATTGAGGATTTTGATTCTGTGGATGAAATGATCTGAATTTTGGATCGAAGGTGTGAAATTTAAAGGCGAATCTGATGACATAAACATCAAATATTATCTCAAAACACACAGAATTTAATTGAGAAATTTCAGATTTTTTTGAAAAAGTGTGTGTTCTTGAGGTTTTTGGTCAATTTTTGGTTTTTAATCGAGAATTAGCCAAAGTGATTTCACAAAAGTTGTTTCTGCTATTAAAACGAACCCTCGAAATCAATTTGAGGTCAAATCATGGATTTTTGTTGAAAAAGTTCGAATCTGATCTTGTTTTTGTTGAAAAATGATAAAACTCGGACATAACTATATTCATAGTGTCATTCGAGTTTTATAAAGAAGGCATTCGAGTTTTATTTTCGAGTTTTATAAAGAAGGCATTCGAGTTTTATAAAGAAGGCATTCGAGTTTTATAAAGAAGGCATTCGAGTTTTATGAAAGCTTTATTCGAGTTTGATGAATGCTTCATTCGAGTTTGCTGAATGCTTCATTCGAGTTTGATATATGCTTATTTCGAGTTTGATAATACATTCATCGAGTTTCATGCCTTATGATTCGAGTTTTAAGCCTTAATCATTCGAGTTTCATGTTTAATTGATCGAGTTTCAAGCTTAATTGATCGAGTTTAATACCTTCTTCATTCGAGTTTCATTCTTGTTCATTCGAGTTTCATACTCAATCATTCGAGTTTTATACTTATTCATTCGAGTTTGATGATTCTTTATTCGAGTTTGAGTCTTCATCAATCGAGTTTGATTCTTATACATTCGAGTTTCATCCAATATCATTCAAGTTTTGAGTATTTGACCTTTGCTGCTTAAATTGACCATAACTTTTGACTGGAACATCGTTAGAAGGCCTACCATACGCCAAATCGAAGCTTGAAAAGAGATCTACATTTCTAGAACGGCATAGCCGGTTCGGTAAATTTTCGAGGCCCAATTCCACTCCAGAAAAAAGTTACAGGCATTTTTCTACAGAAAATCTAAAATTTCAACGTCAAAAAGTCATTTCAGAGCTGATTTTTCACAAGTTATCATTTTTAGATATAATTCTCAAAGTTTTATCAGAATTCACTCATTTTTCCATAAAAGATCTTGGAAGTTCATTTTTCAGTAATTCATAATGGTGTTTGAACAATTTTCAAAGTCTGAGCTGATTGCCAAACTTACTGAATCTGAAAAGATTCGTAAGAACAATTACGACATTCTCGTTCAGTTAAATACTGATAAACATTTGGCGTTACGTGACGTACAAATACTGAATGAAGAAATTCAAAGCTTAAAAGAAAAACAAAACTCTGAGAGTTGTGCTCATCAATTGAAAATATCTGAATTACTTAAAGAACTTGATGAGCTGAAACAAGAAAATTTTCAGAATGCAACTCAACTGAAATATCTTTTGCCTGAAAGATCTGATCTTTACAAGAAAGTTCAGGATCTTGAAGATACACTTTGTAAGACAAAACCAACTGATCAGAATTGTATTTTAAACAAAAATGAAGAAATTTTTGCTCTTCAACAAGAGTTGTCTTTAACTAAAGATTTGATTGAGAAGGAAAGACATGAGTTCTTACTTAAAGAACAAGATTTTAAATCAAAATCTGAATTGTTTGAAGATGAAAGACAAATGTTCTTAATCAAAGAACAATCTTTTAAATCTGATTACCAATCATTTGATCATGACAGAAATTCAAATTTAGTCATTATCAAAAGTTTGGAAGATCAGATACTTCATCTTACAAAACAATTACATGTGTTTACTTCGTCAACTGAGTCAAAGGTTAAGACCCCTTCTTCAGTGTGTTTAAAATCCAATGTTGATCACTCTGGTTTGTCTTCTGAAAGTGAAGTGAATCTAACTAACTCTGCTAAGTTTGATTCTTCTTCAGATCTTAAACTTAAGTATCTGTTAAAGATACACAGCGGCAAAGATAAAATTGTTGAACAACTTCCGGTCAAGATTTACACCGGTGAATCTTCGAAGTCAAATTTTCTTAAAGTTTCTGAAAATACTGGTCATTCTAATCAGAAAACATTTTCACAGAAAAATACCAAGTATTATCAGAAACAGGCAAGAACCGGACAGTTTTTCAAAAAGAAGAGTTCGCAAAAGTCTGATCATTCAAATTCAAGTTTCTTTAGAAATTCAGATATTCAATTTTCTCATACTCAAAGAAATTTGTTTTCTGCGTTTGAAAGAGAAGCTGATAGTTATAACATGCAATGGGTACCTAAACCCAAGTACAAGTGGGTACCAAAACCTGTTTTGAAATGGGTACCCAAGAGCGCTAACAAGTCTGGATCCAAATCTGTTTGGATACCAAAGACATCTTAAATTTTGCAGGTTATAGGTTTCTTATCATTTCAGATAAGGACCCGTTCTTCATTTCAATAGGCTCTTGATTACTTCAGGTCAAGACCCGTGCTTCAACTCAAAATTGGTTTCTAGTTAAATTCAGACTAGAACCCGGACTTCAATGAACCAGAGACAATGGTTTTCAGTTACTTCAGACTGAAACCCAAGCTTATGCGACAAATGGCTTCTAATCACTTCAGATTAGAACCCGATTCTGAAAGACGAATCTTTCTGGAATTCCTGCCCTGCATTCAACTCTGATGCTGAATTGACAAATAGGGAGTTTTATTTTTATAATTTTTTGCTCTTTGTTTCATTTCTATGAGTTGACTAACTGTGTCTGCTTATTTCCAGGGGGAGTTTCAGATGCACTTTGACGATGACATTTTTCAAAACTATGTGTGATTTTTCACGAAAATATTTGACACACACATAAAAAGAGTTTTTGAGCTGAAAGAAATTTTTTTATGAATCTCTGAATCTATCATTGAGATTAATTGATCTAATCTCTTTGATTTTCATAATCTCATTTCTTCTGAGATTCTTTTTGTTAGAACTCTTCCAATTTATACTGGATTCTCCTGTTATCTCCCATGTGCTAATTCTTTCAAGAAAATCTTATTCTTTTCATATCATATATCAGATTTTCCATTTCATTCTGATATCTCCCAAAATTATCTGCATATCATCTCCAATACCATATAAGTTGGATTTCATCATATCTCATGACCTTTCAAAGCTGAAAATTTTTCTGCTGACTCCGATTATGCACCAATCTGAGTGATAGGCATAAATATCGCTTCTATGGTCTAACCAGAACCGGAAGACCTACCCAAGAAGCAAACCATCTATAGATTGTGCGGGTGAGGGTTCTTTAGGTTTATTAGTTGAGAAGTGTCAGTTATCACGGGATACTCACAGGGTCGAGCAGAGATAAAATGTAAATGAGAGGGATATTGATATTGAAAGGAGATGGTGGTGCATCAGGTCATGCTTTTGCTATAAAGCTGACTGAATTCATTTCTTAAAAGTGAGCCGGAGGGAGCTTAGTTGAAAAATGCTGAGAGCTGAGTGTTGAGAAAGGATTTGAAGAAAATAAAATCCTACCAACACTGTGTCTGCTGGGTAATCCACATAATCTATCAAGCCCTAGGTGACTTGATATTGAAAAAGACGTCATGGACCCAGTGACGCATGCACTTAACCCCACCAACT
The DNA here is from genome assembly GCA_020465985.1 of Centrapalus pauciflorus. Classification (NCBI taxonomy): domain Eukaryota; kingdom Viridiplantae; phylum Streptophyta; class Magnoliopsida; order Asterales; family Asteraceae; genus Centrapalus; species Centrapalus pauciflorus. Next base: position 1,228,571 of record JAANYP010001043.1, on the reverse strand, counting down.
ACTCAGTTATCTCTCAAAAGATTTCTGTTTCAATAATCACGGAGATATAACACATTTCTATCGATATATCATTTGGATATTATTGATATTGAAAGAAGGAAGACATTTGCTCCGGTCTCCCACTTCATTTGATGCACATTGTGTCTAGAGCTGATTATATACTCTTTTAGGACACATCGAGTCTGACAGTCTGCGTGACTATAAACTGCTAGTCCAAAGTGACTAAGCCGGAACAAATATGAGTGATTCTTTCATGATAAAGGATTTCACGATGACTATTTGGAAATCCTACCAGTGTTACTATCATGCCAGCGCTGAACGTAGGTCACATAGATTTTGTCTATTGTGTAAACAGGAATCCTATGTGGACCTGGACTCATTTTCTCACAAAATGAATGTGTTTCATTTTCCCCAAAGTTGAAAAGCTTTGTTTTTGTTCTGAAAAGATATAGTATCAATTCGAGGGGGAGTGAAATTTTTGAGGAAGAGTGAGTTAGGTTGGTTTTGTATAGGGGGAGAGGATATCAGTTTGAGAGGGAGAAAGTCAATTTGAAATATTTTGAAATTGTAATTGTTGTTGTATTTCTGCTACTTTAAACTTCAATGAATTAATGTCTCTGAAGATTTTGCATGATTTTCATAATTCTTATGATCATCATGAGGGGGAGAAAAACTAAAGTTCAAAGACAACAGTTGAGTAGATTGAAGTCAACTGAAGACAAATGCTACATCATATCAAATGAATTGATCAAGGGAGAGAATTAAAAAGCTATTCATGATTCAAGGGGGAGTGTACTTACAAGAAAATACAAGAAAAGAGAAGTTCAGAGAAGAAGATATGTGAAGATCAGAGAGAGTCAAATAAAGAAAAGAAGAAGATTCAGAGATCAGAGAATAAAAGAATATTCACGAAAAAGTCCCTGAAATGATCTTTTATCAGAAAATTGATTTCATCTCTAAGGGGGAGATTGTTAGGGACAATATTTGTAGAGCTGAAATGAATATTACTTTAATAATTGTGTTCATCTCTAAGGGGGAGAATGTTGGGAATAATTAATAGAGATGAAACAATTATATTGTATATAATTGTAAATACTCAATAGATTAGGGGTTATATGTGTAAATACACAATACTTGTGTATTGTGTATAAATAGAAATGTATGCTACGCATGCTGCTATTGGATTGAGGAATACACATACACGGATCTGATTGAGAGAGAAAAAGTGTTGAGCAAGTCACCAAGAATATCAATGTAATATTCTCTCATCTCAATCTAATCATTCGATTTTATGTGTTGATAATAATTGTTCATATGAATTGTGTTTTATGTTGTATGAATTGCATGAAATTTGAATTCACAAACATTTGTAAGCAAAGCTTAGTGAGAATATAGATTCTCAGATTACATGCATTAATCAAGCGGATCATGGGTCAAAGCGTGATATGTCTGGACTACCGCTACAGACACTCATGATTGAAACATAATAGTCATAGAATCGGATGATGTTCAGCCCACGCTCACGATTTTAGTGGAAGCTATCCACTTATGCTGGGCTAGCTACCAGCGGTCGTCATGGGGGAACATCGGAGTATCAATACCAAGTTCAATAGAACTGGTGACATAGCTAGGTCTAGAACAATAGACCGACAAGGCTAATCATGCTAAGCTGAATCAACATGTCAAAGATGCGATCAATAAGGAAAGCAAAGTAATCATGATAGCAATAATTTTATAGCGATATCTGAAATGAACTGTAAATACAATGTCATGTCAAATGATAAGTCAAATAGCTATCATGATACACAGCGCATCACCGAACCATGGTGTGCACAGGTCACAATCCAGCTGAGCAAGTATGAATGTCAAATAATCTATCATCAACAATATGTCTCAACCGGAAGTCTAGCATGCAAAACTGAATATCTATAACTCACTAGTTCTATGGTCTTTATCAAGCAGATTTATAATCCACCACCTTAGTTATCCCAGGATTTTATCTTTAAATCTTTGTCAATCTTGTATCTGTCAATTCTTTTCAATTCTGTGACCCACTGTCAATCTCTTTAGTTCGTTGTTCAGAATTTATCTGAAACTGTCCAGAATAATATCATAGCAAGAACATTTTAGGTCTTTATCTTTATCTGATCTGATTCTGATAACTGATAACTCATTAATTGTTTCGTTCATTTTCTTTCTTTCATTGAATTCTCAAAAGATATATACAGATATAAATTTATATATATATCATGTTGCTTTATTCATAAATCTTCAATTCTTATTTTAAAATATGTAAAATGGGTCATCCGAATTCGGACTTAACCGGATTGGGTCAACCGGATTCGGACTTATCCGAATTGATACATCCGGATTCGGACCGATATGAACCGAATTGGGACATCCGGACAAGGCTGATCCAGATTGGACCACTTCCTCATCCGAATTAGGTTCATCATCCGAACAGGTCCGAATTGGACATTGGATCCGAAATGGGCATCTCATCCGAATTCGGGTCTCAACCGAATTCGGACCCCATACTTATAAATTTTCCAGAAATGTTCTTGGTGTTCTTAACTTTATGCATACGGATTTTTACCAAATTTTCTCTAAACAGATATTTATTAACATGCAACTTAAGAATAAGTTATATTATCAATATTGGGTTGTTTTTATACTATTTTCCCTATCATTAACACACCTATGTGATCAAAATCATCCAAAATATGCCACTTTTGTCAAGAACACATTTTTTTAAATAAAAATTCAGATTTTCATTTTAATTGGATGAACCAACCATTAATTTTTGTTTCTATCACTTTTATATACTTCATTACATGATTATTTATCAAATATATACACATGCAACCAATGAATTCCATGTTTTAATCATAGGTTTCGGTTTTTATCAAAACCGAACCAAATCTCATAAAACTTCGAATTTTAATCAAAATTACCTCAAAATCTTGTAGTTTGATGATGCTTTATGAGGTTGTAACCTTCACTTGAATTAATTCTTCAATCAATGGAACAATTTATGAAAATTTTGGTAAAAATTTGGAGGAACCGTAGCTTGAGAGAGAGAGTAGAGAGAGATTTAATTTTGATGTTAATGATCAAAAATGATCATTTTTCTTGTTTTTATTTCTTAACTTTTGGATTTTGGCAACTATAATCCCTCCACTTTGTATATTAAATCTCTTTTAAATTTGATCATCCAGATACTTTTTAACATTTATATAATTTAATTAAATATTTTCATAACTTAATTAAATTACAAAATAAATAATGTAATAAAATTACATTATTAGCTCAAAATACTGAAAATTGAGTTCAGTTTAAAGTTAGGTTGTTACACATGACACCTTTCACCGTATATAAACATTTTTTCACCTTCAGGAGTCATCAATTGCACTATTCGTTTATTGCACAAAATAGTCTCTCCATGAGACGCTAGCCAATCCATTCCGAGAATCACATAAAACTCTTTCATTTCCATAGGAAGTAAATCGACAGAAAATTCATGGTGGTCCAACTTAAGTAAACAATTACGATATACAATTTTAACATTTATAGACTTCCCATCGGCTATTTCAACATCAAAAGGAACAGATAACATAGAAGGCATGGCAGTAAGCTTGCTAGCAAAAGTTTCATAAATAAATGACAAACTAGCACCGGAATCGAAAAGAACTTTAGCATGAAAAGAATTCAGTAAAAAAGTACCCATTACAACATCTGGCACATCATTAGCTTCATCGGCAGTCAGCTGAAATGCACGAGCCTTTGCTTGCGGTGGGTCATCTCTCTTTGATTGGGATGAGATACCCCCGGCATTAGGCTTCGAGACTTAACCTTTGCTTTCATCAGGTTTTGGAGTCTTGCAAAGCTTCGATAAGTGGCCCGTAAGACTGCATCGGAAACATGGATCATTCTTCCTTAGACAGCTTGGACGAAGATGTCCAACTTCCCCACAACAATGACAGATAGGACCCGCCAGATTGCAAGGTCCAGAGTGCATTATGCCACAAGTGGAACATGGCCTTCGTGAGTCGGAAAATGAAGTTCGGGCTTGAGATCGTGATTGAGTCTGGTTTTGTGGCATGGAGTGTGATCGGGTATAGGGATACGAAAATTAAGAGAACCTTGAGATGGACGACTAAAACTTTGAGAAACTACATTCTTTAGTTTCTTAGGAGGTGGCAATTCTGGATCCACGCGAGACACCTCATACTCCCGAAGGAGTGCAAATTCGACCGCTTTATCAAATGAAGGTACGTCTCTATTCTTTACGAACTCGTGGATGTCCTTTCGAAGTCCCTCGACAAAGTAGTATGCCTTTTGTTTTCCATCGGAAATTAGCTCCCTTGCAATTAAGATTTGGCACCTGGGTGAAATTGAATCGCCTCTGGTGCAGGGCCTCAAGAACTTCCTAATGAATATGAAACCTGAAGAATTTCATGAACCCTTCTTGGAAGAAAAATCTATGAGCGTCTTTATAAAAAAAACCCAGGGAAATTCTGGACACAAAAGATTCTTGCGATTCGAGGAGATCTCAAGTTATTCTGACGGCACTATCAGACAAATAAGAGCAGAACTGAATGGAATATTCCGAGAGGATGAAGCCATTAATTTCAGCGAACTCAAAAAAAGGCCTCAGGGAGTTCAAGACATCCGAGACGCAATAGAGCTTCTAAATGAAATATTACACCTTCACTAGGTTATCCGCAGGTTTGATGTCATCCTCGGAATTAGTGCTTCGGTTGAGAGAGCTTGCCACTTGTCGTCTTGATTGAAAAGGGGAAGAATGTTAGATTTATTTTATTTTAGTCAAGAGGTTTATATAGTAATAATTTGTATCTATTTAATTTCTATGTAATTGTCTTTAAATTCTATGTAATTTTTCTTTTTAGATAGAAAGTTGAGGGGTATGTATAAACTAGTCTATTACCCGTATAATATACGGATTTTGTTAAATAATAATTATTTTAATAAATTTTAAATTTTTGAATAATTATAGAATTCGATAATAAACGGTACAAACTTTGAAATATTATGAAAAAAAATGTGACTCAATATTAATTTTAAATTTTATATATTGTAATCATATAATGATTGGGAAAAGCATAATGAATTCCATGGCTTTATTTATAATTAATAACAACACATAATTGGATATACAATAAATTATTAGGTTTATTAATAAATTAATATCAACCCTTAGAAATCATAATTTTTCATTTTACAAATGTTAGATATTAACCATTGAAAAGAAATTTTATTAACATGGACTTGTTAACAGAATCTCTAAAATATAGTAGATATAACTTATTGAAATTAATTATTTAAATAAAAATTATAAATTACACGTGTCAAATGTAGGCTGCGCCAATTGGTAATCTACTTAAATGCCAAGTGGCAATCTATTTACTCTTTTAATAAAATAGATAGATTAAAGATAAATAACTAGTTATATGAGTAATATATAATACTGAAAAAGATAAAAAAATTATATATATATATATATATATATATATATATATATATATATATATATATATATATATATATATATATATATATATATATATATATATAAATTTTAAAAAAGAAAAGTAATAAAAAAATTTAATACTAAATGTATATATAGTTGAATAAATATTTGAAGTTAATTGTAATATTAATGATAATACAACTTATTAATATACAAATTCATATATATATATATATATATATATATATATATATATATATTGTAATAATTAATAAAAAAATAACATATCAAATTATTTTAATTAAATTCTTGTAATAATTAATAAAAAAGGAACATATCAAATAAATATTAATATTAATATTAATAATAAAAGATAACATATTAAAAAATAAATACTTTAGTTAAATTGTAACAATAAGAAAAAGACTAAATATCAAATAAATAATAGTAGGATAAAAGGTAATTAAAATAATATAAAAATAATGTAATTAGTTAGGGATCAAAACTGAAACAAAGTTAAAAGAGAAAAATTGTCATTTTTAGAAAAATGACTAGTCAAAGGACTAAAAGCATAACAAAACGACAACCATATATACTGAAATTGTAATTTCCACATGAAAAGAATCATAAGCATAATTTATATATAACCATAGGGATGAATATTGTAATTTACCCTAAATTTTATTATATTATATTAATAAATAAACATTCATGATAGAAACATGTTTTAAGATATCAATTATCAAAAAAAAAATAATAATAAATACAAATTCTTAATATACATGTTATAAATTTGAAGAACTATACATGTTTTGATTATTAGTAATCTATTAGTTTAATTGCTTTCATTATAATGAATTGAAGTGATTAATTTAGAGAAATAAATTAGGAAAGAAATCTAAAAGATTATATCTATTCTTTCATTAATTAAATTTATTATGGTTCTAAATTATGAAAAATGATATTAAGAGATTGACATGTGAAAGAAGTGTTTTTTTTTTTTAAAATTGTAATGTATAGAAATATAGAATAGATATAGATTCCAAAGGGTATCAAATAACATATATTTCATGGAATGACTAATTTCATTACCATCAAAGTTCAATCCAAATGAAGCATAACTAGTTGTTCCATGCATGTAGTTTTGTTTTTGAAAAAATGTTATATATGTTAATTTTTAGGGTTAATTATGTCAAAATGTAATTTATTGTTACTGTTTTTCCAATTTAAGTAACATATTAAATCTTTTTCCTATTGAGGTAATATACTTTTCATATCAAGTCAATCAAGGTAACCGTATAGGATTGAAAGTTACTGACATGACAGTTTGTTTATTCGGTTATCAAATTTTTTTAATTTCTAATATTGCTTAATTATTTTTAAATTTGCTCAAAATCAAAAGGTATTATCAAAAAGTACTTTTAAATTACACAAAATAGTGTGCATCATATAACAATTAAACTGTCATTTCTGTAAAAAAAATGTTGTCTGGACAAAGAAACTGTCATGTGAGTAATTTTTACATTTCAATCCGATATGGTTACCTTGATTGACTTGATTTGGAAAATATGTTACCTTGATTAGAAAAAAATTAGTACCTTACGCAAATTGAAAAAATGTGATAGGTTACCTTTTGACGAAATTAACCCTAATTTTTATAATCTTGAGGGTGTTTTCGTTAATTAATTGAAATCAAAGTAATTAGAGCGAAAAAGAAACTAAATTTTTATTGGTGATATATTTTAATTACTTAATAAAATATATTTGTTTGATAGATTCAGGTTCAAAAAGGTACCTCTCGAAATCAAGTGCACCCGAAGGTACCAACCTTAAAAACCTTTTTTTAAAAATTTTTTCCCATAAGCATGCTTAATTTAATGTTATACACATGATATATGAATTTCACATACATTCACACTTTATGTGTCCTTAAAAATTATATGAATGGTCAATGCATATTTATGTGAATGGTCATCAATGTGAATGGTCATTTCACACCATGTGAATGGTGTGAATGATCATTCACATGATCTTTTTTTACCATTCACAAGATTTATGATGTTACTTCTTTTGAGAAAAAGTCTTATAATGTTGTCTTATATATGTCTATTCAAAAAAAATATATGTGAATGATCATTCACATTAGGGTACGCTGGGTACGCTGGAATCTTATAGGTACGCTGATGAACCTGATTCTTGTTTGATAATATATTAACGAACCAAATATTACCTTGTCAAAAATTAATGGCATGGTATTCAACTTAGTAAACCTATATACTTCAATGTTCAATGTAGTTACAATTTTTTTGACTAGATTTTGTCCACAGAGGACTTTGATCAACTACCCTCTTTCATATCACCAACCAAATTTATCATTTTGAAGGAATCATTTTTAATTAAAAACAATTGATGTCAATTAAAAGCGTCTTGCTATCAATAATCGACAATAAGCTTTCTAATTGATAGCGAGACATATCTTCTACTTGATAACAATTTAATATTTATACAGCATAACAAACACCTAGTTAAAGTCGACTAAAATAAGCCTACCCCTCTTCTTGGCAGGGCTGGCCCATTGGGGTATGCAACCTGGGCTATTGCCCAGGGCCCAACAGAAAAGGGGGCCTAAATTTTTTTTTCCCCTCTATACCTAGGCTAATACTAGTAGTTTATTTGTTTTGCTAGTTGTTTGATTGTGATATTTACATACATATTTACATTGTTGTTTCCTTTAATCTCTAAATATTATATATACATATATGAATGGAGTACCCTTTATAAGTTTTTGCCCCGGACCCCAAAAACGATAGGAACGGCCCTGCTTCTTGGATGGTATATATGTTATTGTACATGTTATATACATATATATATATATATATAAAGTATGTGGATTAGCATTTGAGTCTTGGGAATGGAGATTGTGTCATTCTACTTGAATCTCATTCGGACAAACCTAGGTCCTAGTATCATGCAAGAACATGATCGTTAGAAGCATTCCAGGATGCGTAAACATGTGCACTTCAATGATAACGTACAGTAGGCACTAGACATCTCTACGTACGTACGGCATAAATATATAGTTATAAGGCGTCTTTATGTATTATTTAAAAATTATAACATTTTTTGTTTGACTTATTCTTTCATAAGTTAGATAAAGTTTTATATCTCTTTGTTTTTTCTGTATTAATTCTTAATTAATAATTATGTATATTATTATGCAAGGTTGCAAAACTCGCTAGGCGCTAATCGGCCGGCCGGCTAGGGACTAACGACTAATGGGACTAGGCGGGAAGTAGTCGGGGAGTAGTCGGATTGTAATTTTCTACATGTTAATTTCTAAATTGTCTCTACTACATAATAAAACATTTTTGGATAGACTTCTTAAATGCAAATTTAAAAGCAAAATGTACAAGTCTTCGTTATACTTCTTGAATTTCTCTCAATAATATTTTAAAATAAAAAAATGAATTAAAATATCAAAATAAAAACAATAACCAAGCCATAAATTGTTGTCAACAATAACATTAATAATTTTCATTTTTTATGTGTCTACTAACAACCCCATTAATTACTCTATTCATTAATTACTCTTTTTATGGTTATATTCAAGTCAATTTCCCAAATCTCCACATGTTTAGATTTTAATTAAGAAAGACACTAACTTATTACATACATAGAGGAGGGAAAACTCACCAAATTTCTTAAATATTTTCAGAAGCATAAATGCTACCCTCCCCATCTCCCTCCCCGTCTCCCTCCACTCTCCATCTCCACCCTAAATCGAGAGAGTAAGAGAGCAGGTATCAATTTGCAGAATGATAGAGATTCAGAACACATCGCCCTTTTGGCCATCTCGTCAGTTTACCTTGACAGAGAGCATGTCGACATCATCCAATAGGTACCCTAATCAACCCTTCAACTTTTAAATCACATGAATTAAACAAAGTTTTTTTACCGACTTTGACTTGGCCGACTTGGGCCGCCCAACCCCTATTTTCACCGCCTAGCACCGATTTTGACCGCCTTGAACCGACTTCGACTTCGAATGACTTGGCCGATTTTCAGCTTTTTTGTATCGGTTGTCGGTGATGTTCCGCTAGCACACCTTTTGTTTTTATGAAAAGTATGAAATAAATAAGCTAAGCTAGCGGACAAATAGACAAATATCACCATATCGTTTACTTGTATTTTCCAGATAAGTCCGGATATCGAACATAGGGACAAAAATGAAATAAGAAAAATAGATGACAACTAAAGATTAGTTACAGTCGAATTGGGTTTTAGTAGCGATTTAAAAATGATAAATTAAAATTTAGAATAGAAGATCACACAACTTAGTTAACACACGAAGGAAATTATCACTGAATAAAGCAAAATCAAGAAATGTAATCATTTGGAATCTTTTCCCCTAAACATTGGATAATGACAGTAAAAGCACAGCTAGAATGAATACTGAATGGATTAAACATTATTCATATATAAGATCACTCAATAAAATGAAAACTGCAGGTCCCAAAAGGTTTCCCTAGTATGTTGCTGTAAGCTGTAGAGGGGGGGTTGAATACAGCTATTTAAAAATTCAACACACTTTCTCAATGTTTGCATGTATATTATCAACAAGTTTTAATTATAAACAGGCTTGAACTGCAGAATGGTTCAAGCTGAGATGACAGAAACAACAAATAGACTACTAATCTAAGCCACACTCAGATCAGTTACGATGAATACACTCACAAAGCTGGACTCATGTTTTACAAGACAGACAGACAGCTTGAACAAGAACAGCTAGGACACACTTAACTGTTTTATTCTAAGCAGACTTTGCATGCATGAAAACACACTTCTTTGCACGTTCTGAATATCTCACTCTTGGTTTTCTCACATTCCTTAGAGCTTCTATTTATACTCTCACAAAGAATACTGGTGAACCTTCTCATTGGATGCAGAGATAGTGGAGTGTCTTTCCAAAAGACAAAACTGCTTTTCTGCACGTTATGACAAAACAGCATTTGTCCCTACATTGTAGAATTTTTTTTCTTTTTCAATTTTGTCTCTGTTGCAAACTGCTTTACCTTAAAGAGGAATGTCAACTTTAATCCTTTCCTCTTCTTGTAGAGCCAGTTTGATATAAGAAATGGGTTGTCACCCATTTCAGATATCCATTTTGTCTTCATGTATCAGAACAGTTTGGGCAGTGTAAGCAGCTTCTGATTTTCCACTTTGTCTTAGACTTGTAAACTGATCTTCTAGTCCAAGGCATTACATGATGACATGGAAACATATTCCATAAAGTGTATAACCTGTTCACAAAGAACAGAACACATAGTTTTGGTCCAAGCTGTTCAACAGACATGAGCAGCATAGACAATTTATGTCCAGCCTGTTCAACAGAATAGAACAGTTTGAACAATCTGCCTTAGTTACAACAAATGCAATGGGGTAAGCAGTTTTGACTTATAATGCAAATAACTTTTCAGGTCAATAAGACATTAAGAGGCCTTAAATTATACCTTCAAGTGCATCAAACATGTTTTATTAATAATCTCCCCCTAAGATGTATAACAGGTTTGACTGAGGCCTTTTTGTGCCTAATAAATACGCGTTAATCCTAGAATTAGTTCTAAATGTATGAAGATCACTCAACCACACATTTATCAAAAATTCATTTAGCAAGTAATGATCATAACATTACCAAGATCACTCAAATATAATGTTATAATCCCAAATGATAAGTTGACTAAGATATGTAGATCACTCAACCGTATCAAAGTTTAACATTCAAATATTTCCAAATTGCTGACAAATATGATCTAATCATGAAACACAACTAAATATAAAGATCTCAAAGTGGTTTATGAATAGACTCACATCCAAATCACAAACCTTAGTATAATGTTTGATCAAAATCAAGAATGAAATCTCTTTTTGAATTTCACAATATCAAAACTACCAACAAAGCAATAACAACTTTGTCAATAATGAATGACTAAATATTGATTCACATCACATAAATAAATCATCCAAGATCAAACATTCTTCATTTCTACCAAATATTATATAAAAATCAATTTCAAGAGAAGATCAATAATATATTCATTCTAGCCATAAACATAACATCGTCCAATGTTTAGGGTTTTTATTTTCAAATAACTGCTCCATATTTTGGGGATAATACAATAAGATCTAAATGATATTCAAGAATTTACACATAATCAAAAGTTTTGGAAATGAGTAAACTCCCCAAATGATAATCCTTGATACAAGAGTAGTTGTTCCCTTTGATTTAGCCTTCAAAACCAACAATAATCATCCATTTTCTCCTAAAAACGAGCAGCACTATGTGTTTGTGTGTGTGAATTTTCGTTCCCCTCCTGCTAAATTAGAAATGAAAAGTTTTTATGTCTGAGGTCGACTCGGCGAGTCGTGTGGGTCGACTCGTCAAGTCGATGACGTGTCGTGTCTTCATTGAACCGCCGAAACAACTTGCGCGTCATATCAAAGGTCGAATCGCCGAGTCGATTCAAGTGACTTAACGAGTCAAAACTTTCTGGAATCTGTAAATTATGCTTTAAACTACGACTCGACGATTCGACTGTAGATGCCTTCAAATTTCCTTCTTTTATCAATTAAAGATTAAATCAAAATATAAATTACAAATAACCAAATATGACAATTGGGAACAATAAAAATGATAAAGACATAAAATCGTCATAAAAGATATGTAAATTTGGCGATATCAGTCGGCCAATGAACGCTTGGTCGCCGATTAATCGACTGACTAGGCCGACTTTTACAACATTGTTATTATGAATTTTCATAAGTTGGATGAAGTTTAACTAATGAAACTACCATTTATCATCTTATTTATGTTGTCATTTGTCTTCTTATATTGATAACAATGATCTTTTAATTGCCTATTTATAATTTCGTTAATTAAAATTAAAACTAAAACAATAAACATCTACTTTTTTAAAGACAAATAACCTTAAAAAGTCTACATACGTGGGAGTCAAACTCAAGACTACCATAAGACTCACCTACTGATCCATCCCTATGGGGTTGACATAAACATCTACTGATTTGGGTTGTGACAATAACAACAACGCTCTAAAACTCCTATGTAATTGAAGCACTCAGTGTTCACACTGCATCTGTCTTTGCTTTTATTTTTATCCATTATGTAAAAATAATATTAATATACACACTAATATTAATCATAAGTTATGTTAGTTATTGTAACATCTCAATTTTGCATCTGGTATATGGATTTTTCTTATTGGACTACTTAAATTATTAATTTTTGCGTTGGTCCAATGATATTGCGGTGGAATTAACATGTGTTGAATCCAAATATACATGGCTCTGAATTATAGTTTTCTGTGGATTATAATTTTTTATGAATTCATGAGATTAAATGGAGCAAATTGATATTAAATGTGAAGTATCAATAACAGGATCAGAATTTGGATATCAAACTAGTGAAATATCTAAACATATATATCTATACACACACACACACATATATATATACACACACATATATATATATACATACATATATACATAAATATATACACATACGTATATATAGATACATCTATATATAGATGCATATATATATATATATATATATATATATATATATATATATATATATATATATATATATATATATATATATATATATATATATATATATATATATATATAGAGAGAGAGAGAGAGAGAGATTAAATGGAGCAATTTAATACCAATGTGAAGTGTGTGTGTGTGTGTGTGTGTGTGTGGGTGTTGCAATTAAATCCTTTGCTCTATATCTTCAACACAAAGAAATCTAACAAAATGTGTGTGTGCGTGTGAACATGTTTGGACAAAAAAAGACAGAAGAAAATTTAATTTTTGTTGTTGTGAATGTTGACTTGCTTCATCCTCCTCAACATCATCCTTGTGTTCCTCATTCGGACAAAGTAAAAAGGTATGAATTCATAGATTTGATTGTGTTTTGTGTTACTTTATTTATACGAATTGGTTTGGAAGTTTTCCTGTTACAAGTTTGGTATGTTAAAATTCGAGTTTACTGCTGGAAATCAAGCAAAATCGAATGGGGTTATAATCCCATAGGTTGTGCGGAAAACAAAGTCAGCACTTATTTGTTCGTTAGGGATCGCGGTCGCAATTGTCCTAGGCACATCTGTGATGACTTGAGGTGGTGGAAAGGTTCGCGAGCAAGGATCATAGAGCGTGATTGAGGCGGAGGGTGCGACTATGATCACGAGCACAATCGCGATGGCCCAAGCTCGGTCGCAATCACTCCTGTTTTGGAGCAGATTTTGGGTTTGGCAATTGGGGCTTATTTGTGTTATGTTGGGGCTATATCGGTTAAATTAAAAGCATATGAGTATTCAATGTGCATCTTTTGGGCTTGGGTTTGACGTGTTATGATCATTTATGCATTCATGGATGAGCAAAGATCAATCTGGGTTGGGAGAGTGACTGCAGGGACTATTGAGGATTAGTTATTGTCATTCAGGTGAGTACACAAGTAGACAGGTCAGCACCTATATTTGTAACACCCCAAAATTTTAAAAACAATTAAATAATGATTTGTTATGACATAAGAAGTGATTAATGTGGTGTTTGGATATATTTAGTATACTTATGTCAAAACAACTCACTTGGGTATTGAATTGTTAAATAAATGCAAGTTGTAGTAATGTGGTTGTATCTTTTAAATAAAAGATGAAATGTGAAGGGGTGTATGTTTTCAATTATTGATGAATGGGAGGGTGGAATTAGCCAAAGGCCAAAATTCCTTCTTTCACTTCCCCTTGAAATTGTCCCAAGCGCACTCACACATTTCACAATTTCATTCTTGCAATATTTGAATAGAAAAGGGGGAGAAAGAGTTAGGGTTGGAGTTCTTAAGCAAAGATTGAAATATTGAAGGCTAATCTTTGATATTTGAAGCTTCATTGAAGGTATATCATCCTCCTCTCTACCTTTTTCTTGCTTCCTTTCCCCTAGTTCTTCATTTTGAAAAACACAACCCTAAGTGGATTTGTTGGATTGAGTTGGAAATTGACTTAAATATCAAGTGTAGGTTAATTTTTATGGTTTATAAATGTATTTGGGTCATAAATATGTGATTTGTTGGGTGGATTGGGTGATGTTGTGTGGAAACCCAAATTGAAACTCCATTTGAGCTTCAATGGTGGAAGTGGGAAGAGTTGTGTTCATTTAGTATGTTTATATGTTAGCTTATGATTCAAATATGTTAAGTAGTGATATGATAATGATTTGAGTCAAGTGGAAACTCGTTTGGAGTTTGGAATTGGTGAACTTAGGTGAAACCCAAGTTGGAGCTTTATTTGAGCTCCAATGGTGGATGGAGACTGAATTCCACCATCCTAACATTTTTTATTTGATAATTTATGATCCAAAAGTATGGAATAATATTATGGAATTGATTAGAACTAAATACAAGCTCATTTGTGGCTTGGTGTTGTCGGTTGGAGTTTTTGGATTGGAGTTCATATGAATTCCATGGAATCATGGAATGTTGGGACATGGTTCTAATATGTTTAGAGGTGTTAAAGTGACCTTAATATGCTACAATTGTTGTTGGTGAAGTCCCTTTCAAATGGTAGAAGCATTAATGGAGGTTTTAATAGAGTTTGGTGTGCATTTATGTCAAGAAAACGTGCAAGGGGCTGGGGGTTGCAGTGGTCACGGTGTGACCTACCCCTTGGTCACGCCCTTACCATTTTTCTGTCCCAAAAATTGATTTTTCTTGGTCGGGGGTAGATGCTTGGGTCTTATACTTGCAATCCACCTCTAAATTAAGTGTTTAAAGAGTTTGAGGGGCCTTTGACCAATTTCAAAACTCCTAGGACCTCATATGGACTTAGTGCTTTCGGTTTGATGTCCAAATACTCTTAGCCCACTCTTAGGGGCTTATCTCGTGTTTGGGGGCTTACGTGTACGCGTTGTGAATGCCTATAAGTGAATTGAGTCAAAAGGGGCTTGATTGCAAGCTTTAGCCATTCTCATTGTGGGTTCTAGCTTTCGTATTAAATAATGATAAAGTATTATGTAGTTTTATCTTGTTGAACACATTGTTGAGCTAATTGTTGATAGCATGATAATAGATTCATATTTCCTCCCAATTCTCACATGTACAATTCTTTGGGCTTATGTGAGGCACCTTGGACCTCACCATACTTGATATGCTTTCATTTGATCTCATCTGGATATCCATGGAATTTGTTGGGCTAGCTTTAAGCCTAAATTGAGCAACGCTTTAGGCTAGCTCTAAGCCTAAATTGAGCAAAATGTTGGACTAGCTCTAAGTCTAAATTGAGCAAGTTATTGGGCTAGCTCTAAGCCTAAATTGAGCATATGTTGGGCTAGCTCTAAGCCTAAACTGAGCACTCGTTCATATTTGTTGTTGCACATACTTAAAGGATGATTGTTGCATGCATGTATATCATGTGTCTTTACTAATCTAGCAACTCACTCAACTTTGTTGACCCCCTTTAGTTGTTAACCCTTTTCAGGTAAAGGAAAGGGTCACGCGGGACCATCGTGATAATTGATTGGAGCTTGACTAGCGGCTCCATTGTTTTGGTATAGCTTCGACAAGCTTGGGGTTGGGGTGTAGTGGACTCCCATTTTGGTATGCACATGTGTAGGGACTTAGCTTTCATTCATTGTCTTGTATTTTGGATGTTTAGATATTGTAACCCCAAATACTTTGATTAGTGACTTACCACTTTTTACTCATTGATAGGTAGCAAATTGGGGAAAATCATGTTAATGGCTATTGTTATTTGAAAATTTAAATTCGACCACAATTCCGCAAGTATTTACCGTTAACTATTGTTAACTGTTCGTGAAACATCTGTGTTAGTTGGAAGGGTGTTTCAATATCGAGGGTTAGTTATTTTAAATATGTTTCTCAGGAGTTCAGATGACAGGTCAACAGCCACCAGAGCAGAAGTAGCGGATAACAGGTATTCTAAGGATTCCTACTTCATTAGTTAGTACATAATTATCCTTCATTTGTATAGTAACAGTGATGTACATATAACTTTGGATATTTTGTATCAGATACAATAGAACCAGTTTAGTATGTGTGTGATTACAGCTACATGTATCCGTCATGTCGAGTTCGGTTATGTTTATTTTAAAGTTTTAAATTAAGAGTGTTTATTGTGATCACATAACATGTTTTATTATGAGTATTATGTGATATTGTCACTTATGATATTATTATGACATGAGATTTGGTTGCAATTCAAGGTAGGGGTGAGCATGGGTCGGTTTGGTTTGATTTTTAGCCCAAACCAAACCCAAACTATTTTTTTCGGTTTTTGGATTTTAGAAACCGCTCGGTTTCGGTTTCATTCGGATTCGGTTTTCAAG
>JAANYP010001043.1:46656-511656 GCA_020465985.1 Centrapalus pauciflorus | reverse complement strand
TTTACGATATACGTTAGCTTTGTACTAAAATGAGTAAACACTCCTGTTTTTTTTTTTAAAATAAAGAAGAAAATTTTAAGTTACAAAATGGTTGGTCATGGTCGTTTGTGCTAAATTTTAGGTTTTATCCTTAATTATAATTGTATTAAAAAACTACGATGACAAATCTTTAGGTTAGAAAAGTTAGGGAATTTCAATTGCTTGAAAAACTGAGAGTCGTGATTCATTTTCAGATTGAAATATTTCGATGATACAATAGAAAATTGAATCGGATAAAACTCAGTTACTCAAGGAAACAGAGAATTTGATATTATGACCACCTGTATCCAATTTCACACAACCAAAACGATGGAAAAAACCTTCATAAAAACTGATGGGAAAGTTTGGCGGAAAAATAACTGCCACGAAATAAACCGTCGAAACGGTTAAAATTAACGGGAAATAACTACCAACCAATGGATCTGCTCCTGAATTTGATTTAGGTTCAAACCACTCTTGTTGATCGATAGATCTGTAAACCAACCTTGATTTAGATTTAAACCATCCATGGGAATATAAGATTACTTTCTTTATAGGTATGCATAAAATTACTTTATTTAAGCCACTGAATCATGACTCGTAGTCTCGTACGTTGTTTTGGAGTTGTTGCAAGTGGCAGTTGCAGTGGTCGTGCATTTGGACCACATTTGTGTTGTTTGTCCTTTTCTTCTGTGTTGAGTTTTTTGTGCGTTATTTTACAACTTTACATATTTTTATTATCAACAATTACATATTGTTATTATACGCCCACTCTCTCTCTCATGTGTGTTTGATTTTACGTTATAATAAAGTTTATTAGATTATTACGTTAAAGTGTTTGGATTGCATCACTTAATAATTTATTATTTACGCTTAAAATTAATTCTATTATACTTTTCGAAAAATTAAAAACAAATATAATTAATTTACTTAATTATTAATTATTTGATCATTTTACAAGACGTTTTTAAAACGTCATATACTCCATTATAGTTTATTCATATTGAAATTTTCAAATGATGGACAACATTATTTATCCTGACATGGATAGAAGAAATGACGGTCTGCGTGGTGGCATTATTTCAAAATTTTAATGTTTTTATGGTTTGGGCATTGGTTAAGCTTAAGGCTGTCATGTCTTAAAGTCAGTGTCGTGATTATGAAGAGCAAATTTCAACCTGGCTGATGCGTTTCTGGGTCTAATTATACACATCATTAGAATTCACATATATGCCTAACAGCCAACACAAAATTCAAACTGCATGCATGCTTAGTGCTTACTCTGTACTCCCAGTCCCTTCGCTCGATCCGTCATCGTTACCACCAGGCTCCTTGAGAAGATCAACCAGATGACCTTGGTCAATGCACCTCCTCATAACACCCGGTGTAACACTAACCAAACCCATGGCAGCGATGCTGTCTGCAATCGCATTCACGTCTGTGCTTGCTCCATAGAAACCCCTACTTCCACCTCCACCTGTCCCGTCAGTGCTCGCCACAACAGAAGGAAACTGACTGGATCCACTGATGAGAAGCCGTAGTGTATCCCTGGCACTCTTCTCTGAATCGGTTTCTTGTGGAAGCATAGCAGAGCTGGCACTCACTAGGTAGGCTTGACAACTTGAGGAGCAGATGTCGATTACTGGGATATGAACAATAGGATCACACATGAACATCGGGATCTGTTGTGAAACCGGCATAGACAGAGGTAGAAACGGCGGCATTTCAGGCAGATTTGGAGATGGTTTTGGCGTTAGAACGCAAGAAGATAACCTAGGAGCAGACCCAGAGCTTGCAAGCAGTGAAGACAGTGGTGGTAACGTAAACGTATCAGCTGTTGATGCAGGAATCATATGTGGGGGTGCTACTGTGTATTGGAGAGTTGAAACAACAGGAGGACACCAGCAGTAGTATGGAGAGAAGAGAGTTGATGCTATAGGAGGAAATTGAGGTGCTGAGGTTGGGGACACCAAGTCTGGTTCCAGACCGCTTAACGATGGGAACAGGCAAGTCGATTCTGGAAGCTTGCTTTTTTCTTGGTGCGTACTTGAAGTAGATGGCTCACTGGTGCTAGAAGAAGGTACGTGAAGATGCTTTTCGGAGCTTTCAACACACGAGAGACGGCCACCATCTACTCTTCGCCTCAACTTGTCTCTCACCACGTTTCTTAAAGATGCCAAGTTTCTGGGCACGGCTTCTTTGAAAGAACTCGGTCTTGGACTTAAGCTACCTTGAATGCTGCAGCTACGGACTCGTGAAGGCTTTGATGCCAAGGATGGAGATAGTGAGCTTTGACCAACTTCAGCAGCAGTATTTGAGACATGCGTGGTACTATTACCCAGCGTAGTTGACCCAACAAGATAGGTTCGAAGATGATCCACAAAACGTTGAAGACGTGAATCACTAATTCCAGTTAGTTCAGCAAGGGAAGGCTTCCTTTCAAGTAAATTCTTCATCTAAAGCCAATATGTATTATATCATCAGTGTGGTTTTGCAATTTATAAACATGGCCACACACAAACTATATGCTAGGTACAGTATTTATCTACCTTTTCAAGCAATTCATTACCAAGAAGTCTGGACTTCTCGGAGCACCAAAAGTAGAAAGGATCCCTATCAGGAATCCTGATAGCAAATGATTGACCAGAGCTATCTGCTGATATTCCTTCAATCACAACAGATGAGCAATCTGATTCGCTTCTGAAGATTGACAGCCTCTCTGCATGGCCATCATCCGCAAGAAATGATAAGCGCAGATCAGAAGTGGGCAATAGTGAGAGAACTAAGTTTCCCCTGTCACAATGCAATAAAAGTATACAATAAGCATATGGAAATATAATGGAAGCCACAAATACAGGCATGTTCTACCAAAAAAAACCGTCAAAAATATCAAGTGCACTCTTAAGATCATTTTTGTGTGTACAAAGCTTCACATCCCATATTATTTTTACAAACAAATGTTGGCTGTTGATGCATACCCATGTTCTTATTGTAACTGCTTATGCTTTCTTCCACCAGCTTTATCACTTCTTTAGATTATTGGGCTTGGACCATTGTAGGTAGAGGGACTAGGGGTCTCCACATTGTTGATGCATAAGTAAGACATAATTATCCATCTTATCTAAAATGCCTAAAACAACTGTCACTGCAATGACTGTAAAACTTCCACAGTAAATTTATAAAGAAGGTTTACCACAACACTCTTCTCTCTCTCTCTCTCTCTCTCTCTCTCTCTCTCTCTCTCACATACCTCTTTTTGATTGACGATCATTATAACTAGGTGTCATGCTCATAACCTAAATAACAAGTTAAACAAAGATAACCTAAATAACAATTTAAACAAAGATAACTATTGTTATTCTACAACTGCATATGCTTTATTGCTTTTCGACAAACATAATAATTGAAGTCACACAAGAAGACACCGGCCTTTGTTCACATACTTCCGACAAAATCATAACTATTCACAGAGAAGAAAAGCTAAGCAATTGTCAAACTTTTGGCCTCAGAGTGGTAAATATATATTGCTCATGACACATCAATAATACATGAATAAGAAAAGTTAGTGAACAAGGTATATGAGCTTATGAGCAAGTACACACAGAGCAAAGAGGACTTCTTCTAACATGTGTCTGTGTAATATTGGAGTGCACAAGATGAGAGACGTTGCCAATTCCAGAATATAAGAACCCACAATACAATTTTAACATGGCATAACAGTAAGAATATACAATATGAGAGCATGAATCTACCTTTACTTCTTCTTAATTCAGAGATCAAAAAAGAATACGCCCAGATTACCTACAATGAAAAGATATATTCATTTTGAAGCATACATGGGACAATTATTAATAACTAACATACAGGAGCCTACAATTTCTACTCCTTGAAAGCCAGAGTATGCTAATCCCAGTAATTATAGAGGTCTAGAAATTAGATCCCTTACCAAGAGATGGATATCAATAAAACCAAGCAAGTTAAAAGGGGCAGCGTATATCATTACTTGCTAAAATAGAGAAGACAAGTGACAATCCAAATGGTATCCAAGTATATACAATGTTTACCAATTAGAAAAAAGAATTTGCAGTATAACAGTAGAGGCATGTCCTATAAGAAATAAATGTTCCATTTTGCAACACAAACAGGTTTTAAGATCTAGCATGTCCTACATTCACATCAATGATGGTGGAACAATGCAAACTACCTATATGAGAAGACATACTTCGTTCTCAACTTAAAAATGAGTGATGATTAATAGATTTTGAGGTTATGGGAATAGAGAGCATTAAAAAACCATTCCCAGTGGTATTCAGCATGGAACTTCAAAGGTAGTGGGGCATAAAAGTACATGCAACTATCTAGCTACTGACAAAAAACTTTTCCAACTTGGTACCACTTGAAGGCCATACAACGAGGATTCAAATTCTAAAGCTACAACACTCTGATCTATAGCATCAAGGTACCCAATGGTCATTTAGGGAACAGATGTGCTTCCACCACTTGCTGGGCACTATTAGTGGGTGCTTTGCCATCGTTCTTTTTCAAGGATGTGGGCATGTGGCAGTGTTCACACCCATCTAGTGTTGACCATATATTCTAGTTTTTTGCCAATGAATTCAGAGGGATACAATAATGGAATACACAACACCAACAGGAGATGAAAACTCACAGGTTGAAAATTAGAAATAAATGGAAGAATTATATCGAGTTATTGATCTAAAAGGAAAAAAAAACAGACGCAACAAATTATTTTTTCTAATAGTTTGAACATATATGTGTACATAGCAAGTATAGAACGATAAGACTTCGGTTTTAGTGCATACTATGTTCTGTGTTTTAAAAAGTGAGGCGCGAGGCTCGGTGAGGCTCAAAGCCCTGATCAATTGTTTAAGTTGTTTAAGTAATTTAAATTTTGTAATGAAGATTATGTGTATTTTATATATTTTGGTATTCTAGATTTTGGTATTTTATATCCTCGGTTATTAAAGTAGTATTAATGTGTTGTTTTATATGAAATGTGATACCATAACGGTGCGCCTCGCGCCTTTTAAAACCAAGACTATGTTACATATTTAATGTGAGGATCATGAAATAAGTTCGTTCTTCATTGATTTGGTTTTACAAACATGAGTAAACATAGCCATGATCCTTGTTTTTTTTTTATAGTCTTAGCATCCATATAATCACGTATCACATGCCCATATTATTCCAACATAAATGGTTGTGTGCTTGGTGCTAGTCCTTCACTTAAGAAACATCATCGACTTACATTCGGCAAGGACTTCATTTATTTATCATATTAGCAAGACAAACTAATACTAAATCATTTGCATCTACATTTTGATTTCAAGATACACAATTGGTCAAATCCTTGTTACTAGCTATCCACCAAAAAGTAACATCATCGTCTTACACTTAAGAACTTGACTTTTACCCCTCACATTAATCGATGTATCCTTTACATTAACAAAACAAGGTCCGACTAATCCACTTGCATCTAAAATCTTAATGGCGAGTATTATGTATAGAAGTCGTCAACCAAAGTTACACTCATATAAAGTCAAATGTCTGTTACTTCCACACACACACACAGTCCCTAGACTAATAATCAATGTAGATAGGAAACAACTACCTTACACTAAGGAGAACATGCTGCATTGCAAATAATAATCAATGTAGATAGGAAACAACTACCTTACACTAGTTGGAATAAGAAGAGTCCCTTGCTTGTTGATCTTCCCAACACGAACCGATACAAGAGGAATACACAAGCACCTTGCTAGCAAACCGACTTCGGAGGGCTCAAAATGCTGTCATACAGAGTTGAAGAAACAAACTATTAGTAAATCAAATATTCAAATTGCAACAGTACATCATCACTAGCATTCACTGTTCTCGTTCTGGTCACACTTCTAGCTGATATCTTAGTAATCATGACATGTAGTATTTCAGGTGATCATAGAAGAAACTCAAACAAATCGAATCTATATCGTTCTTAAAGGGTTGTCGATCTCTATCGACAATAGCATGTACACAGTAAACGTTATGAATCAACAAACACAAGTCCTCTACCCAGGAAGGATACCTGACTTAGATGCGATAGCAATCGATCTTCAGCCACGCTGGATACATTAAGCTTGAGCAAGGGCTTCAACCTCTCATCGGCACGACACGCTCCCATCACCTGCATATCAAGGGCCTGTAGCCACTGCACAACCGTACCTTTTACAGTGTTTCCTTGCATTAATAGATCGCCATCGCGGTCTCCATCGCCAGTAATAAAATCCGTCAAACGAGCTGCAAGTCCGGCGTCATTTCCGTTCCTCCTTGTCAATGAATCACCCGAACCTCCCACCGAAGAAACCTCACCGGTAGCATTAGATAACGGAGACGAATCATCGTTTGATTGTTGTTGATCATCCACCTCCCGATCACTATACGATTGTTGTTTTCTGGAATCATTCATATTTGATTGATTATCAGGATTAGCTCCTTGAAACAAATTAAAGGTCTCGTAACAGATTAAATCAAGATAGGAATCCAATTGAGGATTAGAAACCCTATATTGCAAGGTGCTAAACAAGAACCTTCAATTGAATCAATCGGTGAAAACAATTAATGATCAACTCGAGAGCCTCGAGGGATCTCTGATCCTATTAAATTTGCAAAACGCTAATAGTAGAGATGCAAAAACAATAAACCACAAAAACGGATGGAAGAGGACTGCTATATAAGAAAAAGGCATTACGGACTTGAAATATATATTATACTGATTTCAAGTGGCTATATTTCGAGTCCGAGTCCAACGGTGGGTCTCACACATCCATTGACGGTTGGACACCGTCTAAGTGGCCCAAACGACCGATAATCCGAATCGGATTTGGATCAGGAACCTTCGGATCGGATTTTAGATCGGACTCTTGGATGCAGACATTTGTGAACGCTCGGTTAAAACTTAAAAGTGCTTTTCTGATTTTCCACTTATTTTCTTCATCTAAATTAAAAGATTTTTTAAAACAAAATTAATTTGAGAAATATTTGAAACAAATGTGAGAAAAAAGCTAAGTAGATGGAAACAATAATAATATTTATTTGAAATAAGAACGATAATGAATAACATAATTCATCATAATCTCTTTGAGTAAAAGTATTATTTATGTATTCATGAAGTAGTTATTTTAATTGAAGTAACTTTTGACTGTTTTAATTATTGATTGTGATTTTTGTGCTGAACAATTAACAAAACATATTAACATATTAATATTTTTTATGTCTATTAATACTAATGTTTAATTGAGTTTATGTATATAATAAAAATTTAATCATTTATTGTCTATCTTATTTTTTTAGCACGCAATTGGAAAGTTAGTATTTCATTTTGACATTTAAAATTTTTTTTTTTCTAAAATGACTTAATTACATAAAAATGAAAATTTAAATATGTCAAATAAAAATATGTCTTGTCCTAAAACTGAAAATGCAATTTTCAAAAAGTAGTTAGTTTTTTTAGTAAATGCCACATATTACTTAAATAGTCACTAATAACTAAATTGTTTATAGTATAATATCTCATCATAGATAAAAGTTAGTTTATTATTTAAATGAAACTAAATAAAGTAAAATATATTATATCTATGCAATTATTTCTTTCCGAAAATAGTGTAAACCGTAAAATACGTTTCAACAATGTATTATAGTTTTAAAATAGTGTTATATCGTTTAATTTGGAATTAAATTTAGTGTAAGATTCGTAGAAGTTTAAATATTTAAACATAATTATTGGAGACTTATAAATTAAAATAATTTATTAATTAAAAATGATTTATTAATTAACCAAATGACCAAATGAAGAAAGCCTTCTAATCATTTTTTTAGAATTTATATTTAGGTTAGATAATTAAAATAATACTTTTGTTACAAAATTGAAATTTAAATTTAGTTTGATTACTAATCTATTAATACCTGGGATTAATCAAATGTTTGAAACAAAAACTTAACAAGCATGTCAGCAACACAAAACGAGGGTTTCGCTTGTTATAGGACTTGACCAAACAAAAACTATATTTTCATTGATAATTATTATTTACAAATTCAAAAACTTTTAATTTGTTTTTTTCTTTTAAATCACATTACTCAAATCTTGAAATTTTGACTAAGCTTACGAATTTGGCCTCTACACCATTTATTACATCAATAATTCCTATTTTGAAATTTTGTTACGATTTTGGTCATTTAACCGTTTGACATTTGTTAAAATTGTTGAAAATATCGATTTTATTTTTTTAACTAATTACATTTCAGACCCTAAAGTTGTTTAACTAATTTCACATAAGGTCCTTCTCTTAAAAAAATATTTTTTATATTGTTTTTAATTTCACTTATTGTTTTAATTATCCCAAACATTATTATTATTATTATTATTATTATTATTATTATTATTATTATTATTATTATTATTATTATTATTATTATTATTATATAACATGAGAAACGTTTTTAAAATAAAGACGTTAAAAACCAATAGAATTCATTTATTTTGTGAATCCACCAATAATAGACAATATGACATAACTGTAATCAAGTGAATGTTGCATGGGGTGCAATCTAATTAAAAGGACATTTGGTCATCGTGCACAATGCATTTCAATTTATTTCTATTTGTATTCAATTGTAAATCAAGTAACGCCAATTTAAATGAGATTCACGACATCATTAGTTTCAAGCAATTCACTGTGGTTCCAACTCAGCGTCACTAACACCACCGCGATTCACAACGCCACCACCGTGGTTCACGACAACAACAGTGATTCACAGCACCACCGATGATTCACATTTGATACAAACTTGTATTTCACAGCTCACTTTCATGATTCAAAACACCAACCATTTACCATATTAACAATGTGATTCGCAAATTACAACTGATACAAGCATGTGATTCGGGATTCACGGCACCAATGATTACTAATGAACATGATGATTTACAGTTCACAGTCGTAAAAAGAGAGAGAGGAAGGGAGAAAGAGAAAACATGGAGTAGTCAATGGCCCGTCACGATTTCATGTTCCAAAACTATTATTTGTACCACCAGTGTTTTATATATTGAATAGTCAATCTACAGCTTTATCATCCATAAAAGATATAACCCATTATTTTACATATCAAATATTCAAAATCATCACCAATTATTCACTTATTTTTATGGTTTATAAAATTTTGACATGGCCCAAAACCATTGTTTGAAAGTATTTAAACCCAACTTGTAGTCTTGTACCTATCGTATGACAATTTATATGTTTTACTAGGCTTCGGTAATATTAAAAACTATTTTTAATTTTCGTTTTGATTTAAAGGTTTTAGAATACTAGCAATTTTTGAGTTGTTTTAATAAAGGTATAGTCATTAGTACACACATGTATTTTTAAGAACGGTTGATAACATAAAATTTAAAGATAACGAAATTTTATCATTGTTGGATCGTTTGAAAAATATTAAGCATGTTATAAAGGTCTTTAGTATATGGTTATTAGCAGGTTTATTACTTAAATATTTAGATGGTAAATAATAAATAAAATAATATTCATAAGTTATTATTATTATATAAATACTTTTTTAAAATAACATATAAAAATAGTATAATAAGAAATAGAAAAATTAAATACATGTGGGAAAGAACATTCAAAAATGAATATATTTATAATTAAAATATTTTGTATAATTAAAATAATAAATACAATTAAAAACTAAACAAAATAATAAAACATTTAAAGGACCTAATATGAAACATAAAAAGAACTTTTTAGAGACCGAAAGTGTAACTAGTAAAAGGGCAAAATGATCATTATTAAATAATGGGTTAATTCAACTAGGTCCAAAAACTTTTTTTCCAATTGTTTAAATCCCTAAACTATGTTTGTCTTTTTCAAAAGTATATATTTTTGACCGGCTACCGGATTAGCCGGTAAAACACAACTCATAAAATAAAAAGTTTAAAGACTTAATTCCTAAAGTATGAAAAGATGGTGTGTTTTTTTCAACTTTAACCAAGTAAAAAATCTAAGGTAACTTGTTTGGTAACCGGTCAAATAGACCAAGTATAAACTTTTGAATAAGACAAAAATAGTTTAGGAACTTAAACAATAAAAAAAAGTTTAGGGACTTAATCACGAAAATGAAGAAAATTGATAGAGTTTTTTCAATATTTACCCTTAAAAGATTAACCAATGTCAAATGGGCATAATAGATAAAGTATAAGGGCTAAATCCATAATTTTCATTAAACAACATGAACGAAATTTGTAAGTTACCCTTTATAGTACGATTCCCATTGTTGCTGCAACACAGGGCATATCAAGCTAGCACCCCTGGGCATGTAGCTTCCAAAGGACTAAAGGAGAACCACCCTGAGATTGAACTTCTTCAGAGACAAACTGCCAAGAAGGCTCTATAGTGGACTGCTAGGTCAATTCACAAATGCCCCCCACTTTCAATCATGAGTGTGTAGTTTGTGGGTAGGTTAGCGACGCTTGACCACGTATACTATATAATTCCCTAAATTGCAAGTGATCACCTGCTAGATATGCAAGGCAAGATTGCGATAGAGTTGTTGCGGAAACAAAAAGAGCTCTATCGGTTGGATTTTATTCAATGGTACCGCCATACGACAAGTTTTTATAATCTAACCAATATGGAATAAGCCACTTACTTAGTGCTAACAAGAAGTGAAGAGTGACAAATCTGATTAGAAACTGAAACCTAGCATTATCCCAACAAAGAAAAAAGTGAATCATGATTGGCCAAAATGATTAACTATCGAATTCGAACTAGATACAATACAAGACACCTAATGCTGCCCGCCAAAAAAAACAAGATGATGCATAAAACCTGTAGTGGCTTTAAAACTAGCATGGGACAACCTAAAAGGTGGTAGTGGATTTATATGATCAATGCCCTCTAATGTTATCATGTGGATTTTAATTTATTTTGCCAAGCAAATTTGATTTTACTCCATAATTGTTGGTTCAAAACGACATCAACTATTGTTTGGTAAAATACCACTACAAATTTTCAATTTCGCAATTGTATAACTCTTCTATCAATCACGATCATACCCATACCTTTAAAACTAGAATTTTCACTTGCTCTTTTTGTTATCTTTAGCATAATCATTTATCAGTCCCTCAACGTCTTTCCAAAAGAGCCCTTCCACCAATACTCCATCTTTTGTGAACCTGCAAAACACCCATAAGCAACTTTAGAAAAAAAGGCATAAGCCCTAACCCAACAGAAGAATACAAAATCCAGGTATATCATGGGAAGGGCACTTCAGTGTCTGTGTTAGATAGACAGACAGACAGACAGACATATATATATATATATATACATACATACATACATACATGCATACATATATACATACATACATATATATATATATATATATATAGAGAGAGAGAGAGAGAGACCATTTTGTAACGCTTTTGGTGAACTCCACAGTTGGTTTTGCAGAAATAGATTTTGGATCAGCACTGGCTATCGTCAGAGTATACAGATCAGAGAATCTGGGTAACTTGGAAGACACCATCAAGCCAGTGCTGCTATAAACAGAACCCTGTCAAGATAACAAAGTTGATGACTGAATATGGATACCAATAATATCAAAACATATATATTCATATAATCAGTCAAGTTCTATCTCTAAATGTCATGTAGCTATGCAAGGCATGTCCACAAAATGGCTACACTAAAAAATCTCAAAAAATGATGTAGCATTTTCTACTAATTAAAGATCCTGTAGCTGATGCAACTACACAAGTGATATCCTCGTGGACCCCTATACCTCTATGTGTCACTACAAGACCAAATATTATCTACCAGACACTGAATTTTTGTTACGTATGTAGCCCTGTTAAGGACCATCTTGAAACCATGAAATTGTAAGAAATCAAAAGATTGGATGCATCATAAAAGAAATAAATCAAATAATATAGTCCATCTTCTCTCTACAGTGATTTCAAATTAGAAGAATGCAAATACCAGCACCATATTAATGGATGTGCTAACAGAACTGCCCTTGTCTTGTATAAAAGTGTCTCAATCATTTTGCTCAATTAAACAGATAACTATACATTTGTAATTTACAGCCCAAGGAGCAGACGTCGATTACAGGAATATGCACTAATGCACCATAGAATCACACGTGGGAGGTGTGAACATTGGGATCTGTTGTGAAACCGTCATAGACAATGGTAATGGCACGATTTCTAGCAAATTTGGAGATTGCTTGCAAGCAGTGATGACTGAGGTGGTAGCATAAAAGTTCATGCTGTTGATGCAGGAATCAAGTGTGGGGGTGCGCTGTGTATTGGAAAGTTGAAACAACAGGACACCAACAGTAGTAATGTGGAGAACAGAGAGAGTTGATGCTATAGGAAGAAATTGAGGTGCTTAGCTTGGAGACAGCAAGTCTGGTTCTAGACTAAACATTAAGCAGCCTGGTTCTGGACTGCTTAATGATGGCATTAGAGTATTTGTGCACAGATGACATCACTACCACATTATAGTTGATGTCATAAAACACTAGAGGGTTACACGAATGAGGGCAACTGAACAAATGCAATTGAGCAATAATGATAATTTTAGACTCTATTATTGAGAGAGATAATGATCATTTGATGATCAATTATAACAGCCACAAACTAGAGGGTATAGTGAGTAATATTTAATATTACGAGGGCTTTTAATTATTATTAGATGATAATTGATATAATATACGATTAAAGGAATTTAATTATATATATACTATCCCATATCATACTAATTATTAATATATTATGTGACAA
Organism: Centrapalus pauciflorus; assembly: GCA_020465985.1. NCBI lineage: Eukaryota > Viridiplantae > Streptophyta > Magnoliopsida > Asterales > Asteraceae > Centrapalus > Centrapalus pauciflorus. Next base: position 498,797 of record JAANYP010001043.1, on the reverse strand, counting down.
TAATTAGGTATACTACAATATTATCCAATTATCCATATCTAATATTCTAATTAGATAGTGTGGATAATATTACTACCACAAGCATTCCATTGAAAGTGTTCTTGTTCTTCAACCGAGGTAATATTTACATTGTTGTCTATAATCATATTCTAAATTAACTAGCAGATCCTTAATGCATTGAATACTTTAAAAACCAAACTGCTTCCAATGTGTCCCAATCTTGGTTTAAAAAAGCACGCATCAGGCGTGCCTGGGCGATGGGTGCAGCCAGGCGATGGTGTGGTCGCATCCTGGCTTTCAGGCAATGCGATGATAGAAGGCGCATGGAGGCGATCGCATCATGTGGCAACACATGGAAGCAAGAGGCGACGCCAAGGCCGCTTCCTGTACAACTCGACTACTTTGACACAATTATGGATTTTAGTGAATGGATTAGCAACTAGAAGACTACTTTTACACAACATATGTTAGGTTTTTTGGATTTTTAGTTGTTAAATATGGTTTTAATGTGTTTGTTTGTATGAAATGTGATTTTAAAATAATTTTAGAAGTGTTTTACTTAAAGGCACCTCGCGTCTCGGGCTCCAGAACACTTTTCGCATCGGTGCGCCTCGCGCCTTTTTAAACCAAGTGTCCCATACTCCCATCTGATAATCCTATTTATCCCTTGAGATCGGAACAGACAAGTTGATTCTGGAAGCTTCGTTTTTTTGGTGCATCTTTTGTAGTAGATGGCTCATTGGTGTTAGAAGAAAGAACAGCAAAGCTTCTACTCCTTGCCTCAACTTGTATCTCACCACATTCCCAAAGAGGCCAAGTTTCTAGGCATGTCTTATTTGAAAGAACTTGTCCTAGGACTTAGGCTACCTTAAATCTGCAGCTACGAACTCGTGTAGACTTTGCAATGTTATTAAAAGCGAAAGTCGCACTCGAGGCGACATGCCTTGATTAGGGACTAAGTCGAGAGGCGCAAAAAGGCGAGGGCCCGAGCGAAGTGAACCAACTCAAATTTAGAATATATTTTACATGACAATGTTACCATAAAGACAAAATAAAAGCATAGTGTGTAGAATTATAGATATAATATCAAATACACTACCTCAATCCGTAATTATTAGTAGTGGCAAACAAAGTAAAATGTTCCAAAAGATTGCGTAAGGCAAACCAGAAGGCCAAAGTCAACCTTCTAATAGGCAACGCTTGATGTTTTTCGGGGGTATAATTGACCATGCAAACTATGTTTTATATCTTAAAATCCTAATAGTTGTTTATGAAACAAGGCCCTTGACTCTCGTCTAACTCGCCTAGGACTAGTCGTAAAAGGCGCTCCTGAACATCTTAAAGGCGCCAAGCCTGAAATGGCCTGGCCTGAGGGACTTAGTCGCAGAGGCGCAGGCCTTTAATAACATTGACTTTGATGCCAAGGATGTACATTGTGAGCTTTGACCAACTTCGGCAGCAGTGTTTGAGACAAGTGTGGTCCTATTACCCAGAGTAGTTGGCCCAAAAAGATAAATTCAAATATGATCTACAAAGCGCTGAAGACAAAAATCACTAACTCCAGTTGGTTCAGCTAGCGAAGGCTTCCTTTCAAGTAAATTCCTTATCATAAACAACTTTACAGCCTTCTTTCATGATGAGCAAGCTATTCTTGGTTTCAATTGCTTTCGAAGTATATAAAATTTACCAGAGAACAAAATTGCTGCCCAATCAATAACCTCAATTTTTTGGAATGCTTCTTAAGCATATGATATCTAATAAATATAGGGATCCAGAACAAAAGCTTGGTCCAGACTAATCTCCCAGTTGCACCTAATTATAAACTCTCACATACAGAAATGTCTTCATGAGCCAATCCAATTTGTAATTACGGTCATTTTGTACACCGAACCATTAGCAACATATCTTTTTGAAAATCCTAAATTCTATACCTAGACAGGAAGAAATGGATGCATACTGGACTACTGGGCACTAGCACATAAAACGGCATGCCAAATAAGCCTGGCTGTGGTGTTCATTTCTTATGCACTATGACTATGATGCAAAGGTCCTTTGTAGTTCAACATTACAAAGAGGCACTGATTTTTTATACAAACAATAAGTCATTCAAGGGTAAAAATATCATATTTTTTGACAGGAAAGCTAAGAGTACGCAATTAAACATATTTCTGATCTCTGGAGGAACAAACTAGACATTTGTGGCAATGGTTCTCCACTTCAGTACCTTTTATATGCTTAATATTCTCAATAAGTTCAGAAGACAACTTGTATCCCTGAATTCTAGATTCTGGAAGTTATCATATATCAGGAACTTTGATTTTATTGCAAACTACTTTTAGTAATGGCAGAACTTAGGTAAAGTATGTGTTGTTGATTTGGAACTTATGTTGTGATTGCCTGTTTATAAACATAATGACCATAAGAGTGAGTTTTAGAGCATCAGAACACAGCCTGCAAGGACTTAGGCACACCATCTATGTTAACATTTCATTCAGATTAAGGAGGCTGAATATCAAAAATCTATCCAGCACAAGTAACAACCAAATAGAACTTACTGCAGGAGGATAGGTAAACAAAAATGCGTTCTTTTCCTTGGTGTAGATGATCAGCTGCAATATCCCATTGAATACAACATACTTGCCATAGTCAAGGATCAAACAAAAATACATCTCCTTTTTAGGGTTAAAAGTATATTGAAGGTTCAGTTATCCGTTTTGTAAACAAAATGCAGTACAATAGAAACTCGATTTCAGATTTCAAAAAGGATATAATCCGATGCACCCAATCAGGAAATTCTTGTTATCCGGAAACTTCTTATTGTAAAACTGAGCAAAGAGGGCAATGACAATAATGATCGCTCCGATCAACAATCTAACGTTACTCATTCTCACATCTTCACCGTACCCATGGCTTGTTACGATCTAGTTCAAAAAAACTTTAAAAATAAATGTGACTGCTGAAACATAATGAAGAAGTTGAAAGTTAAATTCGTGATCTTTGTGGGTGAAGTTGTGGTGTACCTCAGTGACAGTTTCGTCGAGCAAGTGCTTGATGGAGTGATGATCTAAGAGATTGGTCTTTTTAGGGTTTTTGGCAGGGGAAGTGGTTGCGTCGTTGGTCGTCGTCGCGTTCGTCATCTCCGATTTCTCGTCCTGTTTTTCCGATTGAGAATATTTAGGTTTGTCTGAAACTGATATTTGGGGATTTTTATCAACTTCGACCTAATATCATGAAAAGTCCATGGGCCTAGACCAGTTGTTATTTTATTACACTTAAGCCCGTCAAAAATGTATTTTTTAGCTTTGGACCACAAAACTTTTTCCCAACGATGTATTTAAAGCGGTTAAGCCATTCAAGAGAGATTTTGGTAATCGACAAAACTAAAAGACCATGTTAATAGATCGAGTCAGTGGTGGACCCAGAAATTTTTTTTATGGGGGTCGGAATTTAATAGCTACGATAGCGTAAGTGTTGGAAAAAAATGTATTTTCCATATTTTTGAACCAAATATAATTATATATAATTGTGAAATATATAATTAATATTTTGTGGGTTTGTATTCTCCTTGAAGAGAGGATTTCAACGATATAAAGAACGTCTAAAACGGAGCTAAGATGAATGAGATATCGATGCTCAAAGATTGGTATTTGGAATGAATGAAACTCCTTCTAGTGGGAGAACTTGAGTCCCACATAGGAAGGAATATGGAAACCAAAAAGTGGGTTTATAAGGAGGAGTGTTCAAAGTCATGACATGTTTGTAGTTTTACTCCAATGCCTACCCGCGCGCATGGGGGTGCAAATCTTGGACTTCGAAGGCTAAAATCCACTGAACTCGTGTACGCCAACACCTGCGGACATGAAAATCAGGGCTCGTGCGAGGCAGCCTTTTTAATCCGGGTTAGGGCTGAGGGGTCGGTTGACCTAGGGGTGAGCGACGGGTACCATTTCCCGAACCGGTACCGGTACCGGCCGCTACCGAATTAATATATTCGGTCGGTATTTGGTTTTTAAATTAGCTAAAATTCGGTATTCGGTTTTTAATTAGCTAGAATTCGGTTTTCGGTTTTTTAATTACCTAGTATCATCTTTGAAAATCGTACCAATTGAAGGACATAATAAGTAAAAAATCTAGTAGTTACATAAATGTGAATTGGATAGTTGGAGAGGTTGTAACTAAGTTAATTTTATATCATTTGTATCCAAGTATTTTAGTATATATAGATTTACACGAACATGATAAAATGTCATTCAGAAAAACAAAAGTCCAATGGTTCAAAGGTATATAAGTTGTGAAGTATTTTATAACTTGATTAGGAAATGTAAAACATGAACAAGAACAACAAGTCAGATATGACATAAACCTCACAAAACAAGTTTGAAAGTTAGTAGCCCGGCCCTAAAACATGATCTACAAATCATTTTGCAATTCTATAACATATATTAACAAGGTCACTAAATGTGTAAACAAAAACCCTAAAATCCAATATCAAGATGGACAAGAAACATGGAAGATTTGTATGTTTAAGATAGATTGAAAAACATCAAACTAAGATGACATAACCTGGTCAGGAAACGTTGTTTTATATAAGATTGAATACAACTTTTGTTATGGATGACAATATATTGATATATAAACATATAAAATTTTGATTTTTGTCATCCATAACTTTACAGAATTTGTATGTTTATAAATCATGAACGAAATAGTTGTACATTATTGTTGTGACAAACAAATATTGTATATGAATCACTCACTACCTTGTATCTTATCGTCATTATCTTAGGGGACGTTTATTTCGCGGATTTTCTGGAATTCACTGGGATTTGCATTTAAAATCTTGTGTTTGGTTCACAGATTTCAGTAACGATTTAAAATCCGAGAATTTTGTAAATCCCACCATTCTTTATTATTTAAAAACTCAGCCTACCCCCTAGTTGTATTGCATTTTTTATATTAATAAATTTTCCCAAAAAATCAACACAATTTTTTGACAAAATTCCAATAAATGAAAATACTGCACAATGCAAATCTTTTGACAGAAATCATAGAATGCAAATCCTAAGGAAAAAATATATGCGAACTAGACGCCCCGTTAGTATTTTACTAATTATTTATACAACGCCCTCTTTATGATTTCAACTTGGTATTTTACTATTTGCGGCCCTAGCCCGAACACACAATTTATGTAATTATGTGGATATTATAAATGCTTAAATAGTAGATATTGGATTTTGTTTTTTAATATATTAATAATATATATTCGAAACGTAAAAGTAAATACATAAATTGATAAAACCATGGTCTTGCATATTTTTATTTCAATATTGTATATTCTTATAAAGATGAGGGTAATTATTTATGAAATGTATTTCAATGGTCCAGATTAATGACAACTCATAATTATTTATGAAATGTCTCTTATACCCTTAATTAAAATCAATAATTATATCTATGTCATTTTATCTTTCTTTCCTAATTAAAATCAATAATTAAAAAATATATAAATAACATTTTATCTTTGTTTCCTAATTTATTTCCTTACATTAATCACTTCAATTTATTATATTAAAAGCAATTAACCAATAGGTTGCTAATAACTAAAACATATATATTGTCTTTAAAATTCGAAACATGCATATAATAATTGTAATAATTTTGTATAATTTATATCTTAAAACAATTATTTATTTATTAATAACATAACTTTTTTAGTTAAATCATATTAAGTATAAAATGTTGACAAATTATATACAATTATTCCTTCATATATTTCATATGTTTTCATTCATAGATATTCTACAAAAGTATTTATTTTAAAATTTAAAATAATTTATAGAATTTAAAATCTACTTTTATTCTTAGAATTTTATGTTATTATTACTTATTAGTAGCAATTATAAGAATTTTGTCAATTTTTTTTATCAATTCTAAAAAATCTAAATAAAAATATGAATTGATATAAATAGTACACTTAATAATCTAGCTAATCTATATATCTATAATAAATACTAATAAAAGAGTAACTTTACTCTTTTCTTGTGAAGTCACGTGTCATCACTATGAATCGATACGTGACATTTATGAGTTTTAAAATTAATAAAGAAATTTAATTGAATTCTATCCAAATCTAATATAATCTACTTTTAAATTCAAATCAAATCAAACAAAATCTAATACTCTACTAACTTATTAATTATAAAATAATATAATAAAGTTTTTAAAAATATAAGCAAATAGTTACTATTCATATATATTTATATAGTTTTATTTAAAAAAATAATATTTATATCTTCACCTTTTAATTTATTATATATATATATATATATATATATATATATATATATATATATATATATATATATATAAAATAAAAATATCCGCGTAATACGCGTATAATAAACTAGTTAATGATATATATTCGAAACGTAAAAGTAAATACATAAATTGATAAAACCATGGTCTTGCATATTTTTATTTCAATATTGTATATTCTTATAAAGATGAGGGTAAGTTTTTGATATTGTTATATCTACAAGGGCTGATTTTGCTTTTTGCCGTTTTGGGGACCGGTTTATTTTATTCAACACAAACAACCCTCGTATTTTCTAATTTCTTCCATCCGCCGCCGTAAGTTTACCATTTCATTTCTCCATGGCCACCTCCACCGCCACATCCGCCCACCGGCTGCTCCCGAAACCTCTCGATCTCGAAATCACCATCGTCTCCGCCAAACACCTCAAAAATGTCAACTGGAGAAATGGAGATCTCAACGCTTACGCCATCTTCTGGCTCGACCCCGACCGCCGCGTAGCCACAAAATCCGACGACTCCAATTCCACAAAACCCGTTTGGAACGAACGCTTCGTCATTCCGTTACCGTCAACCCCCTCCGCCGCCGTTCTTACCCTAGAAATATTTCACGCGAAACCCTCCGACACGCCGAAACCATTGGTCGGAACCCTCCGTCTCTCTCTCGGTGATCTACCTGATCCGGAAAACTCGAATCGCGTTCGTAAATTCGAGCTTCGCCGCCCATCGGGTCGCCTCAATGGTAAGATCCGCCTGAAACTTGCTCTCCGTGAACGCCCTACTCCAGATTACCAAAATGCTCCTCAACCACAACATTATAACACCACCGCCCCTCCTCCGTCATACAGTAGATTCCCGTCATCACCGTCTCCGTACGGCTCTTATGCTTTCCTCCCGGCTCCAGCTCAGGCGCCTCCACCGCCATATCATTACGCCTCACCACCGGATCCATATTCCCTGTATAATCAGGGAGCATACTACTCGCAGCCACCTCCACGTCCATCGATTGAACGGCAATTTAGCTTTGTTGGTAGCAGCGGCGGGCCTAGCGCGCCAATGGATTATGGTCCGTACGATCAAAAATCAAAAACAGGAAGAGTGGGATCAGATTCAGGATTGGCTGTGGGAGGCATAACTGGAGGATTAGCAGGGCTTGCAATTGATGAAGGATTTAGATATGAAGATGGCAAAATTGCAGAAAGAGTTGAAAATGATACGGGTATAAAGAAACCAGACGATTACGTGTATTATCGTCGTGTTGATTATTGATTTCTTCATTTTCGGGTATGTGATTTTGCTTGCTCACCCACCACCACTAGGCAAAATGTTAAACTGTTATATAGGTTTTCTTGTTGCTTTCTAAGTAAATATTGTGTTTGATTTGCTATAATATGAAGTTTTGGAGCTTGTTGATCAATGTAGTTTGTTCTTGCTCGAATTAACTCCGGTAGGAATTCTATGATCATCTTTTTTGATTGAATGTCGATTATAGCTACCAAATTTTAGATTCTGTTCGTCTGTGTTAAGAATTAAGATTGAAATTCACCAGCTTGTTAACAAGGCTGTCAGATATTGAATTAGAGAATTAATGATCCAATGCTACATCAAGTCTGTTAGCAATGGAGAATACGAGGAAGAAAGATTCTAACTAGGGGGAGGTGGATGCATAATGGATATTGATCTATGGGAGTCTAGTTCATCTTTTTTGCAGAAGTTATGAACTGCTAATGAGACTCTAATGATCTTTGTTTGTCTGTGGAATCATTTCGGGGTTATTTAATTTAGCCTTTGATGATGAGCCTCTTTATGGTTCTGTCAAGATGTAAACAAACAACCATGAAGGCTGTTGAAATTTCAAAATTTTTATGTTGCTCGGGGCGGCATTTGGATAAAAAGTTATTGTCCTATGTCGTTTGAAGAAACTGTAATTACAATCAAGATTCAAGGCTGGTGTTATAACTTATAACCTACTTCTGTTTCTTTCAAAAGAATCTAGCAAAAGGAAGTGTTTTTGTGTATCTTTAAACACGCTCCATTATGGTGTAGCAACAATGAAAGTATGAAATTGATTGCCAATATTACTAGAAGTCTAGATATGCCTGCTTCTCTTCACTCGGAGTCCCTGTTCTTGTTGATTTCTTTTGTTCTTGTCATTTTTCGGTTACCCTTGAACCATTGACCTTGTTTGTTTTTTGCAATAAGCTCTTTTAAAGCACTTATATCTTCACATGGAAAGATGTTTTGTTCTAACTGCAGACATGAAAAGGACTTCAGACATTTAATCTCTTAAAAAACAAAGAACACATAAATATTACTATGTTTGCTTATATGGGTTCATTAACAAGTAAACATACAGCCTATTACAATTTGAAATGCAAGATCAAAGTACATGAACCAAAACCGTAGTAATAAAATTGATCTAGAAATGACTTCTTAATTCCTTTAATCTTGTCTTTATGATTCATTGGTCCCGGAATGCTACTTGCTGCTTTGCCATTTCGTGATACCATTTTTAGTGAATGCTACTATTACTGCATCGAAAAACTAGAACTATAAAATGTTTAGTTAAATCGATTAAGAACTAGGATTATGAGTTATAACCATGCTACTTTGATATTTTCTGTCTAAACCATTTGTCCTTTGATGTTTAGAAAGGTATACGATGCAAGGAGATTCTGTTACGTTATGTCGTCTGTGTGAATTTTCTTTCACTTTTTGTAACCATCTAACTTTCAGATTTTTCTCATTTAACCAATGTGTTATTTTTTTTACACATTTAGCCATTAAATATTAGTTTAGCGTTTTATTTTAGGAAAATGATTAAAGCAATGGCTAAATGTACACAAAATATGATAGTTTAGTGACCAAATGTGTACATTATATGATAGTTTAGGGGTCAAATGTGTACATAAACTAGTACAAAAATAGTTTAGTGTCTAAATATGTACATGAAAAAAAGTTTAATGGTTAAAGTATTTAAAAAGTAGTTAAGTGCATAAACGGATAAATCTGAAGTTGGATGGTCAAAGATGGTCTTTAACCATTTCTGTTATTAGTTAACTATGTTTGTTTCAAAATTAGCCTAAATACTTATTTTTCTATTACTGCTCATTATTAATTACTCTAAAATTGAAAACCCAATAAACCTAAAATCGTTTTAACTTAAACTTAAATAAAATGGTCTGGTTTTGTGGTCATGATAGTAATCTAGTGGCAAACATATATAATTGCTTTTGAATTTGATTAATCTTAATGGGGCTTGAATGTTTCAAACATATATAAATGTTTTTACTTTATCTTTTTGTCATATAAATTCTCTAGCTTGTTGCTATACCCATGAAAATTGTATTTGTAGGTTATAAAGTTGAATCTATTATGAAATTTGAGTAATGTATTTGTAGGTTATATAATAAACACACTCTAGGAGTTTCTGTTCATTCAAAAAGCTACAGCTTCTAAAAATTCCGGTTACTAAAAATTTTAGTTTGAAACTTCAACTACTTGTATAAAACATATCATTTATTCATTTGTATAGTATATAGTCATGTTTTTATATTGGATTTATTATGAAAAAACCAACATGTTTTCATGGTTTTTGCGATTTCGTTTCTTCATGTTATTTTTTTCTTCAAAAAAGTCCTCAATTTAATTTTTTTTTCTTGGTTTTGTGAAGTTTGACTATTAGAGTCCAGTTGTAATCAGTAAATCAGGTTTTTAGAAACTGAAAAACGGGTTTTAATAGTCAAATTTCATTAAACAAAAAAGAAAAAATTAACTTGATGACTTTTCTATAAGAAAACAAAATAGAGGACGAAAACACAAAAAACGTGAATACATGTTAATTTTTTTTCATAATAAACCCTTTTATATTTTGACCTAAGTTGCACGGAAACGGATACGGCAACAGGATTCGGGTACGGAACGGATACGGGAAACGGCAAAAATAAAAAATTCTAGATACGGATACGGGAGAGATACGGCAAATAATATATATATATATATATATATATATATATATATATATATATATATATATATATATATATATAATGAAGAAATTCCAAAATTGATATATATTGATGTAAAGTGTAACCTCCAAAAGACGTCCAATTGATACGGGAGAGATATGGCAAATAAATAAATAAATAAATAAATATATATATATATATATATATATATATATATATATATATATATATATATACACACACACACACACACATATAGATGTATATTGAATATTAAAAGGTCTTTTATTAATTAATTTTTTAATAATAAAATAAATGATTATTAGAATAAAAGGAAGCTAACAACTAACAAGCCTTTCACTAACTAGCCTTTCTAATCTAACTTTGGGTGTAATACTAACAACTAACTAGCCTTTCAAAAAAAAAAAAAAAAAAAAAAAAAAAAAAAAAAAAAAAAAAAACACCTGCTTTCTTATTCCTTTAGAGTTTTTTTTTAATTAAAATACAAGCGTCTCTACCTTAGTCCCTTCTCTTTCCCGCCGCTGGTCTTCCAACTCGCCGTTGCTTCCCTTTTCTTCCTTCTCCGCCGTTGGCCGGCCGCCACCACTTCCTTGGTCTCATTCTCGATATCATAAGGTTTATATCTCTCTCATCCTTCTTCTTCCTTCTCCGCCGGTTGGCCGCCACCGGTCGCCGTTGCTTCCCTTTTTCTTCCTTCTCCGCCGGAAACTTCGTGGAAACTCCATGGAAACTCCACGAGAAACGTTTCTGCCATCTCCGAAAGGTTTCTACGCGTATCGGGGGCGTATCCGTTTCCCAGAGGTTTCCGAAACGGGAGCGGCTATTCATTAGGCGTTTCCGTGCATTATAGATTTTGACAGAATATACATTCTAAGCTACTTTCTATCTTATATGATAGATCCATAACCCTGTTATTAGTAAGAGCATCAAAATATGTTGGATGAAGGTTTGATTCCACCGCGACCTTAATTATAATAGTTTGTACCATACCTTTTATTCATTATTTATATGCACTTGGGACGACTATCTCTTAACTATAACACTCTGCAACCATATAGTAAGTGACTTGCCATCATTGGTCACTATTTTGTAATGGAACACAGATGCTACAAATAAGTATTAATGATAAAAAAAAAAACATCCAAATGTTTACAAGCTATTAAGGTTGTGTTTGATAGAGAGAATCAAATAGGAAAAAATCGATGATTTTTTAGACCATGAAATGTGAAAATACAATAACCATATGGTTGTTGTAATTGTCTTTCACCAATTTCAGCTTCAACTTAATTCTTCACCATTACTAGAGAATTGCAGTCCTTTTATTTTTTAGTGATTTCTTAATGATTTCATTAAGAAGTAAACAAATAATTCCTGAAAGAATTGAATTTTAACAACCTATACATTGATATAACTTAAGAATTCATAGAGAATTTATATATACAATTCAAGTCTTCCAAGTTGTAATTTGTCTTTATATCATTATCTTTCTTTTCGATTCTCTCTACCAAACACAATCTAAAAGAAAGGTTTGAGAGTAGAGGGAGAAATGATAGTTTGAGTCAAATGAGATCGTTGATATGGTTTTTATACAAACTATTAGAAAAAAGATTTATCTAAAATTGAACCATCGTGCTCTCATATACATTGACGCTCGTAACATTAGAGCTTATGGATCTATGTAAATTTCTACATGTTAAAACAAAATTCCAATGAAAATGATGAATTCTACGATTATATACAGACAATTACACAATTGTAGTTGCATGAATTCTTTTAAGTCAAGTGGTTGGCTTCGGCTTCAACTTTAGCGTTGCAGTCTCATATCCCACATGAGAATACGGAAAGAAAATATCAAATATGTGAAGACGCAAAAGAAGAATGCTACTATTGTTTGTCATATTATATTTGCTACTGTTGTACATTTGCTACTCATGTTGTCTTTATACCTAATTGTATTAGGTCATGTTTGTTTACCTCTTAATGGAGTCGTTAAGAGGTTTTTTTTTTTTTTTTTTTTTTTTACATTTGAGTGACTTTTTAATAATTCCATTAAGAAACACACACTACATTTGCTAATAGTCTTGTACTTACTAATTTAATGTTCCAAATAGCATTAGAAAATGCTCCTTTAATGTTGCAACAAGTGTAAATAGAAGAATGTTACTCATATTGCTCCAAAACAATAGTAAAATGGACTTTTTCTTCTTTCTTTTTTTTTGTCTGAAACAACAGCAAAATGGTTTTATTTTATGTCTGAAACAGAAGCAAATGGTGCTGGGTTATTGTTGCAATGTGGTTGCTACAGCCTACAAGTTAAATGCCTTTTTTCATAGCAACAAATGGATGCAATTCTAGTTGATTTAAGGTAAATATATTGTAGTTAGATGGTATTTTGTTGTTACAAATATCATGTGTTAATTAAATCTCCTAAATATGAAATACAAAATTTCAAGATATGAGTTACCGTCTTTTTGATTATCTACATCTCATGCAATGAAATTTTTTTTTCCATTTATTATAGAGTAAATTATAGAAATGGTTCTTGTGGTTCGTTTAAAATTATGGAAACGGTGGTCCCTCAACTTTCAAAGTTGCAATGACGGTTCTTCAAACCACTACTTACTTGCAGAAACGGTACTTCTGTTTCTAAAATTTTTAAAAATGACAATTTTACCATTTTTCTGAGTTACAAGTTTGGTCATTTTTTTAAATTTTCAATTTTGGTTTCAAATTAGAAGTATTAATTTAATAAATCATGATTTGATTCATTATTAAAATAATTACTATTATTAATCAATTATGAAATAAATCTATATTTATTTATTAAAAATTATTTCTATTTACATACTTAATTAGTTAATTTATGACTCTTTTATGTATTCAAGTTATTTATTAAAGATTTATTTATTTTATTATTCATTGATTTAACTATTCGTATATTTTTATCATTTATACTTTTCTATCTAACTGTTTCATTATGTCAATAAATTTTGAATTTATGTATATTTCGATTTAAGTTTACTAATTCATTACATTTATATAATTTGACTTAAATTTTCTAATTTATTATTTTTGATTTAAATGTTTTTTACGCCAATATGTTTTGACTTAAATTTGTTATTTTATTTGTTTTGAGTATTTTGTTAGGCCAGTACATTTTGATTTCAGTATAGCCTTACATTGATTTTGATTTACAATTTTGTTGCGTTAATACTAAAGTGAAAAGGAACCAAATTTTTAAGTGAAAAAAAAAACATATTAATGTACAAAATTGTATATCAAAATGATTAAAATACTAGATTTAAATCAAAACGTATTGACATAAGAAATTATTTAAATTAAAATAATAAAAATACTAAATTTAAATTAAATCGTATTAACAGAATATTTAAATCAATAGTCATAAAGTATTAGATATAAAATTGAAACGTATTAGCCAAACAATATATTTAATTTAAAACATACACAAAACTAAATTTATATGTTTTTCTTAAAAATCATAATTAAATCAAAATATAATAAGGTAATAAAATAGTTAAATGTAAAGGTAACATTAGTTAACATTTTTTGCATTAATTAACAACCATAACTTGCAAAACAAATTCTTCATCATTGCATTAATTAACATTAATGAAATCCCTATATTACATTACTTATATGTTTTTCTTAAAAATCATAATTAAATCAAAATATAATAAGGTAATAAAATAATTAAATGAAAAGGTAACATTAGTTATCATTTTTTGCATTAATTAACAACCATAACTTGCAAAAAATATTCTTCATAATTGCAATTAACATTAATAAAATCCTTATATTACATTACTTATATGTTTTTCATAAAAATCATAATTAAATCAAAGTATAATTAGGTAATAAAATAGTTAAATGAAAATGTAATATTAATTAACATTTTTTGCATTAATTAACAACCATAACTTGCAAAACAAATTCTTCATAATTGCATTAATTAACATCAATAAAATCCTTAAATTGCATTACTTTTATGTTTTTCATAAAAATCATAATTAAATCAAAATATAATAAGGTAATAAAATAGTTAAATGAAAAGGTAACATTAATTAACATTTTTTGCATTAATTAACAACCATAACTTGCAAAACAAATTATTCATAATTGCATTAAATAAGATTAATAAAATCCTTAAATTACATTACTTATGCTAAATTACATGGATTGAAAGCTTATGTGTTACAATTAGGATTTCCCATCGTTATGATAGTAATGTTCAATGTTAAACAATATCATATTTAATACAAAATCTAAATATTAATTAGTTACACTTTCATACATTTTGATTTAATTATAAAGTATTAGTTGAATTTTAATTAGTTACATTTTAATACAAATAGTTTAATCAATGAATAATAAAATAAATAAATCTTTAATAAATAACATGAATACATAAAGGAGACATAAATTAACTAATTAAGTATATAAATAGGATTAATTTTTAATAAATAAATACAGATTTATTATTAAAGATAAATATATATAATTAATTTATAATAATAATATATTTAATAATGAATCAAATCATGATTTATTAAATTAATATTTCTAATTTAAAACCAAAAATGAAAATTTAAGAAAACGATCAAAATTGAAATTAAATTACATATGGACCAAACTTGTAATTGAGAAAAATGATAAAATTGTCATTTTTAAAAATTTTAGAAACAGAAGAACCATTTCTACAAGTAAATAGTGATTTGAGTGACCACCATTGCAACTTTGAAAGTTGAGGGACCGTTTCCATAATTTTAAACAAACCACAGAGACCATTTCTGTAATTTATGTAACACCCTCGAACTAATCCACAATGCCACGTATATAACGCATCATTCGTGACATAATATAATAATCCCTACACTATTCCCAAGATACATACATGAAAACCCGATAATTTTAAAACATTAATTACACAGCAACAGTCACGGAAATCCCTAAGTATATTACAACCTATCCGAAGTATATATAACAGTCAACAAAATATAACTACCTCTACAGAAGGTAGCTAACTCCTCGATCACAACAGAATGTAAACCTACTTCGGTCCAGCAGGCCGGTCACCTGAGATACACACCAACACACACACACAGGTCAGCTAAAGCTGGTGAGAATGCAAAGGTTAGTGTACGATTATAAAACTCAATAAATAAATAAATAACTCGATAATAAAAAGTTCAGCGTTCTCTACTGAACAAGATATACCGCCTGCGATCACTCAAGAAAATCGCGGCCCGCGATCAGGGGATCGCGGCCGCGCTCACGGACGAACAGCAGCAGGTCTGCTCTGTTGCACAGCCAGGGGATTAATCCCCAAATCACCATTTCCACTCGATTTTAGCCACACATATATATTCGAATTTGCTCAGAAACAGATATAAACCCAATTCAATTACTTGACAACAACTAACATCAATAAATCCACAAATTTGAGCTCAAAACTTACTTCCAAAGCAAGCAAGATGATGACGAAGAATTCGAAAGCTTTAATCACGATTTGAGGCTTCAATCTCTGATCGCAGATGCTGGAATTCACAAATACACCCACACACATACACCTTTAAATTGAAATTCAGATATGGGAGAATGAAAGCAAGCACCCAAAGAGCTCCCCTTTTTATACGTTTTGGACTAAAACTCGGTCCGGTACCTAATATCCGATCCCAATACCCAAAATACAAATTTATATCACCGGGTCCCAAATTAAGTAATTAACCCAATGAAATAATTCCACGTACCTATCTCAAAATCGGGATGTTACAATTTACTCTTTATTATACTACCTTATTCAAAAGACTTTTTTTCAGTTTTGCTCTGAAGAGTGTTTAGTATGATGGAATAAAATGTAATGAAATCATACAAAGTTTACAATCTTTACGTAACTCATTTTGATGTATAAATTATACATAAGAAAAATGTAAACATACGTGTATAAGAGGGTGTTTGGTTTTGCGTTATAAACGTGATTATTAGCTTATTACGTTACAATAACGCAAATAATCGGTTTAAAGTGTTTGGATTGCATACGTTAATAAGTGATTATTTGCGTTTACCGTTTGTCCTACCACACTTTTTCATAAGTTAAAATTTGTAGCTTATTTGCTTAATAAGTGATTATTTGGTCATTTTACAAGTAAAACGCAAATCCAAACACTTTAAAAACTGATTATTTGATAATTATGATATCTGAAACACCCATACAACTAATACGAATATTTCGATACCATTATACGTTAATTTATACAGAGTACTTGCGGAAATACGATCAAATTAAAACTTTTGCAATTAATAATCATCAACGTGATTCCAAACACTTTGCATGAGACACAACAGAGTGTCGGAAATCACGGAGCAATGTAACTGGGGTTACAAGATTAAGTTATCAATTTAGTTACAAACGAATTAATAAACAGCAACTAATTCGCGTAAGTCCAAAAATGGAAGTCTGCTACTCCCGCCCCAATCATCCACAAAATATTGAGCTCCTATCCGAGCTCCAAACGACAGCTAACAACTTGGGCCAGCCGGGCCTTTGCCCTTAACAGATCCTGAAAGGAAATAACAACTAACGGGTAAACAACAAAGTTGTTTAGTGAGATTCTAGATTAAAGTATCATGCTATATATGAACGATGCCATGCAATGCCATGAATTCAACTATCAATTTTAGGAGGCCAACCAATGGCTAATAAGCTACCACATTGCGGTTACCATACACAAGCTTACCGAACAATGGGTTTACAATCTACTGCTCGATTACCACAGACACAGGCTTATCGATAGGCAGTTTACAGTGATGCCATACGATTACCACACACAGGCTTATCGTTTTACAGGCAATAATGGTTACCACACACAGGCTTACCATTAAGATTCCGCTGGGTTACCACACTCAGGCTTACCATCTCGGCGGAGAGGTCAAATGAATGATCAACAACTATCAACCGAGTGATAATATGATAACAATAATATATGAGATGGCAAAGCATGAAAGTGACAACAATAATACGAAAGCAGTAACATACAATTCATGATATGCATGCAAATACGTTAATACTAGAACTCACAGTGATACACAATACGCTCTCGGCCCCAAAACCGAGTTATAATTGTCAAGGTAGGAGTGATAGTCTCCACGTGACTTAACCCGTCAAAACCCCTACAAGTAGGTATATAATATAATATTATAAGTATTACTGTTTATAATTTCTCAACTTTGATTCGGACATATTAGTCGTAAGATCTAATTAATTTCGGCCTCAATCTACATAATTATTTTGGGCTAATTTTTCTTCACAATTGGTGACAAAAGTTATTATGACAAACGATCCCAAGGACTAATTAAAATTACAATTTCTGGCCGGAACTGGGCTCAACTTGCCGAGTTCACCAGGGAACTCGTCGATGGGACGAGTTCCCATCCGAATTCGGATCAGCACCAGCCGGATTTCGGATCATCCGAGTTCGGGTCATGGACCATCCGAATTTCGGTCCAACTCGTCTGAAGTACAGTCCGAACTTGGTCCTAGGCACATCCGAATTTCGGACCTACACATCTGAATTTCAAGCCATCCGGATTCGGGTCAGGGACCATCCGAATTTCGGGTCCCTTCCAACCGAAGCACGGTCCGAACTCGGTTCAAACCACATCCGAATTCGGATCCCAAGTCATCCGGATCCTTTAACTTAGAAATTTTTCTTTCAAAAATCAAGGGGAACTCGGGTGCAGGTCTGCACTTTTGCCCTTCGGATTTAATGCTCAAAACTACCAACATTCCTTACATTTAATACAAATGGTTTGGAATCATCCCCAAACATATATATATATATACTTTTCTAAACTCATTTTTACATTAAGAACACCATTTCATTCATTTTTAAATCCATGGGAGTTCATAAAACTCCATTTTCGGGTTTTTAAACTAAAACCCACCAACATTCGCAAAACTTGAATAATATGTTTTAAAATGATGATTCTAACTACTTTTCATAATTATCCTTCAAGATCTAAAGATTTCTCCATGCTATTCATAAAAAAACCCATTTGGGTTTCTCATCTTCTTCAAATGAAGATGGTGGAGAAAAGAATAAGTAAGAGATTTATATAAATAAAGGTGGGTACCTCTTGGATCTTTCAAAATCAAGAAAAGCTTCCAACAAGAGTCTGATTTGGATTCTTCTTCTTCTTCTCTTTTTCTCTCTATTTTGGAGTTTTGGAAAAAGGATGAACACACACATATGTGTGTGTTTGTCTGCGTATGTATAAAGCCAAAAAGAAGAAGATTTCTTCTTCTTTTTCTTTCCAACCCACAACTTTCACATATTTACCATTTATACCTTGGAATTAATTGCATTTCTTTTAAAGTCCATTCTATAAATCCAAGATATATATTCATAATTATCCACACACAACCTTTATTTATGTGCTTGAAATAAATTAATACCTCGAATCGTATTTCGTTACAATAAATATTAATTATCAATTATATAAAATTCGGGTCGTTACAATATCAAACAGCAGAAGCTAAACCAAACACTACATTTCCTGCAGCACTTTTTGTTACAGCAATTATCTGATTATTAGTTTTCAAAACGCCACAACACTTTTTCAAACGCAAATCCAAACATCCTCTAAATCATGTATAATATAGACTACGTTATTCACTTGATCACTAATTGATTTTTTGGATTCTCATTAATAATGAAAAAGGACGAATGATGAAACACAATAAAATATTAAATATAGTTTGAGTATCAAATATTTTTTAAAGACAACATTATTATTTGCATAATAAGAAAAGTAGACAAAGATTTAATCTGCAACTTGAGATCAAAAGTTGTTATGAGATACTTCCCGATGAAAACATGTAACGCGAAAACAAACCTAAATACTAAAAGCTAAGACACTAGCTTTATGCTAGCCAACACCTTAGTGCCTCACGAAATACTAGTCAAATCAGTATCGTCTTATATTTGAACTCTCCGGTAATACTGAACATGAAATTTAAAGTATCCATACGATGAACCTAATCACATTGAAGCTTCATTAAACCACACATTAGTTAATCTAAAATGAATGTAACCAACTTTATCATGTATTATGTATATATATGAAATATTTATGGGCAAATAACCAAAAATAGTAACACGTTTTGACATTTTTATAATTAATAGTAACATTATTTATTTTTTATCATTTATAGTAACAACTTTTTATTTTTCTATCAATAATAGTAATGGGTGACCTGCAAACTTGTTTAGCAGGTCACCAACAATTTTTCAGTTATAAAAAATAGTAAAAACTTTTCATATCATTATCAATAACAGTAACATATCAAATTAAACCAAACTTTTTTTTATTTTTTAAGTTTTTCTAAGATTTCATAAACACCAAAATAAACTGAATTTGTGTTTCAATTTATTTAATTACATTACTACTATCTTTAGTGACTATTTTTTTAATTTTATTAAATTTATTTATTTACAATTTTTATTTTTTCATAACCTTATATAATTTTAATATATATTCTGGATATTTATTTAGGATTAGATAATATTTGATTATTTATTCACAGTTATATATAATATGATTGAAAAAAAATACTACGAATCATTTCAATTTCACTTTTTCCAAACAAAAAAAATATGAATCATTCTATTTTTAGTTTTTCCCAACAAAATAATATGAACTGTTTTGGTTTTTTAGTTTTTTCGATCTAAATGGGTTGTAGTTTTTTATATAAAAAACTAAAAATAAAAATTGGTTGCAATATTTTTCAAGCAGAAAAACTACAAACTACAATTATTCATAACTTTTTGTGTTGTTAAAAGTGTAACACCCCGTCTTTGAAAAATATTACGTGAATTTAATTTATTGGTTGATTAAATTATTAATATTGCGTTGGGGCAATGGTATCACGATTAGTGGAATGAACACGTGTCGGGGTCGAGTACACATGTCACCGGGTTATAATTCTATCGGATTATTAATAATTATAAGACCATAGAATTGAATGGGAATATTGATATTAATTATGAAATATTGATAACGGGGTCGGTTATCGGTTTTGAACCTGCATTATAAACGATATGTTTATATGTATAACACGTTTAACTCTTTGCTTCCTTTTCATTCATACCAAAAACAATTGAGAAGTGTGGTGTGTGTTTGTAAGAGCAAAAGGAAAAAATCCGTAATGGATGTGGAATTTATCTTCATCTTGGCTTGTGGTGTTCTTTAACTTGGAAATGTAAGAAACCTCTAATTTAAATGAGTTGATTGTATTGTAAGCTGCTAAATTATGAAAATTGGTTTAACAAGTGTTTGCAAGTGGTTATGTATCGTTTTTATGGGTTGCAAATTTTTTTTCATTCGTCAAAACTATACACTGAAATAATTCATAGTTTTATTCGTTGTTAAAAACACAAAAATAAATGAGTTGCAATTATTTTGTACGAAAAATCAAAATGATTTATAGTTTTTTGTAAAAAAAAACTAAAACATGATTGGGTCGTAGTTTATCGTTAAAAGTTGAATGGTTTGTAATCAATTTTGTTTGGAATTTACTAAAAAGCCGATCAATTTGTAATTTTTTTATTCCAAATGAAAATTATTACGAATGAAAATTATTGCGACCATTCATTTTTTTAGTTTTTCTATGAATGGAAAATCCATGACTAATTGTGGTTTATAGTTTTATGAATGAAAAATATTGAGACTCATTTTGATTTTTTGTTTTTTAAATAAAAAAACTATGACTCGTTAGATTGGAAAAAACTAAAAACTGGAACTATTTGTATTATTTTATTCGGAATAACTAAGAAAAGGATAGTTCGTAGTTTTTTAGTTAGACTAAGTGAAAATTGAAATGATTCATAGTATTTTTCATTCATATTATATATAATTGTTAGTAAATAATCGAATATTATCTATCCGTAAATATTCTGAATATAAATTTGGTTTATTTTGGTGTTTATTAAATATTAGAAAACTTAATAAATAAAAAAATTATGTTTTAATTTGATATGATACTATTATTGATAAAATCTGAAAAGATATTACTATTTTTGATAACTGAAAAGTTGGTGACCTGCTAAACAGGTTTGCAGGTCATCCATTACTATTATTGATAGAAAAATAAAAAGTTGTTACTATAAATGATAAAAAAAAAATAATGTTACTATTAATGATAAAAATGTCAAAACTTGTTACTATTTTTGGTCATTTGCCCAATAATTATTGCTAAGGCAATTATTAATTACTTGAAATAATCTAAAAAATATAAACTTCTTGGTATTGCATTACTCTTATCTTTTTACATAACATTTTATTTTATTTGACATTTTCGGATAAATTTTCTTTTGAATTACTATGTGATATTTATTGAATATTTTATAACAGATTAGTTATCCTAATAATAAATTAATAACTAGTAGCTCTAAACTAAAACCCGAAAACATGAATCCAATCAAAAACCAAATCTCTAAAACATCACTTTTTAAAGTGTAGTTATAAACTAAAGGTTAAAGTCATACAAATGTATATTACTTTACTGAAATTATTCAAATGATTAATCTAGTTATTTTTTTATTCCATTGATACTTGTACTTAAAATTTATTGTTGAGATGATACTTTTGATTACCGGTTCTACCGGTAATGATCTTCTATTTGTGTTTTTAGAAGTATGAAAATGTTCTATATGCTTATGTGGATTTTCTAAATTATTTATATAGATTAAAATCCACGTAAATCCACGTTGTACTCTAAAATAACTTGTCGATATGGTACATATAAACGGTAACTATGTTGATATGGTAAATCAACGTAAGCATCATGTCATTAAAAACCTGTCACGTTGTCATTTGAATCAACAAAAACTGTCATATCAACATAGTTACTGGTTACACGTACCATATCGACAAGTTATTTTGGAGTACAACTACCATCCGGTCAATAAAAAGTTAATTAGTCATTTAGGTAAATTGAGAAAAATATGTTGCATTTCTAAGACTTTAACCCTAAACTAAAACTTGAATAATGATAAATTAAAACCGGAAATATCGAAAAATGTAAATTTTATCATGCTTTAAGTTATTTGTTTTCAGTGAAAATATCATACTAAACACCTCAACTAAATGGCAAATGAGCATGGCTACAAATTTTAGTAAAAATAAATTAGGCGTTGCAATTTCGACCCAACAAGTCAAACGGATACAACGATTAAAATGACTCGTAGTAAAAAATAAGTTAGAATATAATTTTTTTAACAATGAAATTTTAAAAAATGATGTATTAAACAAATTGTTTTTTTGAAGGAAAAAAAAAACTCAAAAGTATATGAACATTTGCATTTTAGCCATCGACTCGTTTGACAGTTTGTTTGAATGAGTCAGAATTGTAACTCAAAAAAAATTAAAAAGTGTTGATGTAATTTTAGGGAATTTTTTTCTAACTTCTAATTTTTGTTTGTTTGATAATTAATAAATGGTAAATAGGCCATGGAAGAAGAAACTACAAAATATAAACAGGACTTCAACAAGACGTGAAAGTGGAAATAGTGAAGTGACCATCAACGGACCTTCGCTCCTTCTATTCAGGTGGTTCCTTTCTATGCAAATCTCCGGCAAGACTTTTGTCGATATAAATGGTGTCTGCCGGAGCTTCCACCTTCCGGGATCGGACATCAGAATTCCGATCTCTATCGGACACATTGAAGAAATTCGGGCGAATAGCAGCTGCCAATCCAGATCAATCACATCAACAAAACGATCCATCTACATCTTCTAAGCTACCGGCAACTTCTTCTTCATATCGATCTGAATTCAACAAGAAGGCATCTCGTATTGGATTAGGAATTCATGAAACCTCCAAGAAAATCGCCAGACTCGCTAATCGTAAGCATTTGCACTTCACATCTCTCTCTCTCTCTCTCTCTCTCTCTCTCTCTCTCTCTGTGGTTACACGTTGTAGGGTGTGAAATTCAATTTATAATTTTCCATGATTTATTGCAATGTTACGCTACTTGCCTTTCTTTTCAACTATTTTCGTCATCTCGTGTGAACCAAAAGCTTTATTTATACTTGCGTAGAGATCTTGCTTCAATATAATAATTAGTATTTGAGAATACCTTTTCTAGCGAACCGACTGGAAATGTTAAGATGCAGTACACGCGATCCATTCATCTGAATTTGTAAAAATGGCTTGATGTTACTGAATGTTGCAACTGCTGAGAAACGGCACATGGAACATAAATTTATGTGGTTTGGTTCAAATCCATGTATGCACTAGCAAGTCACTTGTACTAATTTCGAAATAGGGTTACAGTTACATAGGTTGATGTATATTAGAAACTGAAACCGAATAAGAAAAACCTAATGGGCCGTGCTTAATAGATTTTTTTTTTTTGGGGCGCTGCTCCTTGAACCCTGCCTGCTCTTTCAGGAGCGGGAACCCATGCTTAGATTTGACAGTAGCAAATAAAAGCTTCGGTTACAATTAGTCTTCACAACTCAACAACTTCCGAGTTCTGAGTGGTATCTTTTAAGTCTGAGATGGTAAATTGGTAATAAAATGACAGAGATTAAGAGGCCATCAGATTGTACTTGCTTATTTTAAGATTGATGTTAATATTAGATTACAAATATAATTCTCTGAAAGTTGGTTTTATAGGAAATGCACTTATTATAGTATCAATCTTTTCACCTGTGAGTCTGTGACTGATCAATGTTGTTGGTTTCTAATGGTCTGCACACTCAAAAATACCATCAAAAGATGTATTGCTCTAAATCATTAAAAGTCTTGCTAATCTTTGAGGATTGAATTTTGCTTTATTTTTGGTTTAATGGTGCTAAACTAGTGACTAGAGTTTGAAGGGCTTTGCCACATTTATTAACATCTCTATTTGGGGGACATGCAGTGGCTAAAAAGTCATCAATATTTGATGATCCCTTGAAGGAGATTCAAGAATTGACGGCCTTGATAAAAAATGATATAACGTCCCTAAATGTAGCTGTTTCTGATCTGCAAACTCTTCAAAACATGGAAATTGCTGATGGTAATTATTCAGAAGATAGAGTTGTCCATTCTACTGCTGTTTGTGATGATTTAAAGAACAAACTCATGGGAGCTACAAAAAAGTTTCAGGATGTGTTAACAGCAAGGACCGAGGTTTGTGTATATTGTGTACTTTGTTTCTTTATTCTCTTCTTTTGTGGTTACAAGTGCAACAATCAGGGTCTTATCTCCCTTATACATTCTTAATTGGTCTTATCTCCCTTATACATTCTTAATTCATCCTTGTTCTTATGCCAGAACATCAAAGCTCATGAAAATAGGAGACAAATCTTTTCTACCAACACAGCAAGAGAGAATCCATTACGACGGCAAACAAAGACCATGATGGAGCCTCCTCCTTGGTCGAGTCCATCCAAATCATCTGGAAGTCAACAACCATCTGAGTGAGTTTGTTACTTCTATCATATAACTACAACTGAACTTCTACAGTTAGCCTGGCTTGTTCATGCATCTATTTGCAGGGTTGTCACATAGTTCATTGCTCTCAGAGTTTCATCTTTATAGTCTTAATGACTGTGCTGAAATAATTTTTCCACGGAACTGTTAAAAATGATGACATGCTTACCAGTAGTGCTTTTTCAGTAGACAAGGGACATACCGACATAGTTTGCTTCATGTTATGCATGCAAAGAAGAACATTCATCCAGCAAATAAATGTCATTTATATGAGTGGTCTACCTTTTCAGCCTTGTACCACATATGTGATGCTTATAAAATAGTAAATACCTTTTTTTATTTGCTGTAATCTGCTTTGTATCTCTCAGATCTTCTGGAAATGGAGTTCAAGTTGGCAACCAACTAAGGTATCTTTTTTTAAACATTTTCTGCACCATCATTTGAGTTTGTTCTTCATAATAATAACTTTGTGCCTTCCACTTTATTTGGTTTGGCCTTATCATTTACTCATTTCTACTATCTATTATAATTTATAAGCACACAAAATCATATTAATATGAAAGGATGTGTTGTACAAAATGTGTAGTCCCTGGCTAAATGTATATTAATAATGATCTGATTTTTAATCAGGATATAAACGTCTAGACTTTTCAAGAAAGTGAACAGCTTAGACCATTGACATAAAAAGTTCCTGCACATTTTAAATATCATATAATGTTATGTATCCTTCATAGAAATAAGACTAATGTTGGAGGCGCAAACCATTATAATTTGATTTGGAAACACAGAGATAATGAATTGAACCATTCGGAAATAGGCCCATATGCATAGAAACTTTTATGTGTGGAGCAGATAGGGAAATATCCAGTATTTGGATCCAGAGGTTCACCTTTTTATCCAATTCTCAAGTCCACATCTGTTTACGGGATATTTAAGTAGTCAAATGCTATTTATGTTGCCTTTTAACTATTAAGTTGGTATCAATTTACTAAATTCCTTCATCATCTCATATGCAATTCTATTCTTTCTTTACTCTAGTTACCAAAAGGCCAGCTTTTTGGTTAAGCAGTTAAATTCTACTGAGATTTTAGTTCATATCATCCTTACTTTATTAATTTATTCTGGGGGTTATATCATATATGCGAACATGATTTCTTTGTTAGAATGTACTCTCTCTAGAAGTCATGGGACTTCTTCAATGTGCCCAAAGTAGTCCCACAGTTATTTATTAGTTCAAAAGGACTAAAGGAGTTATCACACACCTTTCACGAGATATGTGTAAAAAAGAGCAGAAAATAAACTTTTCAGATTCAGCTCATGTGTGTCCTCATCAATCCTTTTTTCTATCAACAGAAAGATGTTGGTCCGTTTAAGAAGCTATCATCGTCAACTTGAGATAATAAAATAATATATTGACGTGGCCAATAGTTTACGGTCTTTTGTAAATAACTTTAATATTTTATATATTGAGTATATAATATATTGACGGGGCCAATAGTTTGCAGTCTTCTGTATATAACCTTTTTTATTTAACAGACTTGATTTTGTATGGAAAATAAGTAGATGAATATGATGTCCTTTCGTGCCTTCAATGCATATATGATAAACTATTTTAGAAGAAAGAAACATACATACAAGCATAACTAGACATTGATATCAACCAGTGCAAAGTATATTAGTTAAATAGCCCAATACCAAATACCACCCACATCAATCATACGAAAATTGTAACATTTCCTTTTCTGGAAAGTTATCAAGTTATAGATACCTATTTGCTCATTATCATCGTGGCACCTAATTAATGTTATTGATTTGGGCTCACACTTCTCTAAACTATGTGCTAAGTCAAATAATACAATATTTCTGAAATGGATTGCTAAGCAAAAAAATGGGGCCGTCTATGAGAAATAAAATTTGTTGTAAAAGTTGGAATTCCACGAGTACATGACACATAATATGTACTATTTTGCTGCTTGTAGACAAGTAGATAACATGTATCAATTTTTGTTAATGCAGACGAAGGTTAGCTGCTGATACTACTCCTTCCCAGCATATGGAAGCGTCGATGTTGCAACAAGTGGTTCCTCAACAAGAGAATTATTCTCAAAATCGAGCAGTTGCTCTACAGAGTGTCGAGTCTACCATTACAGAACTTAGCGGGATCTTCACTAATTTGGCTACGATGGTTGCCCACCAGGGGGAGTTAGCTATCAGGTTAGTTGATTTTGTACTCTAGAATGCACTCCTTCCGTCCCATGAAAATTTCAATATTTCCTTTTCAGGAAACATGTGAAATTGAATTACACATATATATATACCCATGATAATCAGTACAAAAACATTTGATGGTATTAATTGGTGTCTACAGGAAGCTTTTTTGTGTTTATGAAAAATGGTAATTTTAGATTTTAAATCAACAAAGAGTTACCACTCTCCTTGAACTATTTGCATAGTCAAGAATCAAGATTGCGGTTTTCCTGGGACAAAAGGGTATATAGTATTTTAATTTTATAAAATTTGGATTCGACAATGTCTATCGTGTGTTGGAAATGAAATATGCTATCAGGATTGATGACAATATGGAAGAAACATTATCGAATGTTGAGGGTGCTCGAGGAGCTCTTTTGAAGCATTTACACCGGATATCATCAAACAGGTGGCTGTTAATCAAGATATTTGCTATTTTGATATTCTTTCTCATCATATTCCTATTCTTCCTGGCTTAATTAATATGATTCTTTTTTAGAACTATATATAATCATATCCCCATCCTTTTATTCGACAATTCTATAACACACTGTCTGAAGAGCATTGAGATTTGAGAATGGCTTCCTGCTTTTGAGATTGTGGCAAGGACCAGCCATTCTTCTGTACATTTTTTTTTTTTAATTTGTTGTTATGTTTAGGCAACAAGTTGTTGCGAGCCAACCATGTAAAATGAAATCAACAAATATCTGTGGCAGAAGTCTAGTGAAATCAATTTTACAAATGCCAAAGTCTGGAGAACAATCAACCATTTTGTGTGTGTGGTAATTGTAGGTTGCGTTTAGTTAACGAAAACTAGTCATTTTTCAATTTCAGTTTTCAAGTTATAGTTTTCAGGGGAAAAAAAAACAAGGGTATCTATAAAAAGTAAAAACTTGTTTAGATGATGAAGTTTTAGTTTTCAGAAAAGTAAAATGGGTGATTATAAAACAAGAAAAATAAGATATGTGATAGAAAAGTAAGAGAGAGGAAGATAGTATTATAAAGAAATATATATAGGGTAGGTAATAGAAAAGTGAAGAGAGCATGAAAAGTGAAATGAAAATTTATGAAATTGTTGTTAATTAAACAAGTTTTCAATTTTCATAATCGTTCAATATCTTCTCATATATAGTTAACATATCATCTATTAATAGTAATTATATATTTCTATTAGTTAATTTAAATACATTTGTGTTAACTTCATCTTCATGAACAATTATTCGAATAAGAAATAACTGTGTATAAAATATTTAATGTGGATGAATGAGTGCAAGGTTGGTTAGAAGGTCAAGCTCCAATCGAAGGTAAACTGCGATTCACATAAGTCCATTACGACAACCAATTATTATTTTTTGAATGAGGAACGAGCACGGCGAATGCATTATCATACAGATAAATGATTTGTCATTTTTGGTTTTCATTAAACTTAAATAGGTCTGACGAAGGTTTTTCAATGCTTCGAGAGTAATGTATGCTCGTTAAAGACTCTAGTTCAAAAACAAAAGTTTTTACATAATTTGTGTTGTCATTGTTGCGGGCATGAGGTGGGTGTGGAGTGATTGCAATGAACACTTATTTGTATTTATCTTGCTTCTTTTGTTAACTCTGAATGACCGATTATTATTTTATCATAAGAACTCTCTATTTAATACAATGGGTGAGAGTAATTACATGCTAATTGTACTTTAACAACTACACGTGTATAAAAAGTTACAAATACCATATCAAAGTTTTAAGACTCAATTACAGATATGGTCCATGATTAATTATAAGTTTAGTACCTCATTTTTTTATTACACTAATAAACCCTAATTACAAACTATTGTATACTTACAGTTCCTAATTAACATAAATTGTAACACCCTCTAATCCCAACTAAAAGCCACGTCATTTACAATACACATGTGGCATTAACGCAATCACAATCCATATCCCAATGTCAAGGTTTACACAAACACTGATTAATTAAAACATTTTACGCACATTAACCATAATATCCAAAAGTCAACCCGACATACAAGACCCGACCCGGACCCAAATATTCACACACAACCCAGTATCATTTGTCCCAAAGTTCCTAGCAAAGTATCACATACAGATAACAAAAGCAGAATCTCCCGATCGCAGCAAGTCAAGCTCCGATTGTCGCTCAGGAGCTGGCGGTCCTATCTTCTGTCCCCCTGATACACACATCAGACTCGAATACGTAAGCTTCGCAGCTCGTGAGTACACAAGGGTTAGACACTGCACAATTCACATAATCACACATCGCATGTCACATGGCAGCCCTACACTACGTGGCATAACACATGCCAACGAGTCTCTACTCAGAGACCCTAGAGATCCAATATAGAAAGAGATACTCATCTCGATTGGGGATCCCTCCCCCCTGGAGCCAAACCACGCCCGTGGAAGCTAACAGGAATAACGGCCGCATATATATATATATGGGAACCCTTCACAGGGTCAAACAGAGCTACACAGCTCCCACGATACTCATCGCAATATATAGTAATGGATCTCAAATATAACACATAGTAAGAAAGAAAGATCATACCTGAGGGGCAACTCGCAGTGCCCAAACAATTCATATAATCACATATGAAATATTAACACAAAAGACTCGAAAGACAACGACTAGTCTTTGGAAAAAGTCTCGCGTACTCACCTGGATCACCCTGCACAATTTCCCTAACTGATTGATCCGAACCCGGCCCGTAACAGTCTCTGAGAATCCCTGTACACAAATTAATTCTCCCAGATTAATCTCGATTATCCCATAACTGTTAATATACCCAAATGAACCCACAAAACAACCCAACGGACCCCCAAAGCCCAAACCGACCCAAGCCCGCAGAAGCCCGATCGCGGCCCGCGCTCCCCAAGAACATCGCGGCCGCGCTAGGCGCGTCGCGGTCGCGCTCACGATACAGAACAGGTCCCCTGTTCGCTGTTTCAGTTCTGTCCAGGGGGTTTTAACCCCACAACCTCGATTCCCAGCAGCTAATTTACACATAAATGATACTAGAACACTACTAACTCAATTCCACAACAATTCCCAACATATCTCAATGTTTATCACACAAAATCACATCTAATTTGGAGAAATCCTTACCTTAAACTCAAGAACACACTTTGGAGGCTTTAAATCTGAATTTGCAACTTCAATCACTTGATTTGGATCCAATTTGAAGCTCCAGCAGAAAGAGAACCACACACACACACCTATTTCAGATTTTTGCACAAAAGAGAAGATAAGGAACACGTCACACATACATATACGCTATATACGGATCCCGTTATATCGCGGGTTCGACACCGATACCCGATCCCAATATCAAAAATCCACTATTTATATCATTAAATCCCATTTAATCTCGTGGATCCATAATTATAATTTATCCACTAAAATTATATCCCGAATCCACGTAATCCCCCGTCCCGACACGTATAATCCACTATACGGGACGCAATTGGACCAACGCAATAATCACTATTATAATTAGTCAATAGGATAATTACACGTACCTGCTCGGGAGTCAGGGTGTTACAAATCCTCCCCCCTTACAAAGATTCCGTCCCGGAATCTAACTCTGACTCTGGAACAGAAAAGGATAGCGACTCCGCATCTCAGATTCGGGTTCCCAAGTTGCGCTGGTACCCTTATGATGTCTCCATTGAATGAGTACCAATGATATCTCTTTATTGCGCAATTTCTTTACCTTCCGATCAGTAATCATCTCTGGCTGCTCAGCATATCTCAACTGATCATCCACGGATATCTCTGATAAAGGCACATACTGATCCTCCTTAGCTAGACACTTTCTCAGATGGCTCACATGGAATGTATCATGAACACCGGCTAACTCTGGCGGCAATCTCAACCGGTAGGCCTGATCTCTGACCCTGGCAATTATCTCAAACGGCCCTATATACCTCGGACTCAACTTGCCCCGGTGCCTGAAACGAATAACACCCTTCCATGGAGACACTTTCAACAACACCTGATCCCCAACACTGAATTCGAGCTCTGAAGTACGGCGGTCAGCATAGCACTTCTGACGGCTCTGTGCAACTCGCATATGCTCCCGGATCACAGCTACTTTATCACTCGTCTCCTGAAGTAGCTCGGGCCCACTGATCGGTCGCTCACCGACCTCACCCCAACACACGGGGGTTAGACACTTACGGCCATATAATGCTTCGAACGGTGCCATCTTAATCGAGGCATGGTAGCTATTATTATAAGCAAACTCTACTAATGGGAGATGCACATCCCAGCTACCTCTGAAGTCTATGGCACATGCTCTCAACATGTCCTCAAGTGTCTGGTTGGTGCGCTCGGTCTGCCCATCTGTCTGAGGCCTGTAAGCTGTGCTCAGCTGAACCCGGGTACCCAGCTCTCTCTGGAAACTCTGCCAGAACCGCGAGGTGAATCGAGTATCGCGATCAGAAGTAATCGACTTCGGAACCCCATGCCGCGACACCACCTCATTAATATACAGCCGCGCTAGCTGGTCCATCGTGATCGTACCCCGAACCGCAAGAAAGTGCGCACTTTTAGTCAACCGGTCTACTATGACCCAAATCATATCGTTCCCACGCACAGTACGAGGAAGTCTGACGATGAAATCCATCGTGATGTGGTACCACTTCCACTCGGGAATCTCCAGTGGTTGTAGATGGCCGTGCGGTTTCTGGTGCTCACTTTTGACCCGCAAACATGTCATACACTGTTCAACATAACGGCCCACGTCCCTTTTCATGCCCGGCCACCAGTAGAACTCTCGGAGATCTCGGTACATCTTGGTGCTCCCAGGATGAATAGACAACCTCGACTTATGTGACTCATCAAGAATCAACTGTCGCAAGTTCCCAACTCTGGGAACCCAAACTCTGCCTCTCAGCGTATATATCCCTCGGTCATCCCTGACCAACCACTCTGTCTGCCCAACTAACCTTTCCCTCTTCACATTCTGCTCCCGCAGACCCTCTATCTGTGCCAATCTCAGACTGTCAACCAGAGTAGAGGTGATCTCGAGTCTCACAGCTCGGGAGGTAATCGTCTGAACGCACGCCTTACGACTCAAGGCGTCAGCAACTACGTTCGCTTTTCCAGGATGATACTGTATCTCACAGTCATAATCTTTCAGAAGCTCTAAACTGCGTCTCTGTCGCATGTTCAACTCCTTCTGACTAAAAAGATACTGAAGGCTCTTGTGATCCGTATAAACCACAAACTGGGACCCATATAGATAATGTCGCCATATCTTTAGCGCAAAGACTATGGCATCCAACTCAAGATCATGGACAGTATGATTCTCCTCATATGTTTTCAGCTGTCTCGAAGCGTAGGCAATCACCTTGCCCCGCTGCATCAACACACAACCCAGCCCTGTCCCTGATGCATCACAGTACACAGCGAAATCATCCGTACCCTCGGGCAAGGCTAACACCGGCGCCTGGCACAATCGAGCTCTCAACTCAGCAAAGGCAGTCTCCTGCTCGTCATTCCACTCGAATGGTACGCCCTGCCGCGTCAATCTCGTCAACGGCATGGCTATCCGCGAAAAATTCTGAATGAACCGTCTGTAGTAGCCTGCTAATCCCAGGAAACTACGAATCTCTGGCACGGTCTTAGGCTGCTCCCAACTCATCACAGCCTCGATCTTCGCAGGATCCACTTTGATGCCCTCGCTGCTCACAATATGGCCCAAGAACTGCACTTCTCGGAGCCAAAACTCGCACTTCGAAAATTTCGCATAAAGTCTCTCTTTCTGCAGCACGCTTAGGACCTCCCTCAAGTGCTGCTCATGCTCCTCAGCGCTCCTCGAGTAGATCAATATGTCGTCTATGAACACGATCACAAATCGATCCAACATGGCTCTACACACCCTATTCATCAAATCCATGAAGGCTGCGGGTGCGTTAGTCAGTCCGAATGGCATGACTAGAAACTCATAGTGTCCATAGCGCGTCCTGAAGGCTGTCTTGGGCACATCCTCTTCCCTGACCTTCAGCTGATGATATCCAGATCGCAAATCAATCTTCGAGAAGAAGCTAGATCCCTGTAGCTGATCGAATAAATCGTCGATTCGCGGAAGTGGATATCTATTCTTCACTGTCACTTTATTTAACTCCCGATAATCGATACACATTCGCATGGTACCGTCTTTCTTCTTCACAAACAACACCGATGCTCCCCACGGTGATGAGCTCGGACGGATAAATCCCTTATCCAGCAACTCCTGAAGCTGAGTCATCATCTCTCGCATCTCAGTGGGTGCCAGCCTGTAAGGCGTCTTCGCAATCGGCACCGCTCCAGGGATAAGGTCGATCCGGAACTCTACCTGGCGATCTGGCGGTAGCCCAGGTAGCTCATCTGGGAATACCTCAGGGTAGTCTCGCACTACAGGTACATCCCCTACCTTCGTCTTCTCCTTCTGGGCGTCAATCACATAAGCCAAGAAGGTTTCGCAACCCTTGGTCACGTATCTCTGAGCTCTAACCATCGAGATGATCCCAATCTCCCCCTTTCGCCTCTCCCCGTAAACTGTCACGACCTCGGTCTCAGAAATCGGTATCCTGATCATCTTCTTAGCACAAAGAATATCTGCCTGACGGGCTGTCATCCAGTCCATACCGACGATCACATCGAAACTGCTGATCTCGATAGGCAGTAAATCGATCAAGAATCGGTGAGTATCGATCTCGAGTACACACTCTCGATAAATACGGCTCACTAAAGCGGTACTGCCGTCTACCCTCTCGACAATCAATGGCACAGATAATACAGTAGGAACAACAGTAAAATAAGCACAGAAGGACACTGACACATAAGAGCGATCGGCTCCAGAATCAAATAAGACTCGCGCACGCAAGCCATTCAGAATATACGTACCCGTAACGACATCTGGAGCATCTCTGGCCTCCTCAGCTGTGGCCTAGAACACCCGGCCTCTGGCTCTCGGAGCTGCATCCCTGCGGGAGGTGGAAGAAGAAGGCTCGACTCTAGCACCACTCGTGCTCGCTCCCGGTACTGCTGGTGCTGACTCTGGGCAGTCTCTCATGCGATGGCCCGGCTTCCCACATCGGAAGCATAATGCCTCTGGGGCTGTGCAGGCGGTAGCTGTGTGGCCGAACTGACCACATCTAAAACACCGGAACTGATCACTGGCACACGGTCCGGCATGCCTGCGGTGGCATCTCGGACAATCTCGTTCTCCGGATAAACTGTCAGCTCTACTCCCCGATGCCCGGGACCCCTGCCCAACACTGCTCTGACTGGCCGCATGACTGCCTCTCTGACCCTGTCCCCGGGACCTCTCATCCCGACCTCTATCTCTGCCTCTGTCTCTGCCTCGGTCCCTACGCGGACCTGAACTCTGCTCCTGATGACGGCCCTGCTCGGGCTGCTGATCCCTCGGCTCGCGCCAGTAACTAGATTGCTCAGTGGCTCCCGTACGCTGACTCTGAGTAGGCGGCTGCTCTCGCTGCCTCTCGATCTCTCGCTCTCTCATGCGAGCTAATTCCAGCGCCCTAGCAAAAGAGGACGTCTCCTGTAGTCCCACAAACTCCCTGATATCTGGTCTCAGGCCGTCAACAAAGGCATCGGCCTTGCGCCTCTCTGTATTCACATGCTGCGGCGCGAACTGGGAGTACTCATTGAAGCGATCCACATACTGCTGTACGGACAGATCCCTCTGCTGTAAGTGGAGGAAACGGCGCTCCATCTCTCGCTGCTCATCACGGGGTGCATACTGAATTTCAAACATGTCCTTAAACTGAGCCCAGGACATCGCATATGCACGAGAATCAGACATGGAAGACTCGATAGATCCCCACCACTGTGAGGCTCCATCCCTCAACTGATACGTGGCATACCCTACCATGTCTTTCGGGTCCACATGAGCAACCCGAAATGCAGACTCAATCTCGCGC
The DNA here is from genome assembly GCA_020465985.1 of Centrapalus pauciflorus. Classification (NCBI taxonomy): domain Eukaryota; kingdom Viridiplantae; phylum Streptophyta; class Magnoliopsida; order Asterales; family Asteraceae; genus Centrapalus; species Centrapalus pauciflorus. Next base: position 463,808 of record JAANYP010001043.1, on the reverse strand, counting down.
TCCCACGCGAGTGCCATCCCTGGCTCACCCCCGCCTCTGAACTCTGGAGGATTCCCAGTCATGAAATCCTTAAATGAACCCCCTCGCTGAGATGTAGAGGAAGAGGCACCTGCACCCGTGCCCGTATCCTGACCATCCCCAGAACGTGGCCCCGTATCATGCCTCTGCTCTCTCTCCTGTCTATAGAACTCTGTAAGAACCCCAAACAACTCTGACTTGCGGATATACTCATCATCACCCGGCGGCTTACCCGCGCCAGAACCCTCTCCCTGATCTGCCATACTGATCTGCACAAAACAAGGCAATTAAGCACAAAGAAGTAGGTCTCCCAGCGTTATACACTAAGCCAGGATAATTAAATCCTCTAGTATCCGTCACCGGAATACTCCCCAAGAATCTGAACACGGTCTAAGCTCAAGCATCCATTGATACTCAATACTAAAACCACAAGCTCTGATACCATACATGTAACACCCTCTAATCCCAACTAAAAGCCACGTCATTTACAATACACATGTGGCATTAACGCAATCACAATCCATATCCCAATGTCAAGGTTTACACAAACACTGATTAATTAAAACATTTTACGCACATTAACCATAATATCCAAAAGTCAACCCGACATACAAGACCCGACCCGGACCCAAATATTCACATACAACCCAGTATCATTTGTCCCAAAGTTCCTAGCAAAGTATCACATACAGATAACAAAAGCAGAATCTCCCGATCGCAGCAAGTCAAGCTCCGATTGTCGCTCAGGAGCTGGCGGTCCTATCTTCTGTCCCCCTGATACACACATCAGACTCGAATACGTAAGCTTCGCAGCTCGTGAGTACACAAGGGTTAGACACTGCACAATTCACATAATCACACATCGCATGTCACATGGCAGCCCTACACTACGTGGCATAACACATGCCAACGAGTCTCTACTCAGAGACCCTAGAGATCCAATATAGAAAGAGATACTCATCTCGATTGGGGATCCCTCCCCCCCTGGAGCCAAACCACGCCCGTGGAAGCTAACAGGAATAACGGCCGCATATATATATATATGGGAACCCTTCACAGGGTCAAACAGAGCTACACAGCTCCCACGATACTCATCGCAATATATAGTAATGGATCTCAAATATAACACATAGTAAGAAAGAAAGATCATACCTGAGGGGCAACTCGCAGTGCCCAAACAATTCATATAATCACATATGAAATATTAACACAAAAGACTCGAAAGACAACGACTAGTCTTTGGAAAAAGTCTCGCGTACTCACCTGGATCACCCTGCACAATTTCCCTAACTGATTGATCCGAACCCGGCCCGTAACAATCTCTGGGAATCCCTGTACACAAATTAATTCTCCCAGATTAATCTCGATTATCCCATAACTGTTAATATACCCAAATGAACCCACAAAACAACCCAACGGACCCCCAAAGCCCAAACCGACCCAAGCCCGCAGAAGCCCGATCGCGGCCCGCGCTCCCCAAGAACATCGCGGCCGCGCTAGGCGCGTCGCGGTCGCGCTCACGATACAGAACAGGTCCCCTGTTCGCTGTTTCAGTTCTGTCCAGGGGGTTTTAACCCCACAACCTCGATTCCCAGCAGCTAATTTACACATAAATGATACTAGAACACTACTAACTCAATTCCACAACAATTCCCAACATATCTCAATGTTTATCACACAAAATCACATCTAATTTGGAGAAATCCTTACCTTAAACTCAAGAACACACTTTGGAGGCTTTAAATCTGAATTTGCAACTTCAATCACTTGATTTGGATCCAATTTGAAGCTCCAGCAGAAAGAGAACCACACACACACACCTATTTCAGATTTTTGCACAAAAGAGAAGATAAGGAACACGTCACACATACATATACGCTATATACGGATCCCGTTATATCGCGGGTTCGACACCGATACCCGATCCCAATATCAAAAATCCACTATTTATATCATTAAATCCCATTTAATCTCGTGGATCCATAATTATAATTTATCCACTAAAATTATATCCCGAATCCACGTAATCCCCCGTCCCGACACGTATAATCCACTATACGGGACGCAATTGGACCAACGCAATAATCACTATTATAATTAGTCAATAGGATAATTACACGTACCTGCTCGGGAGTCGGGGTGTTACATAAATTGACATTGTTAATTTAGTCAGACCCAAACATTCCAGGGGTAGCACGTGCAATCAGTCCTCTACCTAATAACCTCGTTTTCTAACGTATTTTTTTTAAAAAATTTTAATTGTGCAATTGACGAACATGTCGTGAAACTATAGGTCAAATCCAATTTTGATGCTTTTTTTCAGGGTCGTAAGTGTGCAACCTTACTTTTTTATAAGGGCCATAAGTGTACAACTTAATTATAAAATTATAACCTAACATCAAAACAAATAAATTAATAATTGAATGTCTAAATAAGTAAAAAGGAATAATAAACACACTTTCATAACCCAATCATCTAATAAAATCCAAAAATCCAAAATTTATTAAAACCCAAAACATCTAAGGGGCTCAATCTTAATTCTTGTATTATTTCAGATTATCATCCTAATCAAAGAGAACAACTATTAAATAATACAAGGCTACAAGATAACTTCTTATTTGTTTACTTAATCAATTATGTTTAATAATTGCATTTTTATTTATTTGATATCTATTTTGGTTTGTATTATTTTAAATTATTATCCTCGTTTGTCGGTCTTTCGATCAGACCAATCTTATTACTTAATATATTGAACTAGTTGAATGACTTGGATTGAGCAATCGACGATCCCAATTCCTGGATGTGTTTACTTTTCTAAAATGCACCCTCATAGTCATTGTTTTATTTTTACTATTTAGTTAGCCATTAAAAGATTTGGGTTCAAAAAAGTACTCATGAGAATTGAGTGTACCAAAGGTACCCTTCCAAAACCACAAGATTAAAAAAAACAATGGATGTGATCAAAAGTTGGAAAGTGCATGCGCGTCCCCTTTTTTTTTTAGCTGGAAGGGTACTTTCGTAATTACAGCGACCATTCACAACACTTATAAAATGATCATTCACATTACTTAATTGATCAATCACATGACTTAAATGAGCATTCACATTACTTAGTTGACCATTTACATTACTTATTTGATCATTCACATGAATTATTTAACCATTTACAGTATTTATTTCATCATTCACAATAATTATTTGACTATTTACACTTCTTCTACACTTATTTGATCATTCATAACACTTATTTGATCATTCACTATAATTATTTGATCATTCACACTTATTCAACACTTATTTGATCATTCACAAGAATTATTTGACCATTCACAGTATTTATTTCATAATTCACAACACTTATTTGATCACTCACATGAATTATTTGACCATTCACAATATTTATTTCATCATTCACAATAATTATTTGACTACTTACACTTCTTCTACACTTATTTGATCATTCACAAGAATTAATTAACCATTCATACTTATTCTACACTTATTTGATCATTTACACAACATTTATTTGATCATTCACAAGAATTATTTGACCATTTACAGTATTTATTTGATCATTCACATGAATTATTTGACCATTCATAATAAGTGTAGAAGAAGTGTAAATAATCAAATAGTTATTGTGAATGATGAAATAAATATTGTGAATGGTCAAATAATTAAGGTGAATAATCAATAAATGTTGTGAATGATCAATTAAGTAATGTGAATGCTCAATTAAGTAATGTGAACGGTCAAATAAATGTTGAAAAATTATGAATGATCATATAAGTGTTGTGAATGATCAAATAAGTGTAAAAGAATTAAAAATACTTAAATAATTCTTATAAATGATCAAATAAGTATTATGAATGATCAAATAAATACCGTAAATGATCAAATAATTCTGGTTAATTAACAACAAAAAATAAAGTTGGTCGGTTGGAATTGCCCGAAAATCTAGAGAATAATGGCGGGTACAAAAAGGTAAACAGAGATTGTACATTACATATTTACATTTACATATATCTTCAAAAATTCTTCTTGTCATTGTCAATTTCTCTGGAAATTTTTGAAGATAAGATTTTGTCATTTTGAAATATCTTCAGGCATTCCTTTCCCTCTCCACCTTTAACCATTCATACACCCAAAAATCTCCACTATATACTCTCCAATTTCAATTCAATTCCTCCTCAAATCCAACAACTTCAATGACGCCTTCTTTCAGATGAGTTTTACAGCGACTATGACTACGCCGGCGTGTTTTCCAGGGAACTTCCTTCCTTTATCGCGCTGCAGTTCTTGTTGTGACCTCCGATTCCATCCATTCATATCTTCCTATACCAATCATGGCCGCAGACGGAATATATATCCTGTGAAATGCGTTTCCAGGTAATATTTGTTGCATCCGTGTTATATGTTATGCGTTGTTCTTAATTGAGGTCCTTTGTGGCACCGAGGTGAGGTCTGGTGTGTTGTTTTACTGTATTGATTTGTGAATTTATAGTATGGATGTTTGTTTGGAATATAATGTTGTGATCCACATTTAGGTTAGTGGTTAGTGGCAATCGAGTGGTAAAATGCAGAGCGAGTGAAACGGAGACTGGACCAGACGAAGATGACGATAAAGTGATGCATCTGTTGCCCTTTTGAGTTTACTTATGTGGTGTGTCAGAATTACGAAATCCATGTTTTGGTTACTGTGGTTACAAGGCTTTAACAAGCAGCATTGTGGTTTAGTTTTTAATGGTTTGTTATAATTTCTCTAACATTGCTATTAGAATTGAATCCTACGGTAATTTTCTTTTTTAAGTAATTTTAGTGTAATTACTTTGACCATTTAAGATTATGGTGGGTGCTAGTACGGGTTTGGGGACGCAGAGTGAACGCTTGTATAAGTTTTTGCACATAATGTTGACCCATGATTAGTGCAGAGTTCTAACAGTGGTTCTGCTGACCGTGATGCTGTTGGTGAATCTTCAAAGCTGATGCTTCTCAGCCAGCAGTTATTTGGCGGTTATTTTGGGAAGTCATATCGCATGTTTTACACTTTAAAAACGTATAATAGGCTTTGTTTTTTAACAAAAAAAGACAGTTTGTTCATTGGATATACAAACGAAAATTCAATCCATCTTCTAGAGCATTTTTTGTGGATGGACGTCCTGCAATGGTAGCTTAGTGATTGGGACATAAAATCTATAGTGGAGGTCCAATGATCAAACCCTAGCACATGTCTCTTAACTATGAGTTATGCAATTTACTTTCTTCATATTTGCTGCGGGACCATTCAGTGGGTAGTGGGTTACCTTATTTTTTTTAATTGAATGATCTCATAACAAAATTCAGATACCATTGTGGGCATATTGTTGTTATCGGAAAGTGTCAATACGATTTGCAAGACAATCCAAGCAAATTCTCAGTTCCAAGTTCAATTTGCATACCCAGATTTTCTAACATCTTTAACAATGTTGGCATTGTTTTAGAATCCACTTAGTTATGGAATCCAACATGGTTTTTTAAATATGCTAGCTAGGCAAAGCTTTTAGGCCTTTTAACGAACAACGGAACTTATACTTACTAACCAAAGAAAATTTCTTGTGAGTACAGGTTTTTCTTATGAATTTTGTAGCCTAAGTGCTTTCCTGTATTAACATTAGGTACACATGGCATGACAGTTATCATTTTCTGTTCATAAGTGAATGGGTTCAAATGGCGATGACACCATTTTTAAGAAAATCTAAACTGCAATCTAGTTATTATAAACAAAACTGGCACAATCATTACAGCTATAAGGCTGCAGTGACCCAATTGTAAAGCCATAAAACCACATTGACCAAAAATTATGGGTTTTACTGTGTTGGTTATATGAATGCAATTTTGTTCATTCACATTATATCTAGTTACAAGCTTGGATTGTCTAACATATTTTCTAGGAAAGAGAAGTGCATGAAGCTGTTGAAATTGCAGAATCGTCGACTTCGAGTGGTTCAGTCGTTGGGAATGATAAAGGAAAAGTAAGCGCTTTGACTGCTACAATTATCATTTATACATGAGTGTCACCTTCTTGACTTAGAAGTAACTTATAAGCTTTCCTGTTAGGATAAGAGTCAACTTAGTCAGTTGGAAGCACTCAACAAATTCCTGGATAGTACCAATTCCCAAGGACCCAGTGAGGTGTTTTCCTATATAATTCTTTTGAATCATATGAAGTCATTATTTTGGGTTTTCTGATTGAAAATTGTTCATGTTAGGATAAAGGTAATCCTACTCAATTGGAGATGCTGAACAAGTTACTAAACAAAGATGGTGATGAAGCTAAAACCAAAGTAGTCGCTGAGGTATTTCCCTTTTAATAATGTTCATATATATGATTAAAAGAGTACATTGTATCATTCATTTAAACTCTGACTACATAATACAATAGATAGGGCTCATATAGAAGTTAAATATAATCTTAGTAATGGAGCCCAAGCATAGTTATAGTGTTCATTAGGTGGGCTCATGGGTGTGAAAGTAAACATCATAAGCATTCTTAATCTAGTGCTCAAGTCATTGTATAAGATATTTATTGGCATGCTATTGTTAGGATAAGAGTCAAATTGCCCAATTGGATACACTCAACAAGTTAAATAGTGATGATGCTGGATCTAAGGGAAATGGACTCCCCGAGGTACTTTCCTTCTGAAGCATTCTGACTTTTACTTGCAACACGATACAAGAAATATGCAGGCTATGAAGGTTTTCCAGAACTTGCATGTATTAATCTCTTATACTATTAACTTTTTTCATTAAACAATAGGATGCTGATAATGTAGAGGTTACAAGTGGATCACCCCTACCAGGTGTGAAGGTGAATATTTCATTATAATGTACTTTTCAATGTTAATGCACATTGTATCGTTCTCTCTCTGAACTCCAAATGATTCTTAACAGCCACAGCAACTTGATGACTTGATCATGATTCCGAAGGAAACAATTGACATATTGAAAGACCAAGTGTTCGGATTTGACACTTTCTTTGTGACTAGCCAGGAGCCGTATGAGGTGAACAAATACATGTCTGTCTTTTATCATCATCAAAAGTTAAAATTGGTGTCTCAAGAACTTAAATGGTTTTTTTACTTATTGATAACAAGTTGGGAAATCCGTTATCGAAAAGAAACATCCATATTAAAAAGTGAAATTTATGGATGGACCAAGAATTCCATCTACTCGTGGGCTCTGACCAGACAATATGACCTATAGTAATTGGAACTTGATTTCCCTTTATCGGCTCATATCAATGCTTATCTTGCAAGAACCAATTTAGTTCTATCCCATTTATCACTTTTTTGTGTCATTAAAAGACGAGTCTTTGTTTTTTGCTTCTTTATGTTGCAGGGTGGAGTCCTTTTCAAAGGAAACCTGCGGGGAGAGGCTGCTGTCAGTTTTCAAAAGATGGAAAAAAGGTTGCAGGTTAGTTTACGCACAAATCATCCTCTCTGACCATGAGAACGGTTAACTGTTTATGTTATGGTCATATTTCGTAAATTCATATTGAGCATACTCTTTGTGAAGGGAACTTTTGGGGATCAATATAAGCTTTTCCTCCTGATCAATCCCGAAGATGATAAACCTGTGGCAGTTGTGGTTCCGAGAACAACCTTACAACCGGAAACAACTGGTATTATATAATCCTCTTCAAGAAATTGCTGCAGTTGAACCCTAAATCATGAATTTTTTTTTTCCCGTGCAGCTGTTCCTGAATGGTTTGCTGCTGGAGCTTTTGGATTAGTTACAATATTCACATTACTACTACGTAACGTACCAGCATTGCAGTCCAACTTGTTGTACGTAATTTCATCCATGTCTCATGTCTTATCATGCTAGCTTACCACATTAGTGCAAACTTAAATACTTTGTTTCTTTTGGCCATTTAGAGTGTATGTCAAATTTCTAGGACATGCATATGGATTTCATTGACATTGAAGTAAGACGTAATCATTTAAAGACAATTTACTAGTCTATCACTTCGGTGATAGATTGATTAATATATAGCCAAGTATGCCTTAAAACATTGACTTCCATAGTTCCATATGGGGATGTTTATTTCATCTAATGGAGTTTTCTCTATCACCATAGCACTTGACTTTATTTCTTGTCATTTTCTAATATGTATTTCTTCTGAGGACTTGGAGATAGCTGCATGAATTAACAATTAGCTACATATTGTTCCAGATCCGTTTTTGACAATATCGAATTATTAAAGGATGGACTTCCTGGAGCCCTCGTAACCACACTTGCCTTGGGTGTACACGAAATCAGCCACATTTTGGTTGCGAGAAATGCAGGAGTTAAGCTTGGGGTTCCATTTTTTGTGCCAAGTTGGCAGGTGAGGCTGAATTTCTATGCTATATGTATGACAGCATGACGTGTGTATGAAATGAAGACAGAGTGCCTGAAGACTTCTCTAATGTAAATTTTTTCCCCATTATCTAGCTTTTGAAGTCTTCAGCATATTCTTTGGGGGTTAAACGATACACAACTGACCATAATGCAATATTTGTGGAAAAGAATAGACCGAAACAAACTTAGAAAAAATAAATAACCATTGTCGAGATTCAACAAAGGTAGGTTAAGCACACAGAGGGAGAAAGTCGAAACTAATGATGTGTGTTGGTGGCAGATAGGCTCTTTTGGTGCAATAACAAGGATTCTAAACATTGTACCAAAGCGTGAGGATCTTCTCAAGATCGCAGCTGCAGGACCCTTAGCAGGGTTTTCATTGGGTCTTGTACTTTTGCTTTTGGGATTTTATTTTCCACCTGCTGACGGTATAGGGATCACTGTTGACGCCTCTGTATTTCACGAATCCCTTCTTGCTGGTGGGATAGGTACATTATTTCTCGCCAACTAAACTAATTAATATGTTCTTTGCTATTATTTGTTTTCAAGTTAAGCTTCTCATTGCATTTGATGGCTTCCAATTCAGAAATAATAACTTACAGTTCATTTTGTTGATTTCTTCAGCAAAGCTGCTTCTTGGTGATGCTCTTAAAGAAGGAGCCACGATATCGGTCAACCCTTTGGTGATATGGGCATGGGCAGGACTTCTCATCAATGCAATAAACAGCATCCCTGCAGGAGAGCTAGACGGTGGACGGATTTCTTTTGCAATATGGGGACGAAAGGTTTGTTTTTAAGTTCCATTCATTGCCATAGAACAAAAAAGAACATTGAAGGCTCGTTACAGCTCCGTTTTAACATTCAACATTTTCAACCTGCAGAATGAAGCTCAATGTCACATGAAAACTGATGAATAATAAATATGAACTATCCATTGTCTTTTGCAGGTTGCATCTCGCTTCACAGCTGCTTCTATAGTACTACTCGGGCTATCCTCGTTACTGGATGACGTGGCATTTTATTGGGTAGTCTTGATATTCTTCTTACAACGAGGTCCAATAGCGCCGCTCGCGGAAGAAATCAGCGAGCCCGATAACAAGTATGTTGCACTGGGAATCTTAGTTTTAGTGATGAGTTTGCTAGTTTGTTTGCCTTACCCCTTTCCTTTCACAAGTGAAGCAATTACAAGCCTTTAGTGCTACAATACACAATTAATATACAAACTCTATAGTTGTAGTGGAATAATAAAGATTTATGTGTCCATTTACACTTTTGGTCATTAATGGAAATGGATGAAATTTTTTTTTTTATATATTTCTAAAAGTATCACAAATTTGCTTTGAAATATTCACAAAAGCTCAATTCGGTTGGACTTGTTTGTTTCTCTTAATAAAATTATTAAGAGATTATTATATCTTTTTTATGAGGATCTTTCAAGAATTCTATCAACAAACAAACAACCCCTTAATTGAATTTATGGTTGAGCTCATGGGTTCAATATACAACAATAATATAAAAATAAAAACATGCATAATCAAGTTATACATATATTTTCTTGTTGTAAGTTAAACAATTACTTAAATTATTCTGGCATGATAACTAAGCTAAAATGATCATCCGTTTAAAAAATTGATAATTTGTATAAAAAATTACACAAATGGTCCTTGTGGTTTGTAAGTATTTACGGTTTCATCCTTCAACCTTTTTTTTACACCACAGGTATCAAAAATGAAAATTTTTACACAAATGGCCTCTACCATTAATTTGAACCATTAGACCAGTTAACTCACAAGAACATTTTTGTTCTTTGCAAAGATAATGTCCCAATTATTGCAAATGACAAAAATGTCCATGTGAGTTAACTATTTAATTATTTTAATATGGTTATCCATTCTATTATTTAGAATGTTCTATGAATTTGGATCCCTCGATGGCTTATGATTGATGTTGAAGTCTGAAGGTGTAACATCCCTATTTTTCAATTATATGTAATTTACAGCTTTAAGGACTTAATTATTGTGTTAAGGGATTATTATATCAATTTAAGTTAAATTTTGATCATATTATCAGTTAAGTAAGAAAATACGAAGTTGAGGGGTATAATGTGCAATTGGGTCAAAATAGAAATAAAAAGGGGAAAAGTCTTTCACTTTTCAAAATCCACTCTCTCACTACACACTCTCTCTAGCCGACTCCCTCACTCTCTCTCTATCTCTCGAGTTTTATCAAGAACACCCAAGAACTCAACAATTTCAAGTGTAAAAGTCGGATTCAAGTTGCAATTTAGGAACTATAACTGCTGCAACAAACAATTTGAGGTAACGTTTGCTCATATTTACGAATTCTTGAAGTTTTGGTTCGGTTTTTAGTGAAAACCGAATCATAAGATCTATGTTTCAATTGTTGATGCATGTTGAATATTAGTGTTGCAATGTTAAAATCGAGTGATGATAATGTTGTATACCAAATTTCAGATTCTAATTCCACCTCTAAGTATGATTTCAGAGATTTTGTGTGTGTTTTAGTAGAGGTTCTTCGAACAAATGAAGAACATGAGATTAATTTGGTATATTTAAGTTGTAGTTTAAAGTATAAAGTGTTAAGATAGTGCTACTAAGCTCACATTTGCAATATTAGACTCAAAACATGTAAAAATGGTCCAAAAGTAAATTCTGGAAAATGTTAGAATTTTACCAAGTATGAACTCGGACTGATGATCCATCCGAATTCGGATCCCTACCCAGTTCGGACCAGTAGCAGTTCGGACCATACTCAATCCGGACCAACTAAAATTTCGGGTCCATCCCAATTCGGACTCCCAACCTAATTCGGACCTATAGTGACTTCGGACCACACCCATTTCGGACTTCACCCCAATTCGGACCCACTCTACTTCGGACCTCACCCAATTCGGACCATCCGGATTTCGGACCATCCGAATTCGGATGTGGTCCGAATTCAGTTAGAATTTCATTTAAATTACAGAATATAAGATTTAAGCAATTACTGACACAAAATCACTATTACACTTACTTTACAGATGATTGTGGTGTTATCAAAACACACATTGATTCAGAGACAAGTCACACTATACCAATCACTGTGAGTAACAGAATTGTCATTCTAACATGTATTGTTTTTGCATTCATGTTTATATATTCAATGGCATGTTCACATTGTTCATACATCAATTGGCACTCATGATTACTTTGTTGTTATGATGCACACTCGTACTTGACATGTAACACACATGTAGCCAGTGTTCATTTGAAAGTGCATCTATTACATCATGCTTGCACTGCATGATCATTACTTCACAATCTGATGCGACCTGGACTGGGGCTGACAGCAGGCCACTGTCGGGGACTGATCATCCCACTCGTTATCCCGTCAGGTTCGGCACATCCCCGATCAGTATTTGAACTGCCAACCCCATGCTAGCACTGCATGGTTTTCACATACACTGAGGCTTACACTGCCTGTTTTCACATACATGGGGCAGATTGCTTGTAAAGAAATATTTGTTGTTTGTATAATCTGTTATCTCACTAAGCAATTAGCTTACTGTTGACTCACCATGTTTTCAGGCAAAGACAAAAGTGTAGTTGGACCTTGTACTTAAGCAATTCACTTCAATATCCCGGAGACTTTAGAAACTATTGGTACTTGAATGTAATAGCTTTGGGCTGGGAATTACTACTTTGTGTTGTAATAGTTAAACTTAATCACTGTAGTCGTGTACTTTTAATGCTTTAGTGTGGAACTTCTTAAATCTGTTTTAAGTATTCAATGTTAATTATCATATTATTCATTGGGTTGTTTGTCGATCCTGGTGATTACATTTATACTATCAAAGCAAGAGGGTGTCACAGGTTTTGGTATCAAAGCATTAGTTTGAGGTTTCAAGTGTCCGTGAGGACTTGGACTCAAACTTAGGTTATGATATTAGAATGGACTCCTAGGAAATGATCCGAACTAAGATAGGAATTGACATGCACACGGGGACAAATTAAAGGGTAACTGTGAACACTTAGGACTTACCAATAAATGTTCTACATATAAGTTGTTATATTTCAGAACATGTCAGGAGACGATATGACTCCTCAACAAATGTTACAGATGATGCAAGCTCTTATGGAACAGAATAATGAGCTACAATCCAAAAGAATGGCTGAGCAGACTCAGTCATTTGCAGACCAATTAAGGGCCAGAGATGAGGCCGAAGCGAAACGTTAGGCTGATAAACGAAAGAACAAGGAACAACAACAAGATGACCAATAGGAAAGACAAGACACTGGGTCTTCTAACAAGTCAAGGGGTTGTAGGTTTAAGGACTTCAAAAGTAATGAGGCTGTTACTTTTGATGGAACTGGAGATGCCGTCACGGCATTGGAGTGGATCACCACAACGGAGAGAACTTTTAGAATCAGCGACTGCGCTGATAAGGACATGGTCCGCTTTGCAACCGCTATGTTTGCAAGGGACGCTGTTATGTGGTGGGACGCAATGACACATGTGTTGACGATGGAGGTAGTGTCACACATGTCATGGAGCGAGTTTAAGGAAGTGCTTTCTCAACAGTACTGTCCAGCCGACGAGAAGCGACGTCTCGAGGCAAAATTCCTGAACTTAACTCAGGGAACGAAAACGGTTACACAATATGCCGTTGAGTTCACCCGATTAAGTCTGTTCGCACCGCATCAAGTTGACACGGAAGAGAGAAAAATAGCCCGGTTTGAGGCCGGACTAGATTATGAGATTCGCCGAACCATGAGTGGGGTTCGGTATACAACGTTTGCTGGATTACTCGAGGCTGCTCGGAATGTGGAGCAGATTGTCTTATTATCTGGATACGTAATCGGGTCAGCCGCCGCACCACCGACTCAACCGTCGCCGCCAAAAAGGCAGCGGGAGTCTGGATCCTCCCGATTCTCTCCTCAATCCCATCAACAGTCATCATCACCCAAGAAGGGAAGAGCCTTTTCGGCCAGTTCAGAAATGAGAGACTGCAGACGATGCAGAAAAGCGCACTCTGGGGAGTGCAAGACTCGGGACATGTATTGTTTCTGCTGTGGGCAGAAAGGCCATCACTGGGAGCATTGTCCACGAAAAGATGATGCATGCTACAACTGCCACAGACTTGGCCATTTCTCAAGGGACTGCCCGAAACCCCCACGAGATCAGAATGCTCCACAATCAACAGCAAGATCTTCTGTAGCTTCCACGGCTCGCAGGGATCAATCTCAAAGGGCTCCAACAAGGGCGTTCCAAATCACAGCTGAAGAAGCAAAGGATGACCCGGAGGTGGTCACTGGTACGTTCTATGTTAACTCAATTCCTGCACGTATACTGTTTGACTCTGGAGCAAATCGTTCGTTTGTCTCCACTACATTTGCTCGTCAATTTAACATGCCAACTTCCAAACTGCAATTTGTACTTGACATAGAGACTGCTAGCAATATGTTAGTAAAAGCAGACAAAGTATATAGGAATTGTACATTATTGGTAGAAGACGTAGTATTCAATATAGATCTGATCCCTATGGAGTTCGGGGAATTCGATGTCATAGTAGGCATGGACTGGTTAGTTCATAACGAGGCCCAAATCGTTTGCAAGAAAAGAATGATCAAGATTACCACTCCCGAGGGCCGAGACATATGCATTTATGGTGATAGACACAAAGGCGACTTATGCCTTATTTCAATTGCAAAAGCCCGAAAGCACGTTGCTAAGGGTTGTTCAGCTTATTTAGCCTACGCTGTCGATGCAAAGGCTGAAGTTCAATCTCCTTCCACCGTTCCCGTTGTTTCCGAATTTCCTGATGTCTTTCCAGAAGATATCTCGGGATTGCCACCTGATCGCCAAGTGGAATTCCGCATTGACCTCATTCCCGGAGCTGCTCCAATAGCAAAGGCTCCGTACCGTCTAGCTCCTGCAGAAATGCAGGAAATGATGAAGCAGTTACAGGAGTTGCTCGACAAGGGTTTCATACGCCCAAGTTCATCTCCTTGGGGCGCTCCTGTTCTGTTCGTCAAGAAGAAAGATGGCACATTACGTATGTGCATCGATTACCGAGAACTCAATAAAGTCACAATCAAGAACAAATACCCGTTGCCCCGGATTGATGATCTCTTCGACCAGTTACAAGGCGCAAGTTACTTCTCGAAGATTGATCTTCGTTCGGGTTATCACCAACTCAAAGTACATTCTGATGACATTCCAAAGACGGCTTTCAGAACTCGTTACGGACTCTACGAGTTTCTGGTAATGCCATTCGGTCTCACAAATGCGCCGGTTGCTTTCATGGATCTCATGAACAGAGTCTGCCGGCCAATGCTCGACAGAGTCTGATCCTTATACTCAATCATAAACTCGTTATTAACTTGTGCTTACTCAATATTCAATTCAGATCCAATTCTTGGGGTACGTGATATCTGGTGCTGGGATTGCTGTTGATCTTGCAAAGATCGAAGCTATCCAGAACTGGGAATCACCTCGCAACGCCTCCGAGATTCGCAGTTTTCTGGGATTGGCTGGTTACTACCGCCGATTCATCAAAGACTTCTCCAAAATCGCCATTCCGCTTACTAAGCTTACTCGCAAGAACACGACCTTCTTTTGGAAAGAAGAACAACAAGTGACTTTTGACAGATTGAAGAGACTGTTAAGTGAAGCACCAATGTTAGCCCTGCCTGAAGGGAACGAGGACTTTGTAGTCTACACAGATGCATCAGGCATGGGTTTGGGTGCTGTTCTGATGCAAAGAGGAAATGTCATAGCATACGCTTCCAGACAGCTCAAACCGCACGAGAAAGATTACTCTACTCACGACCTAGAGCTAACTGCTGTGACTTTCGCTCTCAAATTATGGAGGCACTATTTGTACGGAACCAAGTGTCAGCTCTACACCGATCATAAAAGTTTGAAGTACATATTGAGTCAGAAGGACTTGAATATGAGGCAAAGAAGGTCAATGGAGCTGATCAAGGACTACGACTGCGAAATTCTTTACCATCCAGGGAAGGCCAATGTAGTGGCCGATGCCCTAAGCCGAAAAGTGTACTGCAAGGCATACTGTTATGCCTTGACTTCTACAATTTTGACGTCAACTATCATAGACGATGTAAGGGCTGCTCAGTTGCAGGCCCTAAAGGAGGAGAATGTAAAGGACGAGAATGTCAGTATACAGTTGCCATTAATGCAAGACGACGGAACCGGACTCAAAGGTGTATACGGTAGAGTTTGGGTTCCTAAGTTCGGGAACATGAAAGAAGTAATTCTTGAAGAAGCTCACCAATCTAAGTTCTCAATTCACCCTGGAAGCACAAAGATGTACAACGACCTGAAAGCCGATTTCTGGTGGCTAGGGTTGAAAAGAGACGTTGGTCAATTTGTGGAAAGATGCAGAACATGCAGATTAGTCAAAGCAGAACACCAGCAACCCTTTGGTAGTATGCAACCTCTTCCTATCCCGGAATGGAAGTGGGATCATATTACTATGGATTTCATAACAAAGCTGCCCAAGACACGTCGTCAACATGATGCCATTTGGGTCATTGTTGATCGATTGACAAAATCTACTCACTTTATTCCCATTCGAGAAACCTATTCACTGGACCGTCTTGCCCAAATCTACGTAAACGAAATCGTCATCAGACATGGTGTGCCTAAGGTGCTGTTTGATTGCATAAGAGGTTAATTGTCTGATGTCTGATTCCACTTCTGATTGATGAGAGGTGGTCCTGATAAGATACTAAGATCTGATAAGAGAATTCAATAAGTCTGTTTGTTTTATAAATTATCTGATCCTGTTATTTTTATTAATTTTACATATTAATTCCCAAAACCAAATAGATATCATTGATTAAAGTCAAATATCAAGTAAGAATAATATCATTGAATCAAAGTGATCTATGTAAACATTTAATATCATTCAAATAACATTAACAAGATTTAAGTAAAAAACCAAATCAAGTTTATAAGTTATAATCAAGTAACATAAATGCATTCAATAAACATATAACCAACATGCTTTCAAGAATCAAATAACAATTAAAGTTTATAAGTTATAATCAAGTTTATAAGGTTATGTTTATTAACTTCCAAATAACTTAAGTTTATAAGTTATATAGATATGTTATTGAAAAATAATAAATTTTATCAAAAAGTGTTGGAATATTTCTCGTTATAATAAATATGGTAAGAGGTAGGGTAGGGGTGAGGTAGGTTGAGGGTGGGGTAAATAGGGTAGGGTAATGGTGTAGGGGTAGGGTGGGTAGGTTGAGGGGTAAGGTGGGTGGGGATGGGTAGATTTGAGGGATACGGTAGGGGTGAGGTGGGTAGGTTTGAGGGGTAGGGGTAGGAAGAGATAGGGGTAGGGTGGGGTGGGATAAGGAGGGGTGAGGTGGGGTGGGTAGGTTTGATGGGTTAGTGTAGTGGTGGGGTAGAGTGGGATAGGGTAAGTATGGGAGTGGGGTGGGTAGGGTTAAGGGTGGAGATGGGGACGGGGTGGTATAAGTAAGTTAAGGGTATTAGGGTAGGGTGAGATTAGGTGGTTGAGGGTAGGGTATGTTTAGGGTGGGGTGGGGTAGGATAGGGTAGGGTAGGGTAGGGGTAGGGTGAGTGAGGTAAGGTATGGGGTAAAGGTAAGGGTGGGGTGGGGTGGGGTAGGGTAGGGGTAGGGGTAGGGAGTTTAGGATAGGGTAGGGTAGGGGTAGGGTGGGTGAGGTAAGGTATGGGGTAAAGGTATGGGTGGGGTGGGGTTTCAGCAAGGAGAAGAGAGGGTTTTGTTTTTCTTTAGAGGGTTTTGATAAGAGGTGATGAGAGGAAAAAAAAATCTTATCATGGTAAGACAAAATAAGAGGATTTTGCCTCTTATGTATTATGCAAATCAAACGCACTTATCGGGTTTTCCTCTTACCGAATAAGAGGTTAGCTCCGATAAGAGGTTGATAAGTGCTATCAAACAGGGCCTAAGTCTATTGTCTCTGATCGAGATAGTAGATTTACTTCTAACTTCTGGGCTGCTCTGCAAAACGGTCTTGGTACTCGTATCGCAATGAGTACTGCTTACAGACCTCAATCTGATGGGCAGAGTGAAAGGACGATCTTAACACTGGAAGACATGCTCAGAGCCTGTGTCATGGATTTGGGTGGTAATTGGGACGATCACCTCCCATTGGTTGAATTCTCCTACAACAATAGTTACCATTCCACAATCAAGATGACACCATTCGAGTTCCTGTATGGCAGAAAGTGTAGGACTCCAACCTGTTGGAGGGAAACAGGAGAAACTCCAATAGCTGGTCCTGCCTTATTGCAAGAAACAAACGAAAAGATTCAACTCATTCGGCAATACATGAAAACGGAACAAGATCGGCAAAAGAACTATCACGATCACCGCCATAAAGCGATAGAGTTTCAGAAGGATGAGTGGGTATACTTGAAGGTTTCCCCAATGAAAGGTGTTACAAGATTCGTAAAGCGAGGAAAGTTATCGCCTCGGTTCATAGGACCCTTCAAGATAGTAGAAAGAGTTGGTAATCAGTCCTATCATTTGGACTTGCCGGAGGAATTGTCAGGTGTTCACCCGGTCATTCATGTGGGCTACTTAAGGAAGAGTCTGGTGCCCGAAAGGGAACCATGGACTGATCATTCGGAAGTTAAGATTGACGAACGGCTAAGGTTCGTTGATGAGCCGGAGTGTATACTGGAAACAAAAGTCAAGAAACTCCGCAACAAGGAAATCAGGATGGTGCTGGTCAAGTGGAAGCATCATCGGGGAGCTAATCATACTTGGGAATCAGAAGAAGACATGAAGACTAAGTACCCAAGTTTGTTTAGCGCAACATGACTTCGCGGACGAAGTATAGGCGTGGTGGAGCCCATGCTGTAACATCCCTATTTTTCAATTATATGTAATTAACAGCTTTAAGGACTTAATTATTGTGTTAAGGGACTATTATATCAATTTAAGTTAAATTTTGATCATATTATCAGTTAAGTAAGAAAATACGAAGTTGAGGGGTATAATGTGCAATTGGGTCAAAATAGAAATAAAAAGGGGAAAAGTCTTTCACTTTTCAAAATCCACTCTCTCACTACACACTCTCTCTAGCCGACTCCCTCACTCTCTCTCTATCTCTCGAGTTTTATCAAGAACACCCAAGAACTCAACAATTTCAAGTGTAAAATTCGGATTCAAGTTGCAATTTAGGAACTATAACTGCTGCAACAAACAATTTGAGGTAACGTTTGCTCATATTTACGAATTCTTGAAGTTTTGGTTCGGTTTTTAGTGAAAACCGAATCATAAGATCTATGTTTCAATTGTTGATGCATGTTGAATATTAGTGTTGCAATGTTAAAATCGAGTGATGATAATGTTGTATACCAAATTTCAGATTCTAATTCCACCTCTAAGTATGATTTCAGAGATTTTGTGTGTGTTTTAGTAGAGGTTCTTCGAACAAATGAAGAACATGAGATTAATTTGGTATATTTAAGTTGTAGTTTAAAGTATAAAGTGTTAAGATAGTGCTACTAAGCTCACATTTGCAATATTAGACTCAAAACATGTAAAAATGGTCCAAAAGTAAATTCTGGAAAATGTTAGAATTTTACCAAGTATGAACTCGGACTGATGATCCATCCGAATTCGGATCCCTACCCAGTTCGGACCAGTAGCAGTTCGGACCATACTCAATCCGGACCAACTACAATTTCGGGTCCATCCCAATTCGGACTCCCAACCTAATTCGGACCTATAGTGACTTCGGACCACACCCATTTCGGACTTCACCCCAATTCGGACCCACTCTACTTCGGACCTCACCCAATTCGGACCATCCGGATTTCGGACCATCCGAATTCGGATGTGGTCCGAATTCAGTTAGAATTTCATTTAAATTACAGAATATAAGATTTAAGCAATTACTGACACAAAATCACTATTACACTTACTTTACAGATGATTGTGGTGTTATCAAAACACACATTGATTCAGAGACAAGTCACACTACACCAATCACTGTGAGTAACAGATTGTCATTCTAACATTTATTGTTTTTGCATTCATGTTTATATATTCAATGGCATGTTCACATTGTTCATACATCAATTGGCACTCATGATTACTTTGTTGTTATGATGCACACTCGTACTTGACATGTAGCATACATGTAGCCAGCGTTCATTTGAAAGTGCATCTATTACATCATGCTTGCACTGCATGATCATTACTTCACAATCTGATGCGACCTGGACTGGGGCTGACAGCAGGCCACTGTCGGGGACTGATCATCCCACTCGTATCCCATCAGGTTCGGCACATCCCCGATCAGTATTTGAACTGCCAACCCCATGCTAGCACTGCATGGTTTTCACATACACTGAGGCTTACACTGCCTGTTTTCACATACATGGGGCAGATTGCTTGTAAAGAAATATTTGTTGTTTGTATAATCTGTTATCTCACTAAGCAATTAGCTTACTGTTGACTCACCATGTTTTCAGGCAAAGACAAAAGTGTAGCTGAACCTTGTACTTAAGCAATTCACTTCAATATCCCGGAGACTTTAGAAGCTATTGGTACTTGAATGTAATAGCTTTGGGCTGGGAATTACTACTTTGTGTTGTAATAGTTAAACTTAATCACTGTAGTCGTGTACTTTTAATGCTTTAGTGTGGAACTTCTTAAATCTGTTTTAAGTATTCAATCTTAATTATCATATTATTCATTGGGTTGTTTGTCGATCCTGGTGATTACATTTATACTATCAAAGCAAGAGGGTGTCACAGAAGGTCTCATCCCAAATTCAATACCAATTAAAGAGGTACTATTATTTATCAACTACACATTCTATGAATTAAATAGCCGAATAAAATATTTATGTATTGGTTGGATAATAGGGTGCATATAATGATCCAAATGAAACAAGGACAATAAATATATAGTTTGGAAGTCACAATTAATATATGATAGGTAATTTAGGTTTATTGCTATTTTAAAGATGGGAAGTGCAACCCATTTTTGTAATCAATATGATTAATAATTAAGAAAAATGATTGATGTGTTTACAACATATATGTTTAAAGAACAAGTTTTGTGGTATTTGTGTGTTGTACTTGGATGTGTAAACTCATTAACAAAGTAAATATTATATAAGATAACATTACTATACATTACCCTTTTAAATAATTTAAAAAGTCCAACAAATAAATAACTTAGTAGTTTGCAATATATTACACAAAAGTTAAAATAAACCAATGGTGTGTTTGATAGCTTTTATCTGAATCTGATAATACGTAAACCTCTTTGTCTGTAAAAGGTTTAAAACATAAGTGTGTTTGATTGCGATGACGCTTTTTGATAAGACATAAACCTTCATTTCATTACCACTTATCTAAAAATATATGATCTGTTGTTCTTTCTCTCTTATGGCAGCTCGCCACAAACCCTACCCCACTCTACCCTCAACCTGCCTACACCACCCCACCCGCACCCCCACCCTCAACCCTACGCACCCCACTCCCCACCCTACGCTACCTTATCCCACCCTATACACCTCACCTCACCTTACCCCCACCACCCTGCCTCCACCCTTAACTTTACCCTACCCCTTAACCTACCTATCCCACCCCTATCCTATCCTACCCTACCCCTACACCATTACCTACCCTATCACTTATCCAACCGCACCCCACCCTCAACCTACCCACCCGTACCCTACCCTACCCCTTACCCATATTTATTATAACAAGAATTATTCCAACAATTTTTGATAAAATTTATTATTTTTCAATAACATATATATAACTTATAAACTTTGGTTATTTGGAAATTAATAAACATAACATATAAACTTGATTATAATTTATAAACTTGAATTGTTACTTGATTCTTGAAAGCATGTTGGTTATATGTTTCTTAAATGCATATACGTTACTTGATTATAACTTATAAACTTGAACGGATTTCTTACTTGAATCTTGTTAAAGCTATTTGAATCTTTTTAAAGAGTTTGCTTGAATCACTTTGATTCAATAATATTATTGTTACTTGATACTTGACTTTAATCAATGATATTGGTTTAGTTTTAAGAATAAATATGTAAAATTAATAAAAATAAGATGATCAGATAATTTATAAAACAAACAGACTTATTGAATTATCTTATCAGATCTCAGTATCTTATCAGGGCCACCTCTTATCAATCAGAAGTGAAATCAGACATCAGATAGTTTACCATTTATGCATTCAAACAACACCTTAAAAAATTTCAAAATTAATGATTTTATTGCCAATAAAGCAACAGACGAAGTTAATTAAAAAAAAGAGTCATTTGTGAGATAACAATGATAGAAAGGTAATTAAATTTATCATTTTTGAGAAATAAATCCAAATATCCTAGAAAACACGTGTTGCATTGTATGTAGGCAAATTATGCAATTTATTCGTTTTATCATAAAAGGAAAAAATATGCTTAACCATAAGAAAAATGTTATTTATTAATCATATTTAGGGGTTGTTTTTTATTATAATTTATTGGGCTTAATCAAAAAAATCCGGTCAGCTCATCTAAAATAAGTTAGGTTTGATGATGACTTATCTAAATAAAAGCCCAATTTCGATCAGCTCATTTAATAAGTCAAAATACATTGTGTGTTCCCATTCAGTTAATGTATTTTCCAATGTTACCCTTTTTTTTTTTTTTATCTTTCCCATAAAAAAGAAAAGCTGCTACTTTCTTCCACCTCGGTCATCTCCTCTGGCCGTGTTTCCTTCCAGCTCCTCCATCACCCTTCTCGGCTGTTTTCCTTCTCCTTCTCGGCGGTTCTCCTTCTCGCCTCTGCTGCCTCCGGCCATCACCCTTCTTGGTTGTTCTCCTTCTCCTTCTCGACGGTTCTCCTTCTTGCCTCTGCTGCCGCCGGCCATCACCCTTCTCGGCTGTTCTCCTTCTCCTTCTCGGCGGTTCTCCTTCTCGCTTCTGCTGCCGCTGGCCATCACCCTTCTCGGTTGTTCTCCTTCTCGCCTCTGCTGCCGCCGGCCATCACCCTTCTCGGCTGATTTCGATGGTCACTATGCTAATTTCTCCATGTGTAAATGCTTTTTATCACGAAGAAAAATCAGTAAATTATAATCTAAGTTTTTGGCTTTTATCCTTCTTTACCTAAGGTTTTAGAACCTGGAATTTCTGGGAAAAATAAAGGCATAGAACACAATTAAACAGCCCCTTAGTATAGAACTTTAATTACCTGGTGTCTATGTATGTTACTAAGGGTGTTAACAAGCAGAACCTAGTCGAGTATCAATGCATTTGGGCTCGTCTTGTTTAACTTGTGCTTGGTTCGAGCTAGAATAAAATTATAAAATTGTGTTCAAGCTCGAACTTGATTATTTTAATATTGTTCAAGCTCGATGCTTGTTTAATAGATTTTTAACCATATTTTTATTATTTAAACGTGAATCTTGAGCTTGATTGGCTCGTTTATGAGCTCGTGTTCAAGCTCGATCAACTCATTTTTAAGTTCGAGCTCGATTGATATTAGAATATCCGAAATCAAATTTGATTTGAATAATAAAAATACTATTTAATATCACAAATTGAGTTTTGTATAAGTCAAAAAAGAAATAAAGAAATCCATCCTTCTGAAAAAAGAAAATCCAAAAACATACATGGAACTAGGGGTGAGCAACGGTTCGGTTTACGGTTTTCTCGGTTTCCTCGAATTGAAATTTTTTTAAGGTCAAATCGAAACCGAACCAAACCGAATTCAAAGAGAGCCAGACCAAATCCGAAAACCGAATTTAAATTCGGATTGGTTCGGTTCGAAAACCGAATTACCGAAAATAAAAGTTTTGTTCTAACAAGGTTGTACCTGTTGGCTGCTTTTATACAAATTTAAAAAAAAAATTTGACAACATTCACATAAAAATCAAATTCTACTTTAAGTATTCAAAACAACCCTTCAACATTCAAGAACATCTCCATATTCACACACATAAATTACCAACAAAAGTGTGGAGTACTAAATAACCAAAGTATCAAACCATCAAAGTTTTTACTACGAAAATATTAGACCAAACCATCAAAGTTTATAATGATTAAAAGCCCAATTCTACTACATAGAATTTACACACACACACACACACACACACACACACATATATATATAGGAAAACCTATATGCATCGGAAAACCCGGGAACCACTTTATAGTCATTGGATCAGGTGATGCATCACGCAGAATGTCGATGCATCACGCGGGAATTTGATACATCACGCGGAAATAATGATGCATCACGCGGAAATTGTGATGCATTTGTGGTGGTGCATGGCGGTTTTCCAAGGTTTTCCGATGCATGTTGGTTATATATATATATATATATATATATATATATATATATATATATATATATATAATTCGGTTCGGTTTGGTCTATACTAAATGAAACCATAATTCAAACCATAAACGTAATTTAAAATTCGATTTGGTCTAAAACCAATTCGAAAACCGAATTTAGTATTTGCTTTGGTTTAAATCAAATTCGGTTTGATTTGATTTTCGGTTTCTTTGATTCCAAACTAAACACTGCTCATCCCTACGTGAAACCCACCTTCACAATGTCTTATATAGTCATACTTTCGTTAGGAGTTTTCATCATACTTCTGGACAAAATGCGTTTCATTTTACAAACAACAACAAATTTGTATTTCCTTTTTTATCCAATGATTAACAAATAGAAATTACATGCTTTCAAATTCTGAACTAGATAAATTTTTTGTTAAATATTTTATATTTGGTGAGTAATATTTCTAATTTTATATATATATATATATATATATATATATATATATAATATGGTTCGAGAGAGTACCACTCATTATGCAGCACACCAGAAGGTACCAATTTAAAAAAAGAATTTTTAACTTTTTTTCATAAACATGTTTTAGTTAACATTATGAAGATCGTATGTAAATTTCACATACATTCACATCTCCAAACTCCTAAAAAATGATGTGAACTTACATTTACATAAATTTGCATATATCAGAACGTGCAATTATGTGATGCGTGATTTCATGCACTTAGAGTGTTCGAATTTTCGTGAAATTAATATATCATCTGTGTAATGTTAATTAGAACATGTTTATGAAAAAAATTCAAAAAAAATAATTTTAAGAGTGGTACCTTCTGGTGCGCTGTGTAATAGGTGGTACTCACTTGAACCTAAACCTATATATAGAATATGGTTCAAGAGAGTACCACTCATTATGCAGTGCACTAGAAGGTACCACCTTTAAAAAAAAACTTTTTTAAATTTTTTTTTCATAAACATGTTTTAGTTAACATTATTAAGATCGTATGTAAATTTCACATACATTCACATCTCCAAGCTCCTTAAAAATGATGTGAACTTACACTTACAGAAATTTGCATATATGTGAACGTGTATTTATGTGATGCGTGATTTCATGCACTTGGAGTGTTTGAATTTTCGTGAAATTAATATATCATCTGTGTAATGTTAATTAGAACATGTTTATGAAAAAAATGTCAAAAAAATAATTTTAAGAGAGGTACCTTCTGGTGCGCTGCGTAATAGGTGGTACTCACTTGAACCTAAACCTATATATAAAATATGGTTCGAGAGAGTACCAGTCATTATGCAGCGCACCAGAAGGTACCACCTTTAAAAAACTTTTTAAAATTTTTTTTTCATAAACATGTTTTGAAAATTTTGGTATAATATATCTTTGGTATAATGATAAACATATATGTTGAGTTATGTATTTGAAATTTTTTATTATATTTTTTACAACATAAATTATACATATTATTTTCTAAAATATTGAAAAATTCTCTAATAGCAATTATATATGTGTGTGTGTATATATAAGTCAAATAAGAATGACATAGTTTACATCATTTAAAATTATTAATTATCGTATACATGTATGTAGTTTTAATTTAATTGTATAGGTGTATATATAAATGTGTGTATAAATATGTACACATTTATGTATATATCTAGGTTTGTCTTTGTGTGTGTATGCATGTATTATATATGTAGGCTTGTCTTTGTGTATGTATACATGTATGTGTGTATCTGTATGTGTGTATGTACACATGTGTTTATAAGTATGTATAGGTATGTCTATGTATATATGTACGTACATGCGTACATATTTGTGTATGTATGCATATATGTGTTTGTATGTATGCAGTATGTATATATGTGTATGCATGTAGGTATGTTATAGTGGTGTGTGTATGTATGTATACATGTATTCATATGTATGTATGTATACATGTATGTATGTAGATAAGTATATATCTATTCATGTATTTTTATGTTTATATGTGTTTATTTTGGTAAGTATATTAAATATGCTACTCTATGAAATTGAGGAATCAGTTTAAAATTTTATGAAATGATGAAAAATCAATTTAAAAGTTATATATATATATATATATATATATATATATATATATATATATATATATATATATATATATATATATATAGAGAGAGAGAGAGAGAGAGAGAGAGAGAGAGAGATATGGGATCACATAAGACGCTTCAATTCTGTGAGAACGTAAGAACCCTCCAAAATGCACAAATTTAAAAATTAAATTTATAACTTAAAATCACTATTGGTTTTCAATATTAATAAATATCATAATCTAACATTAAAATTATTTTTAAAATTTAAATTCATCAAGTTTTACACTAAATGCACAAATTTAAACATTAAATGCACAAACTTTGTCAAATGCATGAATCGTATATAAAGTGGACAAATTTATCATGATATGCATAAATTTATCAAATGTATAAATTATAACATTAAATGCATAATTATATACATTAAATGCACAACTTTCAGAGAGGTTCTCATTAACTCACGGTAATGAGGGTTCTTACCGGAACCCAAAAAAATACATCTCGAAATCAAGTACTGTAACATCCCATTTTTGAGATAATTGCGTGGAATTATTTTGGTGGATATTTAAATAATTATTATTGCGTGGGTCCAATAATAGCCCGAGTAGTGGATTTTACGTGTCGGGTTTATGAGTTACGTGTCTCCGGGTAATTAATTTAGTGGATTAATTATATATTTGAGTTCGTGGATTTAAATGGGTTAAGTGGATTTTAATTGTGAAAATGGGGTATCGGGTTTGGGTTATTGGGTTGGAACCCGTTAAAAGTGGAAACAATATATGTATACGCTTCCTTTTTCTTCCTTTACCAAAAGCAGTATGTGTGTGTGTCTGTGTGTGAAAAGTGTGAGATCAGTGTGTGTACGTGAAGATTTATCAGTAGCAAGCTTCCAAATTCAAGGGTTAATTGCTGTGATTTGAGTTAGCCACCTTCAAAGTGTGTTCTTGAGTATTGAGGTAAGGAATTTAATGATTTAGTGGTATAAATTCAAGATATATGTGTGTGTGATGTTAAGAGTTTGTTCTGGAATTATATGGGTCAATATATATGTGAATCTTGTGTATTTGAGGCTTAAAAATCGAGTTTGGAGGTAAAAACCCTCCTGGTTCCGCCATGGATGTCGAGCAGGGGAAGAGGAAAAGCGCAGGGAGCGCGGCCGCGCTCGGGCGAGCGTGGTCGCGATGCTGGAAAGCGCGGCGCGCTCGGGAGGGGGGCCGCGGCGCGTTCGGTGGGCAGGGGGGAGGGTCGGTTTTGCAGGCTTTGGGGCTGTTGGGGCCGGTTTTGGGGACTTTTGGGGGTCGGGTTCCGTTTGAGATATTGAGTCGGATTTCGTTGGGTTCCGGGATATTGTTGAAATTGTTTTGGGTCGGGTTTTGATTGAGTTCTCGGGATTTCATTAAAATTACTTTTAAAATGGGTTTTGGCTGGGTTATGGGATTCGGTTGGGATTGCTTTTAGGTCCGAGTCCTTTGTGACTTTATTGTGATTCCGTTATGTGTGCCGGTTGAGATAAGGATTAATGTTTTGGGATTTGTGTAATTTCAGGGACGAGTCAGCGAGACGAGCCGAGTCGAAGGTTATAAGTTCAGTGTGTGGGATCGAGTGATCAGGTGAGTACCCGAGTTCCTTTTTAAACCGCGGGACTGTTTTCCGGGTCATAATTGTGTAGCTAGCATCGTGTATGTGTATATTGTGTATTGTGAATGAGACAGGGACGCGAGCGGCAGGTATAGTTCTATTTTCACATATGTGTTATGTGTGTATGAGATGAGATCCATTCCGGGGTCCGTGATGAGTTCCATACGGATGGTGATTCGCGATGGGTGATCGCGTGGGTTGACTGTCCCTAACAGTCCTTGGGGCGTGTATACACGGCAGGGCCTGTAGCCGGTTCGCGCCCGTGCTACAGGGTTTTCGCTAACCACCGGTGCGCACGGTCGTTAGCTGGGGAAGGGTCCCCCTCAGTGATTCTGTGTGCAGGGCTGTGGATCTCATGCTGTGTGTTCATACCTGCGTATGATGTTGATTGACAGGGACAGAGATAGAGTTTGTGCTGTGTGTATGTGCTATGTGTATGCATGTTATGTGTTTATTGTGCAGAGTCTAACCCTCGCGTACTCACGAGCTTCAGAGCTTACGTATTCGAGTCTACCATGTTCAGGAGATCAGGGAAGAGATCGGTAGCTGGATTTGCTGATCAGGGACTTGTTGACAGTGGGGGGCGTATTTGCTTTTGTTAGTGATTATGCGAGTATTGTCTGTGTTTGCGTCCTTAGGGGTGTTGTAATCCAGGGGATTGTATGTTAATGATATTTATGTGAAAGTTTAAATTATCAGTGATTTCAGCTTATCCTGTGACATGTGCATGATTCAGCTATTGAGATATTGCCACCCGCGTATTGTATTGACGTGACATTTCAGGGTTCAGGGAGGGTGTTACAAGTACACACGAAGGTACCAATCTTAAAAAAAAATTAAAATTTTTTTTTCCGCATAACCATGTTTAAATTAATGTTATACTATATATGAATTTCACATGCATTCACACTTTTCCGTGTCATTAAAAAATTATGTGAATGTTCAATGCATATTTAAATGAATGATCATTCACATTATCTTTTTTACCATTCACAAGATTTATGTTGTTGGTCCTTTTGGAAAAAAGTCTTATAATGTTGTCTTATACATGTCTATTAAAAAATATATGTGAATGATCATTCACATAAGGGTATGTTGGGTACGCTGGAATCTCATATATATGCTGACGAACTTGATTATATATATATATATAGAGAGAGAGAGAGAGGTTCAATTGAGAACTTTTATGCACCGAGGTACAAAAGAACCCATATCATCCATTAGATCAAAAAATTGTATGGATTAGATTAATGGCAAAAGGGTAAATAGTTGGACAATTTGATGCATCTTGTGCATTATAGAATAAAACAAGTAATGACATTTTGGGGAATGTGCACACCTCATTAAATTTAATATTTCAACAAATAATCAAATAATAAATGTTAAATAAATTCAATTGATACATTTTCAAATTTAACAAAAATTACACAAATTCAAAAAAAGATGAAAGAGATCGATGCATTTCATCGTAATCGTGTTTATTTATGCATCGTGTTCAAAAAAGATGCATTTAACAAAAAAAATACACAAATTCATTATGCATCGTGTTCAACTTGTTCATCATTCATCTATGCATCGTGTTCGTCGTTCATATTTTTTCATTCATGTATGCATCGTGTTCAACTTGTTCATCATTCATCTATGCATCGTCATTGTTCATCATCCATTTATGCATCATCATTTTTCGTTGTTCATCGTTCATCATCCATCTATGCATCGTCATTGTTCATCATCCATCTATGCATCATCATTATTAATCGTTCATCATCCATCTATGCATCGTGTTCTTCATAATCATCATCGGTTGCATCTCTTGTTCATGTTCATCATCATCGTTGTTCATCGTTAATCTTCGTCTTCAAATCATCATCACCATCAAAATCATGAAGAACACGATTAGAGAGAAAATGAGAGGGGGAGAGAGAGAGAGAGAGAGAAGAGATGGGGAGGAAAATGAGGAATTTAATTACTATGAGATTTTAATTCAAAATGTAACTCCTAAGTATCTTTTAATGATTTTTAAAAATGAATTAATTACCATATCTTTAGTTTTTTCTAAATGCCCTTTGTGCACCCTTGTTAGATTATCTTATGCACAAAAGTGCCTAGAGGTGCCCCGATGCACAAAAGTTCTCAATTGAACCTCAATCTATATATATATATATATATATATATATATATATATATATATATATATATATATGTAGACACGCACATACATACATAAATATTTTCGAATGAGAACCTAACTTTGGTGAAAAATCAGGAGACCAATTTAAAATTTATTTTTTCATTCATATTTTTTTTAAATTTTAATTTAAACCTTTTTGATATGTGAACACGAAATTTTATTTTTGCGTAAACTTCAACTTTATACACAAAGTGATATGTGAATTTATACACAAGCTAATTTATTAAATGAGATACAACCTTTAAATATAAACGACATACATAAGCAATTTGATGCATAAAATATTAAAAAAGGGGTGTGAATAAAAAATGACATTATCGAACTTACCAAATTAGTAGTCTATCACAATGAAGTGTAATAACTAAAACAAACCACAAAAAAAGTATAATAATTAAAACGAACAAACCGTCAAAGTATGTTGATATTTAATATCATTTGTCCCTTTACAAGTCTATGTTTAATGCTATATAAACATATTTAATTTTTAAAACGTCGTCTATATTTGCTCAAATACTTTCATTAAACTAAAAAAATATATAACTATTAAAGACCATTCAAAAAGTTTTAAATATCGAAATGGTTAATTTAAATACTTTTAACCATCATAAATTCATAATGTATTTTTCAAAATTCTTCGACTACAATGATTAATCGTTTATTATTTTTAGAAATATATACGTAATTAATTAAATGGCCGAAATGTTTGGTCGTAAATTAAATAAACGTCTGTGTAATAATGTTGTGTATTCATGGCAGCTAATGTTACGTGGGGAATACATTTGTAATTTTGTCTGCTTCCATCATCTGTATCTATAATAAAGTAGAACATATTCTGCCACATGTCACCCTCATATTTTTCTAAAATTTTGTTTTTCCGTCTCTTTTCCATTATTATAATTATAAATTTACTATTTACTAATAATATATAAAAAAAGTATTTAAATACTTTCTTTTTCCATTTATAAATTTATAAAAGGTAACACTTTGATTGATTTTTTATATATTCTTATATTAATTTCACAATTTTATTATAACCAACGATTATTATAAATATATAACAAAAATAATAATTACTTATTGTGAGTACAATTAAAGTTTAAAATATATTTTATGAATTAATACTGAACTACATTGACATTGATTGTGCAGAAAAAGAGTGGTGTTTGTAATTATCGATTTTTTTGTGGAGTTATTTGCCTAACCATTGTGTTTTCAAATTTTATTTCCCAAAAGATAGTAGTTTCAATTTTAATTGCTAAAAGATGGTAGTTTTGAACTTAATTGCTAAAATATGATGGTTTATATTTGTTACTTAATTTTTTACCCAAAAATAATATCTTCTTTCTTACTTCTTTTTTAACTTTTATAAATAAACCCAACATTAATCAAAAAGTTTAATAACGATATCTATAAATAATTATACTTTTTAAATTATTGATTTTATAAAATGAAACGATATAAAATATCATTTTCCTAAATTTTCTTTATAGCTCAAACTCAAAAATTATGTGGATATTATTTATTTTAAATGTTAATGACTATGTCGGAAATTAATTTGGAAATTAATTTTTACTTTTTAAACTTATTGTATCGATTGTTTTATTATTTTTAAAGTTATAAATATATAATATTTGAGTTTGAGCTATAAAGTTCCGTAACAAAATTTAAGAAAATGATATTTTATATCGTTTCATTTTATAAAATCAATAATTTAAAAAGTATAATTGTTTATTGATATCGTTATTAAACTTTTTGATTAATATTCGGTTTATTTATAAAAGTTAAAAAAAGAAGAAAGATGGGTAAGAAAATTAAGTAACTAATGATAAACCCATCATATTTTAGTAATAAAATACAAAACTACCATCTTTTGGCAATTAAAATTAAAACTACTTTTGTTGGTGTGTTTGTTAATAAAATTATTGTGGGTTTTTAAAAAGGTATAATTTAGTTTTTAGATTTTATTATGATTATGGATATACAGATTGGATCAAAAGATGATAATATGACATTTTGGTTTGGATTTGGTCAGGTCAGATGACAAGAGGACATTTTGGTTCCTTTTATAAATAATGTAATAATAAATTGAATAAAGGCATTATTGGCCCAACTGTTATATATATGTTTAGGCCTACTTACTTATGGCATATTAATTTTCTTTCAATTCAAAGAAATATAAAACTTGACATGTTCCACAAAAATCACAAATTGAACTTTGGGTTGACTTATTTTTTTATTATTTCATTTTATTTACTTTTTAATGAAATCATTAAAAGGTTATTTAATCTTTAAATAATTTTTAATGATTCTGTTAAGAAGTAAACAAAAAACCACTTACTTATAGACATGTTAATTTTCATTCTATTTAAAGCAATATAAAACTTGGCATGCTACAATGATGTTCAATTGTCCATTGCACACAAACCACAAATGTTGAGTTTGTGTTGAATCAAAGTATTCTAGGCATCCTCACAAATCACTAGAAAATTTTCATGATAAGATTTGATTCACAATTATTGAAAACTGCAAGTAATCAAACCGAATCGATCACACACACGTATATATAGACACACACATACGTACATACTAGTTTATTACCCGTATACTACACATGATACTTAAATAACTGAGTTTAAACTTCGGTAGTTAAGGATGAAAAACTTCAATAAAAAGCTAAAACTAGGATAACATGGTTGGATAAGAAAATATCAGGAATGTTGAAAGATAAAAAGCGGTATTCATGAGTTTTCAAAATAGAAACTCTAGTCCAAAGTTTTTTTATAAATAAATTACTTTAATTTTATTTTACTAACGGAAATTGTAGGATACACATGTCATATCATCGTTAATCCAAGTGGTAGTTTATTTAATCGTCAAGTGACATGTACTTATTCTTTTAGTTATATGTGTGTGTGTATATATATTCACGTATATTTAAAAATATAGATAAATAACATCTATGACAAATAATTATACATTTCTTGTATTTTTTATAAGAATAGATATCTATAATTTTATATTGTTAATTTTAAGTTTTCATTCATTTACTTTTAACCATTTATTTATAGGTAAGTTAATAAACTAGTGAATTAATAAACAAAACATTTATACATGGTTTCATTAACTCTGTTTGAAAACATTAAATAACTTCATCAATGAATTTATTTATCATAATCGCTTTCTTTGAATGTTTTTAATGTAATTTTTATACTTTATGATAAAATAATTAATATGACTTTAATTTAAACGTTTAAAGAGAATTTAAATTTTAGAATAAATTATACTTTTTACCTATTATTATTTTTAATCATATAACGAAATTTATATACGGGTAATCGAAAACGAAAACAGAGTTTCTATAAAACTAGTCAATTTTCAATTTCAGTTTTCAAGTTATAGTTTTCGGAACAAACAAGGGTTTCTATAAAAACTGAAAACTTGTTTAGATGATGAAATTTTAGTTTTAAGAAAAATTATATGAGTGATTATAAAATAAGAAAACTAGGATATGCGATAGAAAAGTAAGAGAGAGAAAGAGAGTGTATGGTAGGTAGTAAAAAAGTAAGAGAAAGAATATGAAAATTGGTATTTTAAAAAGTGAAATGAAAATTTATGAAATTGTTGTTAAGTAAACAATTTTTTTTTTTGAAAAGTGATGAAAATTTTAAAAAATTTTGGCAACTAAACGTACCCACGTACACATCTATACTTCTATACTATATAAAATAAGAAAACCACTTGGAGTTTCTGGACCATTGGATGGAAAGAAATCAATGGTCCAGATTAATGACAACTCATAATTATTTATGAAATGTCTCTTATACCCTTAATTAAAATCAATAATTATACCTATGTCATTTTTTAATTCATTTTCCAAACTTACTACCTTAACTTAACTACATTAAATTTTGATTTTAATTTTTTTCATTAATAAATTAATTATTAAATTAATATTTACCTAAAATAAATATGTGTCATTATTATCCTTAATAATCATAGTTAAATTCAAATGTAAAAATTTGGATTCATATGTAGAAGTGTAGTAAATAAAGTTAAAAATTTTTGTTAATTATTTTGCTAACAAGATTTAAATTTTAATTGATAAAACTTCAATTGTGAATATGATAAATTTTGATTGTTGATTTTTAGATATTCCATTTTTATTTATTATCGTTCTCAAAATATATACACATTCACATAATTGAAGTTTTTATTTTCTTACATTGATATTTCATATTTAAAGTTAATAAAAATTAAAAGAAACATTTTTTGCAAACACATATTATCTATTTTTAATAATACAATATAATAATATCTTTTTATTTAATATCAAACAACGAAGTATTTTTTATCTTTAATTAACTAGCTTGCAATTTTTTTTTATTTTAAATATATATAAATTTTATAATAATTTATTAAAATATAAAAAAATATGTATTTTCTAAATCAACCCATGTAATACATGGGTTGATTAACCTATATATTATAATAAAACAAAACAATTCATGTCATATGTCACTTATACAATAGAAGAAAATTTTATTTTTCCACCTCTTTTTTCAATTTAACACCTTAATTTAATTGCATTAAATTTTGACTTTATTTTTTTCATTAATTAATTAGTAATAAATTAGATTTTGTAACATTTAAAATTAATGTTTACCTAAAATAAATAATTATCATCATTATCCATAGAAATCATAATTAGATCCAAATGTAAAAATTTGAATTAGTTGTGGAAATTATTTTTAGTATGTATAATAAAGGAAAACATCAAATGTGACGTGTCAACTCTACGTTTACCAAAAAGTTAATTACAACTTATAAAAAATAAAAGATAAATACAATTTAATATTTTAAAAAAGATAAATATACTTTATTTTTTAATCTGTAAATAATAAAAAAATAAACACAATTATTATTTTTATATGTTTTTATTTTTACTTATATACATTTTATATAAATAAATTTAATTAAAAATATTCACGTAATACGTGAGTTATAAACTAGTTTGATTTTGATATTGAGTGGTATCTAAAAGAGGATTATCCACATCTACATCAGATATCGATGTCATGATAATTGACATCTAAGTTGGTATTTTCACATGTTTATAATTAATAAAATGCAAAAGGTAATATATTAAATATAAAATATACAAATGATTAATGCATATTTTGTGATTTAGGAAAAAATCTTGCAAGAAATAAAACATAACACATCCAATGGAAGCAACCAACGGCCGTCAGTCACTATTACAAAATGCAAATCTTCCAATCTCCATCTGCATTTATTGCTCTGCCAGTATATATATATGCATCCATCCTCCATTTTCGTCCTGTTACATTTTCATGTGCATTTTGGAGTCGCTGAATGATGCAATCCCTAGCTGTTTCTCTCCGACAATCACCGTCGTTTCACCGCTTTTCTCCGCCCTTGCACGCTGAAGTCGCCGCTACCACTCGTACTTCGCTTTCCTTCCGCATTCGTAGTCCACTTCGATGTGTTCTTCAATCTCCATCTCTAGGTAATTAACTCTTTGTTGCGCGCGTTGGATTGGATGTATACAGATACTTGAATACAGTAGCATTATTATTATTATTTTTGTTTGATAGTAGTTGATTTGAAATTTTGAATCGGAAATGGTTGCCAATTTATACGATTTTGGAAGTTCGTTGGAATAAGAATGAGTTTTGTAATTGAAATGTGAGGTTTTTGTTTTTGTTTGCTAATTTGATACACGACATTTCTCGTGTAGTTGCGAATGAAGCAGAGTTCTTTGACGCTGCAAGGAAAGGGAATTTGGTGCCGCTTCACAGATGCATATTTGCTGATCACTTGACGCCGGTGCTTGCTTACCGGTGTCTGGTTAAAGAAGATGATCGGGAGGCTCCTAGCTTTCTTTTTGAGTCTGTTGAGCCTGGTTTTCGATCTTCACAAGTTGTAAGATCATTTTCACTACTCTCTCTAATTCTTTCACCTAGTCCTAATAATAATCAAATTTCAGCTATAAAATTCATTGTTATTACTTGTTACATTGGAGCAAAGAACTAGAATGATAAAAATTATTGTCTGATGATAAAAAAATTTAAGGTAATAAAAGTCCATAACAGAGAAACATATCCTGTGTGTTTGATTATCAGACTGGATATTCAGAAGCTGTTGATGAGAAGATAACAATGTTTGATTGTAGATGATTTTTTGATATCTTGATCTTCATTTGTTAGGGTCGATACAGCGTTGTTGGGTCTGATCCAACGATTGAAATTATTGCTAAAGAAAACAATGTCACTGTTGTGGATCATGAGAAAGGGAGTTTGACTGAAAAAGTTGTTGATGATCCTTTGGAAATTCCAAAAAGTCTCTCAGATGGTTGGGAACCTCAACTTCATGATGACCTTCCTGACACATTTTGCGGTATGATATTGTGTTGATGGAATATACTTGTTTGTTTGCTAAATGATATTGTTGTATCCTTTGTGTTTCTACTTATCTCTGTATGAGTTGGTTCCAGGAAGTCACACTCATACAACTTAAGAAGACATTTATGAGGAGAAAAGTTGTATATTCTATTATTGCCCCTCAAATTTTCTTTGCGATAAATGATATTGTTGTATCCTTTGTGTTTCTAATTATCTCTTTAAGAGTTGGTTCCAGGAAGTCACACTCATACAACTTAAGAAGACATTATAAGGAGAAAAGTTGTATACTCTATTATTGCCCCTTAATTTTTCTTTGTGATAACCACTACCAGATAATTGACTATAGTTACTATAGGTTTTACATGTTGCATCCTGTCAGAATAACATGATGTCAATATGAAGGCAGAGTAAGATTTAATCCTCGTGTGGTGGGGTAGTTGAAAGAAACACCGGGCGTAAATAATAATGGAACATTGTTTCTTAAGTGTAGTCGTCCTTTCTTATTTGGGATAATGTTCCCTATCTTGGCTACGGGGTGTGTTTGTGCACCTTTTATCTTGTTTTTACATATGTAGTTTATAGGTAAGCCGTAAGCATTTATTCATTATGATAAATATGGGCTGGTGAAGCATTAATGCCCGTTCCCTAAAAAGCGTATTAAATTCTTTTTTAACTTGGAATGTTTGAGGAAGGGTAAATGACCACATATAGATCATCCAATTCTAATCTACCGACAATGAAAGTGATTTCAACTTGATGTATCACAGAAATCCATGATTTATCATTCAAGATTGAATGAAAAATTTTAAAGAATCTTTTGTGACTACCATGGTTTATGGGTATGTCCTCACTTACAATTTGAAATCCTAATCATGACAGGTGGGTGGGTTGGTTATTTTTCATATGACACAGTTCGGTATGTAGAGAAGAAGAAGCTATTGTTTATAGATGCACCACAAGATGATAGGAATTTAGCAGACATTCATCTCGGATTGTATGAAGATGTGATTGTGTTTGATCATGTGCAGAAGGTACTCCACTCACAGGCTCACAGCATAATTAAAAATACGGTTGGATGGAATACATCTTGAAATAAGAACTTTCTGCCTGTACATGGAATAGCCAGTTATTTTATTCATGTCCCGTTTCGAGAGAACTAATATATAATTCACCGAGTGAATGTTTTGATTGTCAGAAAGCATATATAATTCACTGGGTGAGGCTGGATCAGTATTCTTCTACTGAAGAAGCTTATAAAGATGGAGTCAAACGGTTGGAGACATTGGTGTCTAAAGTACATGATGTTGATCCGTAAGTATTTTTCTTCTATTTGTAGCCTTCATATGGTTCTACAATCCATTTCATTTCACGATAATTTCCTTACTTAGTTCTCAATCATTAGCCCAAAGTTACTTCCGGGTTCTGTGGAATTAAGCACCCACCACTTTGGAACTCCTTTGAACCATTCTAACATGACGCGTGAAGAATACAAGGCGGCAGTACTGCAAGCAAAAGAACACATCCTTGCAGGTGATATTTTCCAGATTGTCTTAAGCCAACGCTTTGAACGCCGTACATTTGCAGATCCCTTTGAGATCTACAGAGCGTTAAGAGTTGTGAATCCAAGTCCATATATGACTTATCTACAGGTGCATTATTTTTAGTCTAGGTTCAATCTTTTTTCCAATTATTCTTATGTTTTACTCAACTCATTGTGATGTTTCACATTATCAGGCTCGAGGGTGTATCTTGGTTGGTTCGAGCCCAGAAATTCTCACTCGTGTGAAAAATGTAATTTCTTTAGTTTACCGGTTGGCATCCATTACTAGTCATATTCTCTTAAAATATCACCAATTACGTATCTCTTGACAGAACACAGTTGTTAATCGACCTTTGGCTGGGACTGCAAGACGAGGAAAGACTCCTGATGAAGATGAACAGTTGGAGAAGCAGCTACTAAACAATGAAAAGCAATGTGCAGAACATGTCATGCTGGTTGACTTGGGAAGGAATGACGTTGGAAAGGTTCTTTCAACTTTCATTTCAACATTCAACTGAATGATTCTATAGTTCCTACAAGTTGTTAACTTGACTAGTGGAAAAAAAAAAAAAAACAAAAAAAAGAAAAGACAACATGTGTGATTGTGTGGTCATGCCAGTCTCCCGATTTGAATCTGTGTGATCATGGTTCGTGGATTAGTCGACCAAGATCGGATTCTGTGGTTGCTCCAAAAAGATATTCATACTGGTTCTAAATGTTACTGTCTTGAAGCCTATTGCTGACTTACAACTCGAATGCAGGTCACAAAATGTGGTTCGGTGAATGTGGAAAAACTTATGACCATTGAACGGTACTCCCATGTGATGCATATCAGTTCCACTGTAAGACTCTACTTATCTGCTTGTCTATTAAATTCTTTTAACACAACATCTTTATTCATTGGTAAATTTAGAAAGAGAGTGACTTTTCAAGCTATCCTACAAGTTTTTGGCGTGAAAAACGCGTAAACAACTTTTGCAAGAACTTCTTGGACAAAAAGTGTATGGTATAATGGTTTCTTTGCATTTCTAATTCGGGTTATTTTCTTAAAAAAAACCAACATTATCATTTTTATCCCAGAAGGAAGGACTAGACTTTTAAAAAAAATTCTATTGAAGGTAACAAACTTTCAAACTTTTTTATAAATTTTGTTTTAGTCTGCCGCTAATCTCGAAATGGCCGTCTCCATATTTACGTCAAATTTACTACTTACATGCATCGATATTATCGGTCTCCCAAAATAGAAAAATACTGAAAGTTTGTTACCTTAAACAAGAAAAACCCTAAAATTGATTACCTTTTTATGTAACTAACCCTGCTATTTTCAAATTGCTTAATCTCATAAATGATAGAGGTCTTTGCATCTTTAGTAGAATAACTAGTTTATTACCCGCGTATTACGCGATATTTTTAATATATATATAAAATATAAAAAATTAAAAGGTAAAGGTATAAATATTTTTTTAAACAAAAGTATATAAGAATGATATTAATATTTTTATTATGAACTATTAATTTTATATATGTCTAAATATATATATGAATAGGAATTACTTTCTTGTATTTTTTTAAACTTTTATTATATCATATTACAATTAATAAGTTAGTAGAGTATTAGATTTGTTTGATTTGATTTGATTTGATTTGAATTTAAATGTAGATTATATTATATTTGGATAGATATAATTTAAATTTTTATTTATTTTAAACCTATAAATGTCACGTGTCGATTCATGCTGACGACACGTGGTTTCACAATAAATGAGTATAGTTACTCTTTTATTAGTATTTATAGATGTTTAGATGAAAAGTCTTGTAAATCACTTGTATCGAAAAACTTGAATCACCATGACTAAGTCCTTTTTGGTGTTGAAAGGTGACCGGAGAGTTGCTCGATCATCTCACTTGCTGGGACACCCTTCGTGCTGCACTTCCTGTTGGAACAGTCAGTGGTGCTCCAAAGGTTTGCTCTTCACCCTTTTTCCACACCCCATCCACTGCTCCCCAAATTCATCAAAAAACTTGTACTCGACACAGGTGAAGGCCATGGAACTAATCGATAAACTAGAAGTCACGAGACGTGGCCCCTACAGCGGAGGGTTTGGTTGGATTTCCTTTTCTGGCGAAATGGACATCGCACTTTCTCTCCGGACAATGGTGTTCCCAACTGGAGCCCGTTATGACACAATGTACTTATACAAGGAAGTGACCAAGCGAAAGCAATGGATAGCTTACCTACAAGCCGGAGCTGGTATTGTAGCTGATAGTGTTCCAGAGGATGAGCAACAGGAGTGCGAAAACAAAGCAGCTGGTCTGGCTCGTGCTATTGATCTGGCTGAGTCGGCTTTTTGCAACTGAGTCATCGATCGTAGTTGACAACAATAGGTAGGATTTGTTTCTGTTTAGAAATGGTTGATTTATTGAAGCTCTGTTGTAGGATCACAGGAAAGTTATAGCTGGTGGTTCACAAGCTTTATATGTCTTTTTTAGACAGTAAATGATAGAATTTAAAGTATGTTTTCTTGAGATTAAAGAAAATTTTAAAATTTCTATTGAATTAGACTTTACAAAAATAACAGACGGTTTTTATATGAACCCTTCATAACTTCAAACGTGCTTACATGTGTGGGTCCAAAAGGGCATTTGTCACATATATTTATTATTTTTATTACACAATAAGTGGTGTAGATCATTTGTAAAGTAAATATGTTTTTTATAATTTTAGAGTAAAGGACATTTTTGGTCCTTGTGGTTTGATGGTTTACCCGGATTCAGTCCTTTAACCATAATAAGGTCAAATTTCATCCCTATTTTGCTAATTTTGTGCCCTTTTAGTCCCTCGTCCGTTAAACTTAACGACACAACCGTTAAAGTTGTAAGAATGACATTTTTACCCTTTTCATTGAGACGCTTTTAGTCCCTATGGTTTTATTATTTACCCATTTATAGTCCAACATTTATTTTTTTTAATTTTATCTTTATAATTATATTATTTATAAATATACTTAATTCATTATAAACACATTTATTTTATTTATAAATATAGTTATGTTTTAATATTTTATTTACATTTACTATTGTTCGTATTTTATTTAGAATTTAATTTTTATTTTAATTTAAATATATATTTCTTTACTAAATTATTTAAAGTTAATCTTCTTTATTAATTTTAATTTTTATAATATTATTGTTGACATTTATGTATGTAATTTTGTTAGTTGTGTTTAAGTAAATATAATATCGTCGATATTTTTCCTTTTCAAAGTCACTATTTCTTCAAGTATCTTCCAACCTAATCAATTATCAACACATAAATTATATTATATGTGTTGGATATATATATATATATATATATATATATATATATATATATATATATAGGGTTGGGTTCCGGTGTTGTGTGTGTGTATATCAAAATTTTCAAGTATTTTCCAAATGCATTATTTTCTTTGCAAATTCGTATATGGATAAATTATGTATATAATTTATGTGTCGATAATTGATTAGATTGGAACATATTTGAAGAAATAGTGACTTTGGAGAAGAAAAATATCAACGATATTATATCTACTTAAACACAACTAACAAAATTACATATATAAATGTCAACAATAATATTATAAAAATTAAAATTAATAAAGAAGATGAACTTTAAATAAATTAGTAAAGAAATATATATTTAAATTAAAATAAAAGTTAAATTTTAAAATAAAATACGAACAATATTAAATGTAAATAAAATATTAAAATATAAGTATATTTATAAATAAAATAAGTGTGTTTATAATAAATTAAGTAAATCTATAAATAATATAATTATAAAGATAAAATAAAATAAAATAAATGTTGGACTATAAATGGGTAAATAATAAAACCATAGGGACTAAAAGCGTCTCAATGAAAAGGGTAAAAATGTCATTCTTACAAATTTAACGGTTGTGTCCTTAAGTTTAACGGACGAGGGACTAAAAGGGCACAAAATTAGCAAAATAGGGATGAAATTTGACCTTATTATGGTTAAAGGACTGAATCCAGGTAAACCATCAAACCACAAGGACCAAAAATGTCCTTTACTCATAATTTTATAAATGGGAACTAAAAAACGGTTTGTAACAATTTGTAAGATGTTGGAAACCAATTTGTGAATTATAAATTATTGATGTGACATAATATTTTATGATCCGACATAAATAAAAGATGGCTTGTAGCCTGTTTTGTATCAACTGTTCAAGCTTTGTGTACGTGTTTTATTGATTATGATAATAGCAATCTTACTACACATCTATCCTAGCCTAGTAATTGTGTCTTACATATGTGGTCTTCATCATCTTTCTCCATCTTTCACCTTATAATTCTTTCTCTTACATACTCAACCTATGTTTCTTTCACATAAGGTTGCAGATATCAACACCCGTCTGTTAAATGTAAGTTGAATTGTTTTGTCGACACGTATGGATGGATGGTAATTTGACTCGACATAGGAAGTGTGACTCAACACTACTCTCCAATGATGTTATATGTCTCGGGTATATATTTCATTTGATATATCATATCCTAACAAAAAAATAATTGATTTCATATGTGAAATGGATAACTATAAGTTTTGAGACAAAAGGAGCATTGATGATTGAACCAGATATTATTCATGCCCAAGGCCAACTGAAAATGACACAAAGCCAGAGTGGCAATTGGCATTGCTTGTGCTAGTGACCACAAAACCAGCCCTAACCAATCAAACTAACCAGATTGGGACCAGGGGTTCAAGACTCGAATCCGATATTTCTTTTATATAAGATCAAAGGATACACAATGTATTTATATACTCCATATAAACCCAAATGATGGTGAACCAAGAAAATCAAAACAAAGTGTAGAACTTGTTGTGGTTCCCACTCAGAGAAAAGATGGAATCAACTCTCAAAGGGTGCTGAATGGAATCAAGATAGAAGCATGACAACCACAGAGTGTGATTCTTAAAGG
Source organism: Centrapalus pauciflorus (assembly GCA_020465985.1). Lineage (NCBI taxonomy): Eukaryota > Viridiplantae > Streptophyta > Magnoliopsida > Asterales > Asteraceae > Centrapalus > Centrapalus pauciflorus. Next base: position 421,186 of record JAANYP010001043.1, on the reverse strand, counting down.
ATAAGGTTACACTACATGAAAATATTGATGATGCATAAAGTATTTGGCTATTTGCTACAAGCAATTGCAAGTTTAGAAAGGAAAACATCTGCCATCAGGAAAACCAAATACTCAAAATCCTGCTCCTCATTTAAGTGGGTGTTGATCAAAATTGAGGAGCCAAGAAAGTATGCTATCCCAGGATGCAATCTACACATTACATCTACAACAAATGAAGCTTTTATTTTTACGAAATTGGGATAGGCTAGTAATACACCAAAATAAGGTATAACACGTTGCAAGCGAAAAGAGTCGAGCGATGAATCCTTTACGATTCTGGCGACTTGACTGGCATGCATTTGTGCCTAATGCCAACTTATCTGATATACTTGCAGAGTTGCAGATTGCAAAACTTGGCAGATATTGATAATATGAAATTAAAGCAACTGACTTGGCTGAATAATCATGAAAAGGTGATCAGTGGTCAAAACTAATCTTAACCAACAGAATCATGGTTTATAATGAAACAACGACAGATCAAAGAACCTGGCTTTCATTATTTGATATTAAACTATGAGTAACCGTTACAGAAAGCAGATTTGAGGAGGGTCTATGCAAAATGAGAAGAAAGAACGGCAAGTACACACCGTTTGGTGAATAAGGATATTAAGGCGGCAGTATTGAAGACCCCAAAAAAATATAGCATCTCTTTAGGAGTTAGGACCTTACCCACCCCTGTAAACAATTGTGCCCATTTCCTAGTTTCAAATACTTTCAATTACATTACATAGCAAGCTGAAATCTTTCATACTCGCAGGGTAAACAAGAAATGATTTGTCATTTTGAACAATCTCCAACTCACCATTCATTTTTTTTTCCTTGCTGAAATGCAACAATACATTTGATTTGACAGAAAATAGTCAAAGGAACACTACAAATTGCCAAAAGAGAGAAAAAACACACACTTCATTTGGCAACTGGAGTGCTGTTTTGGCATTTTCAGAAACAAATTGTAAAGATTTTAACTCAATAAACAAGTAAATAGCCTTGGAAAGACCAATTAATACTTTGTGCAAGTCTTCTACATCAATTGTCATCGATTGTCATGGCCAACAAATTTATATGATCAGAAATTCAGAATCATCTGGAAGCAACGAAACCTAAATTTTAACTTACCAATACCAAACCAGAAGACCTCGGCAAATTCGAGATCTCAATTATTTAGAAAAACCTTGAAATCATTAAATATATAATCATCAAACGGAGAAACAATATTTCGATTCATACTGAAACAAAGGAAGCATCAAAGACGAAAGAGCATCATACCTAATTTTACACGTAAATTCGGGAAATTCAGAGATTAACAAAATTATCTGTTGCTATCATAATCAACAATCTCGTTATCAGTGACAGACCTCGAGTGCTGAACAATTGACCGTCCAATCGAATTGATCCAATCCTCCTTCTCCTTCTCGGAATCGGCGATGAAGTACATCGTCTCGGATCGGGTTGATAGCTCGAACGCGAACTGCTTATTGAGGACATCTTCGGCTCCTTTGACAGTGAGGCAGGTGGCGACCGGTATGCAACCGCGAGGACGCGATCCCCCGGTGACGATGGCCTCCTTGAACCAGAAGAGTTTGCCTTGTTTCAGAACGAACCAACGCCGGCGCCAGGTCTTGATGTACTCGCCTTGCTTTGTGAGCCAGCCGGTGCGCTCGGGATTCGACCAGTACTCGACGCCATCGTAATCATCGGCGGTGGGTGGCGATTCGCCCATCACGGCTCGCCATAGGCTGGCCATCAGATCGTGGTGGTGTGAGTATGCGACTGTGAGAAAAACAAAGCTTCGATTGTGCGAGAAAATTGATTATGTAACACACAATGATAAACTAAATAATAAATAAATTTAAACTAAATCTATCCATATCTAATATAATCTACTTTTAAATTCAAATCAAATAAAACAAAATCTAGTGATCTGATAAGTTATTAATTATAATATAATATAATAAAAGTTTAAAATATTTAAAAAAATAATTACTATTCATGTGTGTGTAGAATTATACAAAATTAATAGGTCATATACCATTTTTATATATTTTTGTTTAAAAATAATATTTACATCTTTACATTTTAGTTTATTATATTTTATATATATATTAAAATATCCGCGTAATATGCGGGTAATAAACTAGTTATCATAAAAATAACAACATATTTTGTATTTCTATCGGTTGAGTCTCTTCGTTAATTTATTTCCACTTTAATTCTTATAATTTTTTCTTGTTTTATTTACTTTGGTCCATCCATAAGAAACAATAAGTGTCGTAAGAACCAACTCGATAAAAATATAAAAGTACATCTTTTTTATTGCATATATGTCTTTTTGAAAAAACTCATCATATTTTTACTTTTTTTTTTATCAATTTTGTTCTTCATCTCAGATCGAGAGATCAAAATAAACATGATGAAACGTATAATGATTAAAATTAGGAAAAAAAAACTTAGATAGGCATGTTTCATGTTTGGTAAGAGTTTTTAAAATTTTGCAAACAATATAAACCCTAAAAATATGCGAACAATATCAATATAGGCATGTTTGGGAAGAGTTTTTAAAATTTTGTTTAGAATTTGTTTAAACTTTTGATTAGATGATAAAACTATAAAAGGTATTTCATTAAAAGCTATCTCAAGTGGTTTTCAAGAAGGCTCAAACGTTTGTTCAAGTAAAATCACTTTTTTTATTATCCTGATAATTATAAAACACATTCGTAGATATGACATCAGCTCAAAACTGCAACTAGTTTTTTCCAAATTACCATTAAATAAAATGTTTTTATGCACAACAAACATATCATGATTTAAAATTACAATTTGATGTTAAAATTTCAAACCACTTATTATATTTATACTTTAACTAAATAAATGAAATATAATATGTTTTGAGAGTGAGACAAAAAATAATTTTATGTGATTCTTATATTAATGGATACAAATATTCCATTACACATTAAGATATTAATGAAATCAAAACAAGCAATTAATTATTTTGTTGGGGGTTGATGGGTGGCCCAACTTGATTAAAATGTTATCCTATGTGTTGTATGTCATGTCGCATTGCATTTAAGGCATGTAGGTTGTGAGGTATCCTAATTGGCTAATTCCCACCTTTATCTCTAGTGTCATTGAAGATTATCAAATGATTTAATATCACGTTTTAGAAAAAAAGACATTTAATAACACTTATTTGATCAGTATTTAATCATGATCAGAAAGATATATGATTGAGGATTTGTCACTAGAAGAATTTACTTCACGCAACTGATTGATTCTTTAATCTAACTTAATCAGAATTCAACAAGGATGACTTTTGCTTAAGTTACGGAATTCATCATTGATGGTCTAAAATTTTTAAGTTTTGAAAGGCATGAAACGTACTTATGATTATAAACTTTATATCAAATTTCATCATCGGTCAAGTGTCTTGTCCGATTTTAATTAATTAATTATCTTTTTGTTTCTAAAATAATTATACTTTCAAATGCAACTTTTTCAAAAGGCTCATTTGGATAGTAATCGCTATAGGTGTCATTCCTTGAAGATGAAAAACCAAAATACATGAATACGAAAGTAGAAATGAAATCCACTCGATATGCCTTTTAAAAAGAAAATGTTGTGGAAACAATCTAATAAACAACAGAGAAATTTACCCCAGTTAATTAACTATAATGAAAAGCTTTAACGATCGAAACAATTCATGAATCATATTCATGTGTTCTTTGTAAACCACCACCACTCACCACTTCGAGCCAATGTCTACCCCCACGGCCCCCACCTAAATCAAGAACATATTCAAACCAAGTTCAATTCATGAACGTAATTAGATTCAAACCCCCATCCTAAAACACAACCAGACTCAAACTAGGTTCATGAACACAATTAGATTCAAACATGAGAAATTTGAAGTAACTTCTAAATAAAATGGAAAACATGAACGATACTTGAACCAGTCAAATAGATTTGTTCATTTAAATATTAAACCAAAATCCCGAATAACATGGAGAACCTTCATTCAAATCACAAAGAACATGAAAAACCCTAGATATCTCACGAAGAAATGAAAAACCATAACGTGAAAACTACAATAGATATGAAAGCCTTTGAGAACATTAGATATCTGTAGCAATCAATAGTTGTAGCATCATCAAAACCTTAATCTAAAACATTTGAATTGATCTGAAGCAATTGATTTCTATTAGATGTGGGAAGTGAATTTAGAATGGAATCTGTGATCTACATATATGTCGTCGTTTGCTGCAACAATCTTTGTTGGTGCGCTCATAACAGTCAGGGTTTTAATTTATTGATGACTTTGTTAATCGCATTGGTGGTAATGTTACAGTCGTGTGAAAGTCAAAGTTCTGGATCTCTCGGAACGTTGAGATCTGGTGAACGTAATCGCTATGATTACTGCAAAACAGTTGCTCTACATATCGAGCTTAATACTTTGGAATCATATACATATTCTTTTCCCAAGATTTGTAAGGATTTCAGTGTCAAATATGTAAAAAACGGTCATTATACAAGGGATTTAGGTAGTATGGTGTTACTCGTCAAGGATCACTTCAAGAATGTTACGCTAATTGTTGGTGGTCAGAATGTGGTGTTAATGGACATAGATGACTTTGTTTCGTATCATACATCATATACTTTCCCATTATTTCATAGGTAATCAATCATCTTTAAACTCGTCTGATTTTGAAAATTCCAAACGGGCCGAGAAATGCATTGGCTAGTATGTTTTTCAATTGTGCCAATTCTGTCATTACGATTATGAAGATGGTGTGGAATAGGCAAAATATCTTAAACATGTGTTATGGCTGCAAACTTATGTAAAACTTCGGTTTCATGGATGGGCGTTGGTTTTATTGTTGAGGGAACCTGAAAAACAACGAGACCTTATCATCGACAAGCTTGTAGCAGCTCGATGTGAACATATATTGGTCTGATTTGATCATGAGGTATCATTAGACTGTAAAAATGGTCTTTTAGTTTTTACCACTTGGCTCGAAACCAATAAAGGTTTGAAAAACATGTTTTTGGGTTAAAGGATCGTTGTGACGTGGTGTAGATCGGACGAGGAGATGAAAATGGATACACTCGAGTATTTCTCGAAACAAAAGGCGAAGATGCAAGAAAAACGCTACCTTAGTTGGCCCGTTTCTCTAACACAAAGCTTCAAGCTTCCAAATGCATGCGTTACAACAATCAGGTTAGACCAGAAGTAGAAAGCTAACATCTTTGGCACACGTAAGAACACGACAACGATCCACTTTACACCATTTGTTTACGAACTTAAAAATGTGGCTTTAAAGAAATGAGATTCTGGAGCCGTTATTAGAGTATCACCAGAAAAACTCATACCAGATTAAGAATCATGTCAGTATATTCATTGGATGGTCGGAAAACTCACTTGCGTCTCTTCGTCTCCTTCGATGTCAAACCTGTGTCTAATTAAGTTATGCTCATTTTTTCTATAGCTCTATTTGTATAATATTGAACGTGCGTCTAAACGATCAAAAACACTAGAGTTTAACGAGTACACCATGGCGTCGGATGCAAATATCGTGATCAACCTTAGTGAGTACGACGACGACTTTGAGGTTCCACCACCATCCACACGGCCGATTGAAAGAATGACGCAAAACGTAAGGGTAAAACAATGACAAGTTTCGATACCACCAATAAGGGTAAAACGACGACAAGTTTCGATACCACTAATACATCAGGCTTACAAGATCTTGAAACCATTACCACCAATAATTCAATATGACGTGGTTACAAGATTGTTTAACCGAATATTTGGTATCGAAAAAAGAAGGTGATCAAGAGAAAAAATCTCGTGACATGAAGATTTATTTCAAAAACGCTAGTCATTTGACTGGAAAACAACATGAAGTTGTGTTGAAACAAAAGGAAAATTTTGGAAAAAATAGGGATTTTAGGTTTTTATTTTTAAGTTTGCTTTTTGAAAAAAAAATGTTATGATTTAATTTGAATGTTTAAACTTTTAAGTTAAATGTTTAAATTTTTTTTAATCTTATGTTTAACTTTAATATGATTAATTTAATGATAAATTTTATTTCAATTTTAAAAACTAAATAAAAAAATAATGAAAATTCACCCTCTATATAAAATCAAAATGGCAAGGGATGACAAATATTAAGTGACTGTATTTTTGCTTGACAACATTTGCAAACTGCTCCCTTTGGCCTAATAACCTTGATTTGTAGAATAAGATTTTTCAAATATTGTTTATACAACCAATGACTCTTAAAGTTTGAAACTTGTGATCATTAAATATAAGTGGATTTTTTGGTTGTGATATATAAATAATGATTAAAAGTTTTTATAATCACAAATCAAACAAATAAATTTATGGTATAATACATAAATAATTAATAACTATTTAAAATTAATAACCCATTGCACGCGCACCTTATCGTTTGGCTCCTACCGAGATGAGGGAGCTGATGAATCAGTTGCAGGAGCTGTTAGACCGTGGCTTCATCCGACCGAGTACTTCACCATGGGGTGCTCCGGTCCTATTTGTAAAGAAGAAGGATGGGTCGATGAGGATGTGTATAGACTATCGCGAGCTTAATAAGGTAACGGTAAAGAACCGTTATCCTCTTCCGCGGATAGATGATTTGTTCGACCAGTTGCAGGGGGCTAGCGTGTTTTCGAAGATCGACTTGCGCTCGGGATATCATCAGCTGAAGGTCCATGAGCAGGATACAGCGAAGACAGCATTCAGGACCCGATATGGCCACTATGAGTTCCTGGTTATGCCGTTCGGGCTAACCAATGCCCCAGCAGCCTTTATGGACCTGATGAATAGGGTCTGCCGCCCGTATCTTGATCAGTTTGTCATAGTGTTCATAGATGACATCCTGATATATTCCCGATCAGTAGAGGAGCATGCGGCGCACCTGCGAGAGATTTTAAGTGTGTTACGGCGAGAGAAGCTATATGCGAAGTTCTCGAAATGTGAGTTCTGGCTTCGAGAAGTTCAGTTCCTAGGCCATGTCGTTAGCGGCGAGGGCGTTTCTGTTGACCCAGCTAAGATAGAGGCCGTTATGAGCTGGGAGAGGCCCCGAAGTGTAGCAGAGATTCGCAGTTTCCTGGGATTAGCCGGATATTATCGTCGATTTATCCAGGACTTTGCTTTGATTGCTGTGCCGTTGACTCGTTTGACTCGCCAGTCAGTTCCGTTTGAGTGGACTGAGGATCAGGAGTTCGTGTTCGAGGAGCTGAAACGTCGATTGTGCCAGGCTCCAGTGTTAGCCCTGCCTGAAGGCACCAGTGATTTTGTTGTATATACTGATGCTTCGGGGACAGGGTTAGGGTGTGTATTGATGCAGAGAGGCCGAGTGATTGCTTATGCTTCTCGCCAGTTGAAGGACTACGAGAAGAATTATTCGACCCATGATTTAGAGTTGACGGCTATCGTGTTTGCGCTGAAGATTTGGCGCCATTACCTGTATGGGGTACCGTTTACCTTGTTCACTGATCATAAGAGTCTCCAGTATTTATTCAGCCAGCGTGATCTGAATATGCGCCAGAGACGGGGACTAGAATTAATCAAGGATTATGACTGCGACATTCAGTACCACCCGGGTAAGGCGAATGTGGTGGCGGACGCGCTCAGTCGAAAGGAGCGCGGATCTTCGAGCCGAGCCCGTAATTACAGGGTCGAGGTGACGTCTACCCTGATAGAGAGGCTTCGAGAGGCGCAGGCTATCGGGATGCGTGCAGAGAACCACCGGAGGGAGCACATTTTGGGTCAGTCACAGGAGTTCGAGACTGACTCTCGAGGGTTGTATGTGAGACAGGGCCGAGTTTGGGTTCCTAGGGCCGGTGATGCACGACAGTTGATCTTGGAGGATTCTCATAAGTCTCGCCTTGCTATTCACCCTGGTAGTACGAAGATGTATCAGGATCTCCGTGTGTTATATTGGTGGCCCGGTATGAAACGGGATATAGCTGAGTTCGTCGAGCGTTGTCTGACTTGCCTGCAGGTGAAGGCCGAACACCAGAAGCCCCATGGCCGCTTACAGTCGTTAGAGATTCCTCAGTGGAGTTGGGAGCATATCACGATGGACTTCGTTACGAAGTTACCGCGGACTCCACGTGGATATGACGCGATATGGGTGATAGTAGACCGGCTTACGAAGACAGCACATTTTCTGCCGATCCGGGAGACTTATACGTTGGAGCAGCTCGCCCGAGTTTATTTGTATGAGATTGTCTCCCGACATGGAGTTCCAGCCTCAATAGTTTCCGATAGAGATGCTCGATTCACGTCCACCTTCTGGCAAAGCTTACAGCGAGCGTTGGGTACTCGAGTGCAGATGAGTACTGCTTATCATCCCCAGTCGGACGGCCAGTCTGAGCGTACGATCCAGACGATGGAAGATATGTTACGAGCTTGTGTGGTGGATTTTAGTGGTAGTTGGGATTCACATTTGCCGTTAGTTGAATTTGCTTATAATAACAGCTACCACTCCAGTATTAAGATGCCTCCGTTCGAAGCGTTATATGGTCGTAAATGTCGTACTCCTGTATGTTGGACCGAGGTGGGAGAGAAAGAGATTACAGGCCCCGAGTCGATTCTAGATCGCAAGGTGAAAAAGTTGCGGAAGAAGGAAATCCCGCTAGTGTTAGTACAATGGCGGTATCATAAGGGTTCCAGCGCTACCTGGGAACCCGAGGCGGACATGCGACAGCGGTATCCGCATCTATTCACCTGAGTTGAGATCCCGAGGACGGGATCAGTTCTAGAGGGGAGGATTTGTAACATCCGGAATCTAGTAGCAGGTACGTGTAATTTATTTATTGGCTTTAAGAGTCGCCTCAATGAGTTGGTAAATTTTAATTGATTAATTGCACGTGAGTTGGTAAAATAGATTGCTATTACGTGTAATTTTAATCGGTTGAGATAATAACCGGTTTAGTAGTAATTGGAGATTTGGGGTTGTTTTAATGAGTTAATTGACATTCTAAGCCCAAGTCGTTAATTTGAGATTAATCGGGTTAACGGGTGTCTACCCAGTGATTAATGAGTATCGAACCCGTTTTAATTGGGTATCGGACCCAAAACGTATATATAGTACGTCTATGGCTTCCTTATCCATTTTCATCAATTCATAAGAGTTCATATGTGTGTGTATTCAGCTAAAAGAGAAGAGAGGGAGCCAAGGGAAGATCAAAAATAGCCAAGCAAAGGAATCGATTCTAACTTCATCTTGGAGCTCAAATTTAAGAAAGAAAAGAGGAATCAAGGTTAGTGATTGCTCTAGAAATAAGTTGAATTGTTGTAATCAGTAGTTAGTTGTATGAGTTGAGCATGGGACTGGTTAATAGCCCCTGCTATATATGGAGTCGAAGTTGGAAATGAAAACTCCATGGCTGAACCAGAAACAGAGCATAACCTGCTCTGTTCGTCGCCGCATCGCGGCCGTGCTCATCTGGTCGCGCCCGCGATCAGGATGAGGCGGCTAAGGGTGATCGCTGGCGGTGGGATCGCGACCGCGCTCCCGACCGCGGCCGAGACCGCGATCGTGGCCGTGCTCCGGGCCGCGCTCGTGGGTCTGAGTCCGATAGTTGATGTCGAGCTCGTAAATGCTAGTAGTATAGTCGTTATGAGTTCCGTAGCTAGTCGTTACAGTGTAGTCGTATTTATTGTTGCCAGGGTTCGTAGCTAGACCTGGGACTTGTAGAGACTGTCGTTGATAGCGGGACTGTAGTCGTGCTTCAGGTGAGTTACTTACTTGTTGTTTATTATCCGGGTCCGATGTGGATCCTTTTATACGTTGACATTTGTTAGCACAGAGCAGAGTTCGTGGATCACGCGTATAGTCGTTGATACGCAGAGTAGAGGCCTGTTGGGTCATTCCCAACTCAGTGGACCTGACAACCCACTACTTTGTGGAGTGGGCTATGCAGGCTGTGCCGGGTCGCTCCCGATGAGGCGTCGGGCCGTTGATGCCGGCCGCATGTAGAGTTGTTTACCAGTTGTTACGTTGTGCTAACTATTTTATAAACTGTTTTAAAGTTGATTATAGTAACTCACCAGCTTTCCGCTGACTGTTGTTTTAACCGTGGATCTCAGGTACGAGGACTGAGGCTAGGGATACTGCGGGCAGTAGCCGAGACCCGCCACGTGGACAGTAGTTAGTGACTACTTTTGTAAGTAGTCTTGTTATTTTGCGGTTTGGCTTATGAGCCAATGACTTTTGGATGACTGTAACCTATACTTACGTTGTGGTTGACTGACATTACCGACGGGGGTTGGTTCCCGTCCCGTGTTGCTTTATGCTTGATGATAATGCTGGTAGTAATTAGCTGTTTAACCCTTGATGATGTTGTCTATGATTGGATGACGTGGACTATGAGTCCCATGTGGCATTAGACGTAAAAGTAGGGTGTTACAAAATTTATTTATGATTTATATCAATAAACAAATAAAATATAATAGATAAACAAATAAAATATAAATAAAAGGATATTTAGATTTAGATTTAATCTTATTTATGAATCATAATGATAACACTTAAAAAATTACATATAAACAAGTCAAATATTTTTTTAATTAAAAAACAAATAAAATTTGATGTGCCGAGAGAACAAGTCGTGACAAATATGGTTCTCTTGCATTATATATATAAAGATTTTATATTATTTGTGCTATTTTGAATCTTAATTTATTGGTCCGACACCAACGATCTAATTAGTTAAATATTAGAACTAGAAATGCGTCAAAAAAATGTGCAACGGGTGCCTCTGAAATCTAGATGCATCACATAGACACATACCTCCCAGCTCATTTAAAGTTTTCATGAAACTGGTAAGTCTAGTTACTTAAAATGTTTATAACAATAAAATCATCAGTCAATTATTATATATATATTTATAACAATAAAATCTAGACTTTTAGATATGTATAACCGAGTTACTATGACATAAACTATATAAATTTAGCTTGAATTCCCTAGAGTTTTATACATTGTTATTGGGATAATAGTATATTATATTATTACATGCAACGTGCCATATGCGTGACATTTTGGTTTAATTTGAGGGTGTCACGTAGGGGTGACAATTTTAACCTAACGGGTTGAACAGTTAAATGGACCAATTCTAAAAAATTTAGATTTAACATAAGTTTTTTCTTAAAAATGAAAAGTTACATAACAGTGTATTAAAGAAATTGTTTTTTGAAATAACTTTCAAAATTACGTAAAATTTATGACTTTTGGTCGTCAACCCATTTGCTTGAACGAGTTAAAAATTGCCACCCGTCACACATGATATCTGTGTTGTCGTGATATTTTTACAACATATTTTTATGCTTTGTAATTGAAAAGAATTTGTACACAAAGTTTGCTATAATTATTTTATTTGAAATTGTTACATATTGTAATTTGTTTTAGTATACAAATCACTTTACCCAAGCAGTTAAAAGTTAAAACGGGACGTGGTTCCCTGTATACTACATACATCAAGACCAGGAGGCCAAAACACCGCCGTTTCGAGGTCAGTTTCTGGCGGGAACTACAATCTTTTCCCGCCAAATCCCCATCGTCTTCTACTCCCTTCCTCCACTCGCTACACACTGCTGTGCTGTGTGCCTCCTCTTCTTTCTCTCTCTAGAATCAGTAGTAAGACAGCAACAATCTCTTTCTTCTCAAAGAAACGAACCCACACACACACACAATCGAAGATGTTGGAGCTCAGGTTGGTGCAGGGGAGTTTGTTGAAGAAAGTGATGGAATCCATTAAGGATTTGGTGAACGATGCCAACTTTGACTGCTCCGCCACTGGATTCTCACTGCAGGCCATGGATTCAAGCCATGTGGCGCTTGTGTCGCTTCTTCTAAGATCCGAGGGCTTCGAGCACTACAGATGCGACCGGAACCTCTCCATGGGAATGAATCTAGGTAACATGGCTAAGATGCTTAGGTGTGCCGGTAATGACGACATTGTCACTATCAAGGCCGACGATGGCGGAGATTGTGTCACCTTCATGTTTGAAAGCCCTAGTAAGTCTTCCTTCCTCTCATTCGTACCTTTCATGTGTTAACCTGGTAATTTTTATTTTCTTTCTTCAAAAAATGACTGAGGAACTGTATGATTATGAACACAGTGTAACACTATGTTCTCTCATAGGGTTTTTTTAAGACTTTATAGTAAGTTATATATTTGAAGTAGTTGTATGCAAGTCAGTTGTAAAACTATAACTGTCGATTGGTTTTCTGCTCGTTTCTTCAATAAATACGGTTATGAAGAATTGCGTATTTTCAGGAAAACTCCTCTGACGTTCACTTCTTTCCGTGTATTCTATTTGATGTGTTATTGGAGATTCGGAGTACTGGTCAATTGAATTTGTTGGCTTATTTTTTGTTTTTCTTGTGCGCATTTCATTTAGCTTTGTTTATGCTATAAAGTTGTGGTGATTTGGATGTATTTATCTGTTTCATCATCTACGTTGTGTTATCAATTTTGGGATACGTATGTTGTGTTGTTGAGTGACATACTTAAAATGGTTCAGATCAAGACAAGATTGCTGATTTTGAGATGAAGCTGATGGACATTGATAGTGAGCATCTTGGGATACCTGAAGCAGAATATGAAGCCATTGTTCGAATGCCATCATCTGAATTTGCAAGAATTTGCAAAGATCTTAGCTCCATAGGAGATACTGGTAAATACCTTTACCAAATTCTATGTAATTTTCAAAGTTTAGGTGTAAATACTTAATATTGGACCAAATTGGATTGTTGTAGCTGTGATATCTATTACAAAGGAAGGCATAAAGTTTTCGACCAGAGGTGACATTGGGACTGCAAATATTGTGTGTCGACAAAACTCTTCTGTTGACAAGGTATGTAGAGTAAATTATATGAAAGAACATGCCAACATTTGTTCAATTGCTTGGGATAGGGGTGTCAATGGATTGTGGTTGCCCGGACCTTTTTAAGAAGAGCCCATGTGAATTTTGATTACTTTTTGTGTAACTCATGCAGCCTGAAGAAGCTACCATAATCGAGATGGAGACACCAGTTTCATTGACATTTGCACTACGATACTTGAATTCTTTCACAAAGGCGACCCCATTGGCAAGCCAAGTGACATTGAGCTTGTCTTCAGAACTGCCTCTTGTAGTTGAATACAAAATAGCAGAGATGGGTTATCTGAGATTCTATTTGGCTCCAAAGATTGAAGAAGACGAGGAGATGGGTGCTCATCCGGCTGAGCCAGTGGAACCCAAGAAAAAACCAGAGAAAACACCAAAAACTGAGCCCACAACCAATGGGGAACCAAAACGTCGGGTCATGAAGATAGACCTTGATGAGGAAGAAGAGGAAACGAAGCCAAATGTTGTTTACAAACCCAAAAGTGAAACCAATGGCGATGGCGAAGGCTATGTTGAAGTTGTTGGTTCTAAGCCAGGCTCTGGCATCATCAAACCTAAGGTAGAGATTAACGATGAAATGGAAGTTACGGATGTCAAGCCTAGCATTGAAATTTCACCCAAGGATGAGAAAGAAACCAATGGCGAACCTCAAGTAATGGATGTTGAGTAGACTAACTATGCAAAGTCAAAACTTAGAATGTTTTTTTTTTTTGTTTATAATCTGGTGCTTTTGGGGGGTTAATTTTCTTATTTAGCATATTTGTAAACCCTGCAATGTTTTTGCGAGAAATGACGTCACTTTCAGGTGTGTTTTCAAAACCTTGGTTTTACATTTGCACCATATGAAGATATCAGAAACATAACTGGTAAATATCTTCTTGTTGACTATGAGTTGTGACAGCAACAATCTTAGTCGTTCATCTGTTTGCTTTAGTTGATTTATAATCCATATGATATGATTTTGTAAGGAGTTGCTACAAGAAATAAAAACGGAACTCATTCTTTAGGACCGGTCTTATAATCAACATAGTAAAGGTAGATCACGTACGGTGACTAACAAGAGACATGTCTTAGGATTCAGTGGGTGTTTGGATTTATGTTTGAAAAAGTGTTGTAACGTATTGAAAACTAATAATCAGATAATAGGTGTAACAAAAATGCTGCATGAAATGTAGTGTTTGGTTTAGCTTCTGCTGTTTGTTATCGTAATTATCAAATAATCAAATTTTAAAGTGTTTGGATTTACGTTTTAACTTATAAAATGACCAAATAATCACTTATTAAGCAAATATGCTACATTTTTTTATCTTATTAAAAAGTGTGGTAGGATTAATTTTAAACGCAAATAAGATTAACTCTAAACGCAAATAATCACTTATTAACGTATGCAATCCAACACTTTAAATCAATTATTTGCGTTATTGTAACGTAATAACGCAAAACCAATCACCATCTTGTAAATTACATATCATATCCCCAATCACAGGTGTCTAGGCTACCATGGTTGGAACGGTTACTACAAAAGAAAAGTATGACAAGAAAAAACATGTATTTAAAATGGGCGAGGTCTTGAATAAATAATAATCTATAAGACGTTCAATTATCGTAGGGATTAAACTCTACAATCCTGTTACTATGAAACCTAAACACATGAAACTAATGGCTTATTTTTGCTTCTTCTTTTTTTAATATTGCTGTTACATGTATGAAAATGCCCATGGGTTTCTTTTTCTCACCAGAAAAAGAATAAATGAATATTTGAGGGCCAACAAGCAGCAGCAAACATATCGTCTAAAGCTTAATTAACTTATAATGGTCATTTGTTGCTACGCTTCTTTGCTTCACTATAAAGAATAACCCCGATCACTGTGAGTGTGTATCCAGCCATCCCAGTCACCGAAACCGGATTTCTAAATATCAGTATCGAAACAACCACTGCTACCGCCCCCTTTGCATTTCCCAGGACCTGAAAATCAAGCACTAATTTGTTATAAACAATTCCATTGAATGACAATTGACAACACCATATGAAGCTAGCCAATACAACCTACTTTGCTTCGATAGCATCACCCCACTCCAGTAGTGACACCGGGGGGGGGGGGGGGGGGGGAGTTACTTAATTACTTATCGGCATGATAGACCCACAAATGCAGGTGGAAAGGTAAAAGAAGCCTTATCACATTTCAAATAGCTGAAATTATTGCCAGTTGGGGTCGGAAAGCTAAGGTTGCGTTTAGTTAATGAAAAATAGTCATTTTTCAATTTCAGTTTTCAGAGAAAAAAAAAAACAAGGGTTTCTATGAAAACTTGTTTAGATGATGAGGTTTTAGTTTTAAGAAAAATAAGATGACTGATTATAAAATAAGAAAAATAGGATAGATGATGGAAGAGTAAGAGAGAAAAAGAGAGTATTATAAAGAAAGATATGGTAGGTTATAGAAACGTATGAAAAAAGATTATGAAAAGTGGTATTTTAAAAAGTGAAATGAAAATTTAAGGAATTGTTATTAAGTAAACAAGTTTTTCTTTTCTTTTGAAAAGTGAGATGGAATTTTTAGGAATTTTCAGTAACTAACGCAACCTAACAGCCTAATACAGTCGCATAATAATTATATCCCATTTACAAACAGTGGGAAGGTGCATTACTCATCATGGTCATCAAAGGGTAATGGCACTGGTAAATGATACATGAAATGAAGTGATGCAACAACCAATAAGTGGCAAAGTGGAGCTTGTAAAAAGCAATCAAACATGCAACCATTTCCATACAAACTCTGAAGTCCAATAAGCAATAACCCTAGTCAGAGTAGTATCAACTCGCCCTTCTTTTGCCAAAAATAGAAAATCTTAAAAAATACTACACATAACTTATCTTTATATGAAGAAAATTATGTGACAAAATACAGATTTGTTCCAATACAACCTTGGTATCAGAGGTTTAAACAAAGATGGAAGCCTCTGAAGTCTGAACTAAGAATATGCATAAAAAAGTATGTGCTTCACTTTTTTCTGATGACATATCTGAAAGATGTTCTACTAATCTACTCATATGGTGGTAATCTTGTGGGGAGTAAAATTTTATGAATTGTGTTCCATACTCCATAGGTATTTGGTGGCTTGACTCTTCTCTGATGAAACTATATGCCGATTAAACACCAAATTTTTGATAATTGTTCAAAATGACTATTATGCTAGACGATTTCAGTACTCCTATTCTAAGCTTTAAGAAAAAACACTTACACCTAACAACACCTTGTCATTGACTTATAAGTTATTAATAATGTCTAGCAAAATCTTAAGTAGAAAGATGTTTAAACAAACGACTTAAAATAGTAATGAAAAAGGGTAATGAAAAAAAGTGTATAGAAGTTAAAATGAAAATTAGAATAATAACGAGAATATAAACAAGAATTTTCCATGAAAATATAGCATCCTTGAACATGGATTTGCAGACAAAAAGACTGCAAGAGACTAGTGAATATCATTTAACACTGTATTTTGACTAATTTGCACCTTCCTTAGTCCCTTACCCATTCACTCACATTTTTTTAACAAACAACTTGGCCAATCACAGATTCATAAAGCAATATCAAGAACTCCAGCATCTCTAATATGGCAAAACAAATTATTCTAGTAGTCAATATCCATCCTCTGCATGCGAACTTTTTTCACTTTTTTCGTAAATGTAAAAACATATTAGGATAGGATTATTATTTACTTTACCTTTTATATTCGTTTAGACTTTTGCATACTACTCCTAACTCTGGGGTTCTTAAATATCAATTTCACATAGTTGTGTTATGACAAAAGAGAGTGATTTGGGCCAGTAACAAGCAATATAACTAGCTATGTAAACCATCAAACATTACACAGAACTTAGAAGCATGACAGGAATTCAAGTGATCTTTCACTTGAAGTTTTAGTTTCATGTTTTCTCTATATTTTCACTTTACATGTACAAGATAGTACTCCTTTGTCATGTTTTGAGTAAAAGATAGTACTCCTTCGTCATGTTTTGAGTAAAAACATTTTGGTACGTATTTCTAACTCCCTGTAATTAGCATGATAACGAAGCACAAAAGAAGTTAAATCAATGAATAAATAACCACCTACAAGTAAAAACGATGTGTACCTGAAGTGTAAGGGCACTGGTGTGTTTTGTGACCAAAAAGTTGGTTAAATTCACGAAATACGCAAGCGCAGAGTTGAAAAGCAACAACCAGACGATTCCAAAATCCTGTCTAGCAAGTGCTATTGTTATACCAACGACATTCTCTTCCATGAATAGTGTTGCAGGAAGCAGAAGTACAACAGCAATAGGGGCCATGTACAGAAGAAGATTCATAGAGTTCAGCTTCTCCCTTCAGAAAAATAACAAGCATGTACATGTTAGTTACAAAATAATACAGAACTCTCACTTTGTTAGACTATCTTACGAAAAAGTGAAGTGAATAACTCTTTACCCTTCAGAAGAAAGCAATATTCCTTGAACCACTGTTTTTAGTGCTCTTGCAGCAGTAGCACCAACACACATAAGAAATCCAAACAGATGAAAACTAGGCTCACCCTAAGAATTACAAAAAAAGAAAAAAAAACATATAAACATAATCAGTATCAAATTACTTTCCCAAGATAACTGTGAGTGGTAAACAAAAACAACCCCGTGAATTATAAAATTGGGCGTATATAAATCAACACTGCCACTACTCATGAGTGCAGACTTGGGGTATGTTTGGCACAGAGATTTGGGAAGCTTAAGTTTTTGCTCTTATATAAACGTAATTTTAAGCTTTTGCTGTTATATAAACATAAGCTCAAACTAAAACCAAAGTTTGTTTGAATGAGAGGGATTAAACTTTAATTTATAAAAAACAAAAAGTAAAGAAAAAAACTTTGTTTGCCAAACATAAAATCAAAGAGGAAACAATCAACTTTTAATGCACCCCCAACAAATACGCCTAAACCCAAATATACCTTTGTGTTCCTCATTGATTAGCAATATTCAATGCAAAAGGTTATATTTCAGATTAAGTATATAATTAATGAAAAAGACAAGCCAGCAAGATTGAAACCCTCTATGAATCAAGATAATATACCCTTTAGGCTTTAGCTCCAAGTAAGTCAGTTTCACTTACAGTCAATTATATGTCTTCAAGTTACATGACTTTTAAAAGCCACGGTATACATAACTAAATCTAACGCAGACCAACAATAGATAGGTGATTCCAAATAAAGTACAAGTAGAGCACTACCACCACCAAAGTAGGTGATTCCATTTTATGTTCACTTTTTTTAAGTCGAAACAAAAATATCAAGCTAAAATAAAAAAGAAACCAATCAAGCCAGGACCAGTTAACCCAGTTCCGTACTTCTGTATGAGCTATACCATAATAATGCAATCTCCAAGCTTTGAAATTGCAGTCTGCACCCACACGAAATTGAGCATAGTTTGGTTGTTACCTTATGTACAATTTACTCATTTATAATTTTCCTCCTCGACATTCTCATGCAATTGAAGATAATAAATCTATAAGTCATAACCCACATAAATTCATATAGATTTATCTTGAGTTGAGGAAGAAAAGTGAACATAAATTGGCAACTAAATATCTGAAATAATCATACCCCACTAGCGATGATAACACCAGTCACGACAGGAATCAGAGTGATATAAGTAAGCCATGCCTCCTTCTTCAAAGTCATGAGATACGCAAAAACGGCAGTGAAAAATGGCGTTGTAGCCCCGATCGCCTGATTAAACGACACAGGCAAATACCTAAGCGATATATTGCCACTCACAACAGACCCACAGAAGATAAAGCTCAGAGCAGAGATCTTAAAGAATTGAACACGGGATCGGATTGTCTGCATAGGAACCATCTTCAGCCATGCGATTGCGATGTAGCTTAGCAAAGCACAAGCGGTCATATGGCACATAGTGAGGAAGATGGGGTACTTGAACCCATAATTGCTAAGCAAGTACTTATTCAGCAACAAAACCCCAATGTTGGATGAATACCACGACGTTACAAGTCCGATCGTGAAAAATCGGCTCGACGACGGGTTCTTAATTGCCGACATTTATAAATCAAAATCAAAACTAAACCAATTTTCTATCAATCTAATTGATTATAATCGATTCTTCTCCCTCTGCGTCAGCAATTAGGAGAAGGACGGCATTGGATCTGAGGGAGATCTGGGAAGCATTACGGAATTTACGGAGAGGATGAACTGAATCGAAACACAACTGAGCGTGTACGAAATTGAAGAGACGTGCTGGTAACTTTTTTGATATGGACGCCGGCGACCGACAATCGACGATCGACGATCGGCGACGCTTCTGCCTTGTCTGACTCCTTGCACAGGGAAGAAACAGGGGTTTGAGTCTTGTGAGAGAGAAGGCAATTTATATACGAGTGTAAGTTGAGCAGCAGCTTATTTATAGTGCACTCAACTGAAAATATAATTCTTCTTAAGTGAATTTACATAAGAAGTGCTTCAACAATTTTTAATGGTTAATTTTAGTCCCTCATGTAATAACTTTTGCTTCAAGAGCCCTTAAACTCATTACAATATCAATTTTTTCATTATACTTCTTTTTGTAAGGCTTTTTTTTTTCCCACTAAATTAGACATATTATAAGACTATTATATAATGTTTAAGTACTAATGACAGGTTTTTAATCAGCCAACTTTTAAATTATTCGTCATCATTATTTTATGATTACAAATATACCATCATTAGCATAACAAAGCGTAGGATAAACACGTTTGTTTACAACAAAATATTTATTAGAAACACACATTTTTCTAGTAAATGCAATAAGAAAGATTTAAGAAAAATATGACTGACGTTTCGAAAAGAAATTTATGTAATTAGTAATTACCTAATAACCTACGTTGTAACATGTTTTATTTTGATAATGTATTTCTTTCGTACAATCAAATCATTGAACTTTTAAACCTCCTTTTAGATTGTTCATTGATAAGACGTAACTAAAATGTTGAAAATGACATTATGATGTGGTTGCAAATAATTGATCTTTGTTCAAGTTTTAGAGATTTCGAATAACTTAGGTTAGGCTTGAGTTCAAGTCGATAGCTTGATGAGCTTTCAAGATGCAGACTCGAGTTTGGCTTGAATATGACTCATTAATAAGGTTTATTTTCGGGTCGATTCTAAATTTTGTGCATTTTCGATTTTTCGAGCTCATGCATCATGCCAGTTTCGAAATCAAGCTCTACCCTATACATACCTTTAAAAACCGGGCAAGCACGTAATGCTCTTGAGGGCAAAGAAATGGTAAGTAAAGAAGCATGCCGTGATTAGCATACTTATCATGATTACAATGGGAAAAAATTAATGTGACTTGAAACATATGGTTTTTGTGTTTAGGCCTAGGACGGTGCCCATTTACGTCCTTATATTCCATACTTTATTTACTTTATATGAGTGTCTAACTGCCTATTCCATGCCTCTTAACAATCCCCTTTTAATTATGATTATACTTCAATTTTGATTTTTTTTAAATAAAAATAACGAGTTAAGCTTTTAATGAATCAGCTTGAGTTCTTATTTGAAAAACCACTAATAGTAAATAAATACTAGGATTTGAGAAATAAATTAGTAAATTATATTCATGAGTTAAACACATGTAATATCAATTTTAGTAAATAAAAATTTATGATATATATTCAGTCTGTAAAACTCTTCTTTTAACCTTATAATTATGTATTTGTAATGACTTAAAATGCATGGTTTTTGGGATAAAATACATAGAATAGAATAGATACAATGTTATGATTAAAAAAAACGAAAACTCAATAAGTTGATGACTGCGATACATAAAACAACATAAATAAAATAATGAATTTTCTAAGTACTTGAATAATTATAATGTAAGTAGTACAACAAAACGAGCAGTCACTATTTTTTGAACAAACCGGATTCATAAATAATATAATTTTTTATATTCTGTTTAGTGTCTACTGTTGTGCCTCTTCTTCACTAGTTCACTTGCCTAGTTGGCTTCATGTTTCTCTGCATAACTCTATCGCTCCTCGTCTCCTCCACAGCTACAAGCTTCTCACTTCGCCACTCACTGTCTTCACCATCGTTCGACTCCTTGATGCCTCTACCACCGTCAGCTGGTCGTTGTCTCCATCCCCTTCCATTCGACTCCCATCTCTCCAACCACCGAAAAGGTATGTAATTTACAAGTTTTGTGAGTTTATTTGATGTTAATAGCTAGTAATTTGTATTCTGTGATTTAGGTTTTATAGATTTAGGTTTTATAGATTTAGGTTTTATGAAGTCAAAACATGTTAGGTTTTCAGAATTGATCTTACAGACTTTAAACCCAAAACTCAAACAGGTTTTAAACCTAAAACCCAAACTCTTTTAAGAAACCGAAAACCCAAAATCTGATAACCAAAATCGAAAAACCGAACACTAACGAGTTCTCAAATCCAGAAACCAGAATTTTCGGTTTAGGTTCGGATTGTGGTAGAAATTGAACCGAACCTCCTCATGCTCACCCCTAGCAGGACCTTAGTTGGGAGGGAGCTAACTTAAACACGTTACTTACATATCAACATATTTAAACCTCTTTTATAATCAACTATAACTAAATCCTTAACTGGATCATTATCAACAATATAAATAATCAATTACATAAAATCAACCGTAAAATGTATATGTATAAGGATATATGTACTTTACCTCAAAACTTTACTAAAAGCAACAATCAACAATTTACAACACCATCATAATGTCCATTAGAACCACAAACTCCTATACACATATATAATTGGTCACTGATACCATTTTTAATTTAACAAAAGTTTCTTCTTCTTCGGTAACTAATATATTCAATTGGGACAAGAAATGTTAAAAGAGGGATTACAAATTGACAAATGACAAATAGTGGCAACATAATACTTTAAAAGAGTGACTAGGATAATAACTTAATAATTACAATTACACAGTAAAATATAGACGGTAAAATTTAGGGATGGCAAAAAAAACCGAACCCGACGGGGAAAACCGAAAACCGATCTAAACGGGGAGGGTTTCCCCGAACCCGATTAAGTTAAACGGAGGACGGGACGGGTGTGATATTGCTAATACCCGCCCCGTATACCCGTTTACATAACCCGTTTAAATCCCCGATTACTTTTAATAGCAACATGCTATTTATATTGTATATATATTATATATAAAAGATGAATAATTTTATCTATTTTATATATTATACATAAAAATTATTACGTATAATTTAAAAAACTTATTTATTTACATATAATTTAATGAAATAATGCTTTTTTCGTTATCATTTGATAGGTATTACAAATTTAACTTAATATTAGTATTGAAATTTTAACATACATGGACGTTTTAAGCTTAAATTATGAACCACGTGATTAAATTTCATATCATTGATTTATAAATGGGTTACCCGATTCCCCGCGAGTTTCCCCGCGTACCCGATGGGGATCCCCGTTTAGTCCCCGCGGTTTTTTTAAACGGGGACGGTATTTACATTCCCCGCCCCGTTGTCATCCCTACGGTAAATTTGATATGAAAGCCACACTGAGGTTAAAATTTTTTTATAAAGAAGATATTTGTTTACTTATTAATTAAATCATTAAAAACTCACTCAAAGGTCAAATAACTTCTTAATGATTTTATTAACATTTAAACAAATAAATGAACAATACCCAAATTTTTAAAAGTTTCAAAAATATCTATTAGCTTATATACCAATCGAAATTTCAAAAAATAAAAAACTTGCATTATGATTACTATATTATATCATCAACTAGACACTACAAAGTCCAAGGACTAAACCTAGACAAAGGAAATTCTAAGATGACTAAACTTAAATATTTATAGAAGTTGATTGCTAATTACTACATTTTGTGTGATAAATAATCAAACCACTTTCTAAAAATTGCATGCCTAGTTACATGTTTGTTGTACATTGATAATGACATAGTAATTAGTATGCTATGATACAACAATTTAACAAACTAGCTATAAACTTATTTATTGTAAGCCAATTGGTGCTATGTATATTTATATTAAATTTATTTTGTCTATTACTCTATTATATTATCAATGTTACATCAACCTTATTATCATGTACTCCCATAATTACTTACCAGTCAAACTTAATTATTTTCTATTTCAGCTTATTTAATTTATATATAATACTAAATAAGAGTACCCCTTTTCTAATAATATCTAATATAAATCTAAGTATGTTAGGGTCAATTTTTAATATGTTGACATTCATCTTTTTACTAAATTTTTTTTAGTAATAATAATAATTTTTTTATACCAACACTATCATTATATTAATATCAGATACAAGATAGAATGTCCGTATAATATTATTATTGTTAACTTTAATAATACAACAGATAAACAAAAAAGTTAACATAAAATTTGAATTTTGACAGTAAATGTATTTTTAGGCCGGAAAAGAATTATAAATTTCAATTTTGACAGAGAAAGATATTGTTGACCAATTAAGAAGTTAAAAATTAAATTCATGATCCTTGATCGATTAAAAAAAAACATTTTATGATCTTTTATTGACCTAAAAAGTTGTTCATGTTCCTTTCTCATAAAGCGTGCAAAACTCGAAACTGGACCAAAAAATCGACAAACCAGAACAAATCAGTACAATCTATTTTGGTTCTTGGTTCTAGTTTTTAGTGATTTTTTGTTCTCAATTCGATCCGGTTTTACATTTTTTATAAAAGTTGAAAAAAAAAACCTAGACAGAGTTGGAACCATTTTGTCCCGTTCTCGATTCTACTTTATCCTAATTTGTTCTAGTTTGTCAATTTTTTGGTCCAGTCTTGAGTTTTGCATACCTTAGGAGAAAGGGACATTAACAACTTTTTAGGCAATAAAGGATCTTAAATGTTATTTTATTTTCAAGAAATGATTGTGAAATTCAATTTTTATCTTCTTAATTAGTCAATGATACCTTTTTCTATCAAAATGTATGTTTCTTTCTCGGCCCTAAAATATATTTATTGTCAAAAATCAAATTTTATGTTAACTTTTTTTGTTTATCAGTCATATTATTAAAGTTACCAATAATAATATCATACAAACATTCTATCTTATATAGTTATATCCGATATTAAAGTAATGATAATGTTGGTATAAAAACAATATTATTACTACTAATGATATTTTTAGTAAAAAGATGAATGTCAACATATTAAAACTTGACCCTAACATACTTAGATTTATACTAGATATTTAACTTGGGACTGGACCAAAAAATCAACAAACCATAACAAATCGATACCATATGTTTCGGTTCTTGGTTTTAGTTTTTAATGATTTTCGGTTCTCGATTCGATCTGAATTTACATTTATTTTCTTTGTAAAAGTCAAAAGAAACCTAGACAGAACCGGAACCATATTGTCCGGTTCTTGATTCTAGTTATCCTAAAGTTCGGTTCTCAGTTTGGTCCGGTTTGAACCTCGTGCACATCCTTTTCATCGGTAAAAATAAAATTTTATAATCCTTTCGTTGTGTAAATCTTTTTATGATAACTTTATTGTAAGATATTAAATTCTACATTTTAATTTTTATAATAACTTGAGTAAAATGTTATTATTTTCATATATTGACAGTTAGGTATATTTGATGTATAAATTAAGGCCCACTCAATCGAAAACTTTAGTCATGTGTACGAAATCATCAATCAGTTTTATAATCAAATATTTTCATGGAAAAATGGAATAGTTTCCATCGCAAGGTAGGAAGGACTAGCCGACCCCTTTTACTTTTCATATATGCACATGCTCTTTTAATCAGAATATACTTGTATTCTGAGCATGATGAGTTGTACGTTTGACATTTCAACATTTTTTTTTTCATTGCGAAAATATAATTTTCGATTAGTTTAATCAAACGTGGTCTCGTATAAAGTTACAATTCTTAATAATATATAACTAATTTTATCAACTAAATATAAATTTAATGTTCTTGAAAGCAAAGTATAAATTTAGTTTTTATTCAACGTCTATCTTAGAACTGATTTTTATTATTAATAGAAGGGTTAAGTACCAATTTGACCATCCAATTTTCAGATTTGTCTCATTTAGCCACTAAACTATTTGTTGACCTGATTTAACCACTAAACTTTTGTTTAATGTTCTATTTCGGGGGAATTGAATTAAAATAATGGCTAAATAGATACAAAGTATGATAATTTAGTGGCTAAATCAAGACAATTTTCAGTGGTTAAAGCAGTAAAAAGAAAGTTTAGTGGCTAAATCGAGACAAAAAATAATTTAATGGCTAAATCGAAAATATTCTAAAAGTTGGATGGTCAAAATGACACTTAACCCTTAATGACACTTAACCCTATATATATATATAGGGAGGTTCAATTGAGAACTTTTGTGCATCGAGGTACAAAAGTACCTATATCATCCATTAGATCAAAAAATTGTATGGATTAGATTAAATGTCAAAAGGGTAAATAATTGGACAATTTTATGCATCTTGTGCATTACAAAAAAAAAACATGGAAGGTCATTTTGGGTATTGTGCATACCTCATTAAATTTAATATTTTAACAAATAACTAAATAATAAATGTTAAAATAAATTCAATTGATCAATTCCAAATTTAACAAAAGTCACACAAATTTAAAAAGAATGACGGAGATATTGATGCATTTCATATTAATCGTTCAATTCGTGATGCATATTGATTTATCTATACAAAATCTAGACAATTCGTGATGCATCGCTATTAATCATCATCTTCATATTCATCGTTTATCATCATCGTTCATCATCTTCGTATTCATCGTTTATCATCATCGTTCATGTATGCATAATGTTCATCATGGTGCATCGTTGTTAATCATTAACATCATTGTTCCAATGGATGCATCAACGTGTTCATCGTCATCTTCTTCGTTCATCATGTTCTTCGTGTTCATCGTGTTTCATCGTATTGTTCATCATCGGTTGCATCTCTTGTCATCATGTTCATCATCATCGCGGTGGCGGCGGCGGCAGGGGTTGGCGGGGTTCCTCGATGCATACAGTGGAGAGAGAGAGAAAGATACGGTGGAGAGGTGGTTACAACAAATGTGATGGTGGTGGTGTGGTGGATACGGTGGGGAGAGAGAAAGAGAGAGAGATGGAGAAATAAAGAAAGAGAGAGATATGAGAGAAAGAGAGAGATATGAGGAGGTGGTTACTCTTTTTAATATTTATTCCTTATTTATTTTCTAATTTACCTATTATAATTAATTCAATATATTTAATTTTACACATTCAATATTACAGGAATACCCTTAGTGCACCCTTGTTTGATTCTTTGGTGCACAAAAGTTCCTAGAGGTGCCTCGGTGCATAAAAGTTCTCAATTGAATCTCAATATATATATGTGTGTGTGTGTGTGTGTTATAATATTATGGATGAATTTTTTTTTTCATCTAACATCTATCAAAGTTAGAAGGAAGATGCATAGTAATTCAATAGTACACTTTGTCTCCTCACATTGTTGTATAAATACTTCATGATGGTTGCATGAATGATATACGTAAAAAGGTTGGCTTTATCTATGCTTATTTCTACTTGTTCTTCTTCTACATATTCCAAAGTCAATGTTATAATTAAGTTAAGATTATAACAATATATATTATACAAATGATTATAGAAAATACATAGACTCTAAATCATGTAATTTTGTATAATAGTCAACATTCTTTTTTCAATTGTTTTTATAATCTTTGTTAATGATTTATCACTAATGGGAAGGAGTATTTGTTAAGTGCCAAAATAACTAAAATACCCTTCAAATCATATTTTTTTAATATAGTTTCGAATATTTGAGGATCCAAAAATTCTATTTTTTGTTAATTAATTTTTTTTTCATCGAGTAATATTCAGTTATTCACTATATTTTTTTTAACGTTTTAAAGTGGAATGTTGAGTTTTAGGCTAATTTATTAATTTAATTAACATGTCCTTTTTATGCGCATGTCATATTTATTGTGTATAATAGGAAAAAAAAAAATAAACATGCTTTCAGTATCTTTTTATTAAGTCTTTGTATAAAGAAACGTTTCTATAAAACTCTTTTCACTTGAAAAACTTTATGTAAAAATCCCTAGAGAAGCAATGTATCTATAAAAGTGTCTTGACTTAACAAAATTTTATAAAAACTCTTAAAAATCTCATAGAAAACTGTAATCGTAAAAATTTCAAGCTGAAAGATTTTTTTGAAAATATTAACTTTTGATACAGTGATTTAACTGAAAATTATCAAAAGTATATCAGTTTTTTTAAATAATTTTTGTTTGGGGCGTATTTTCTTTATATATATATATATATATATATATATATATATATATATATATATATATATATATATATATATATATATATATATATATATATATATATATATATAGGGGGTTCAATGGAAAACCAACATGCATCGGAAAACTCTGGAAAACCTCAATGCACCACCACAAATGCATCACAATTCCTGCGTGATGCACCAATTTCCCGCGTGATGCACCAAATTCTCGCGTGATGCATCAAATTCTCGCGTGATGCATCATCACCTGATCCAATGGCTATAAAATGGTTCCCGGGTTTTCCGATGCATATAGGTTTTCCATTGAACTATATATATATATATATATATATATATATATATATATATATATATATATATATATATATATATATATATATATATATATATATATATATATATATATATAGGGGAGGGTTCTTCTAAGAACCATAAAAAGTGTGGGAACCTAAGAACCTTTTATGGCCATTGGATTAATGATAATCAATGGTTGATATATTGGATGACAAGTTTGTAATTATTTTGAACTTTGATAGTGGAGAATCTTGAAAATGTGTGAAAAGGGTATTTTTGGAAGAAAAAAATCTACTTTTTCTCTTTCTCTCTCTTACTTTTTTTTTATTTTCATTTTATTTTTCTTTCATTATAATTGATTTTTAAAGTAAAAAAACGTTTTTTATAAAAAAAATTATTTTTTCTATATAGAAAATTATTTAATTGCTAAAAAAATAATGTATTTTATATAGAAATATTATATGTTTATATAGAATATTTTTATTCTGTATAGAATATGTTAACGAACATATTCTATGTACAATCTACGTAGTTAGTCATGCATTCTACGTAGAATGACATGCAATCTACGTAGAATGTTGTGTAGAATGTCAAATATCATATATTCTACGTAGATTACCTGATAAAATATATCAAAAACACATTAAACAAAAAAGATTTCATTTAGACATTTTATTAAATACTTGGTATGCAACTGATATAAAATATACAAAAAAGACATTGAATAATAATGTTAGTCTACATAAAAAAATATAGAAATGTATAAAAAAACATAAAAATATATTAAATATATAAGAAACATAACATTCTACATAAATTATGTGTGATTTTTTACAAGTAGTCTTGTATTATATTCTATTTAGATTATCATTTAATCTACGTAGATTATCATGTAATCTACGTAGATTATCATGTAAAACATCCAATAACTAATACAATCATTATAAATCTAATATCTTACAAATAATTTCATTATAAAACATGAAAAATGAATCTGTCATATTCTATGTAGAGTATCGACGAACATATTATATGTACAATCTACGTAGAATGTCATGCATTCTACGTAGAATGACATTCAATCTACGTAGAATGACATTCAATCTACGTAGAATGACGTGCAATCTACGTAGAATAACATGCAATCTACGTAGAATGGTATGCAATATACGTAGAATGGCATGCAATCTACGTAGAATGTCGTGTAGAATGTCAATTATCATATATTCTACGTAGATTATAAATGATAAATATACCAAAAACACATTGAATAGTAATGTTAATCTACATAAAAAGATATAGAAATTTATAAGAAACATAAAAATATATTAAATATATAAGAAACATAACATTTTACATACATTATGTGTGATTTTTTACAAGTAGTATTGTATTATATTCTATGTAGATTATCATGTAATCTACGTAGATTGTCATGTAATCAACATAGATTATCATGTAAAACATCTAATAACTATTACATTCATTATAAATCTAATATCTTACAAATAATTTTAATTATAAAATATGGAAAATGAATCTGTCCAATGTACGTAGATTGTACATAGAATATGTTCGTCGATACTCTACATAGAATGTCACGCAATCTACGTAGAATGACATTCAATCTACGTAGAATGACATGCAATCTACGTAGAATGACATGCAATCTACGTAGAGTATCGACGAACATATTCCATGTACAATCTACGTAGAATGTCATGCAATCTACGTAGAATGACATTCAATCTACGTAGAATGACATGCAATCTACGTAGAATGACATGCAATCTACGTAGAATGTCATTCAATCTACGTAGAATGTCATGTAATCTACGTAAAATGTCATGCAATCTATGTAGAATGTCGTGTAAAATGTCAAATATCATATATTCTACATAGATTACATGATAAAATATATAAAAAATACATTGAAACAAAAAAAGAAGATTTCATTTAGACATTTAATCAAACACTTGGTATGCAACTGATATAAAATATAACAAAAAATACATAGAATAAAACTGTTAATCTACGTAGAATAACATGCAATCTACGTAGAATAACATTCAATCTACGTAGAATGACATGCAATCTACGTAGAATGGCATGCAATCTACGTAGAGTATCGACGAACATATTCTATGTACAATCTACGTAGAATGTCATGCAATTTACGTAGTTAGACATTCAATATACGTAGAATGGCATTCAATCTACGTAGAATGACATGCAATCTACGTAGAATGTCATGCAATCTAGGTAGAATGTCAAGTATCATATATTCTACGTAGATTAAATGATAAAATATACCAAAAACACATTGAAACAAAAAAAATAAGATTTCATTTAGACATTTTATCGAACACTTGGTATGCAACTGATATAAAATATACCAAAAACACAATGAATAGTAATGGTAATCTACAAAAAAGACATAGATTTGTATAATAAACGGGTATTATATAAAATATATAAGAAACATAACATTCTACATAGATTATGAATAGTAATGTTAATCTACATAAAAAGATATAGAATTATATAACATTCTATATAGACATATGATATTTCTATATAGAATACATTACTTTTTTAACAATTAAATAATTTTTTATATAGAAAAAAATTAATTTTTTTTTATAAAAAAACGTTTTTTTAATATTAAAATCAATTCTAATGAAAGAAAGAAAAATATGAAAATGAAAAAAAAAAGTAAGAGAGAGAAAGTGAAAAAGATATGGCATATAATAAAAAAGGTGAAGAGAGAAAGATAATATTTTTTATTCCAAAAATATCCTTTTGATCCAAGGGCTCTAAAAGGTTCCTAGGTTCTCACCATCTTTAAGGTTCTTAAAAGAACCTCTCCCTATATATATATATATATATATATATATATATATATATATATATATATATATATATATATATATATATATATATATATATATATATATGTTTGGCATGAATTTTATTTGTTTCTGCTTATTCAAAAAAATTTCAATTATTATGATATCATTATTTGAAATTTTGAATATCCAATCTTCGGATCTAATTCAAATAGTTAAAATTTATTATTAATATTTCAATCAAACAATTAAATAGATTAGAAATTTTGCCTTTTAATTGAAGGAAGGTTTTGCAGGTTTTGCTCGAGTTATTTTATATCAATAATTAAATAGATTAGAAATATGTATTTAGCATTAGTTTGCAATTTGAAAGCGTCTAAGTTTGGACTGTTTAAATAAATTCATACTTAAAAAGATGCTTTATTTTTTGAATTTCTCCCTAAATTTTAACAGGGAGTGAGTAGTCTAAATTGATATTAAAAGTATCTTAATTTCAGATCTTAATGTCATCTTTTAATTTTAGACGTAATTTTCAGATTTCAGTCATTTATTCTCTTAAAAAATAAAAGTAGGTTTGTATAGTTTTGGTAATTTTGAATACTTATTGCAGTATTTGGTCTTTTATGAACATTTTATTCGTTGTAAACATTGGGGAACAACCATAAAATGACTTTGAATCTTATAAATCTTGTTGCATATGCTACGGATTCATTCTATTAACCTATGAATCTTGTTGGATCCTATTAATTTTGTTGAATTCTATTAATTTGTCGGATCTTATGAATCTTATTGAATTCTATGAATCTTGTTACAAATACTGCTATGAACTTTTTGAATATTATGAATCTTGTTGCAGACACTTTCATGAACCATTTGAATCGTGTTACAAACATTTATTGACAACATATATGTAATTTTTTTTTTCACAATGGATCTCATCCTTATACGTGTGTGTATGTATGCATGTATGTATAAAAGTAGGTCACGTGCATTCCTTAATCAAATGCATCAAATTGTTAACAAAAATTTTCATTTGTGTCTTCATGTTTAATCAATATTTCATTTTCTTTGATGGTCAGCTAGCCCAAAACCCATATAAAAAATGGGGGCATCCTTTTTGGGATTCAAGACTTAAATGAGGTTGTTTGTTTACTTCTTAATAGAATAGTTAAGAAGTCATTCATAGGTAATATGATCTCTTAAGATTCATTAAGAGGTAAACAAAGAATGCATTATTTTCTAAGAAGCTCATGAAATCAACCTTGGTGAATATTATCGATAGTTTTAGTATCTTTCTAAAATTTTCATGACAAAAAAAGAAAATAGTTATCAAGTTAAAAAAACCTTTTGTAAATAAGTCGTTGGTTTTCCATTGTTGAAAATTTGACCAAGACCAGAGAATGAATAATTAGGTTTATATTTTTTATAATAATTAAAAAACATATAAAATATAACATTGACTTTTCTATTGGATGTTACAATCACGTACACAAACATCAACTTTGAGGCTCATTAGATATAAGACGTGAATACGCATATTGGGCAAAATAATGAAATACAATTACTTGTCCTGTTTATTCTCTAGTCTCATTCATATCGTTGATTCGAATCGGTATTGACTCTTAACATGAAAGTTTGACCGACAGGTACGAGTGTTACAATTTGGGAATCGTACGGAAGAAGACTAAGGGGCTGTTTGATAACAACTTATTAGGCTTAATCTAAAAATCCGGTCAGTCCATTTGAAATAAGCTTTGTTAGATAATGGCTTATTAAAATCAGAATTCAAATTCGGTCAGCCCAATTAATAAGCCAAGAGACCCTATGTGTTCCCCATTCAGACCATTTATTTTCCAATATTACCTCCTTTTATCTTTTCCAATAAAATTTCTCTAGTCAGCATTACTTAATCCAGACAGCTCTCTGAATCCAAACAACACTTAATGAAAAATGTAATCAAACAGCCCTTAACATCTTTTAAAGCCACTGAGGTCATTACCCGACTCCTACAATCTTAACGGCTTCACTTCTTGCAAGTAATCATGCCTATTCCGAACCCATTTCACTTTACCGTAGAACTATGAATAGTAACATATAATTTCTAATTGTGAATTGTAAACCAAACTTCAACATCAAAAAATTTGACAAAAAAACACAAGCAATTCCACAATTAACGAGGCAAGCTTACACTTAATAAGTTCACAATTAAGGCGCTACAAGTAGGCATGGCAATGGGTGGGGATCTCAGTTTCCATTTCCATCCCCGCTTCTTAATCCTTTCCCCCATTCCCGGCCCCATCCCCATCGGGGAATGAGTTTTTATCCTCATCCCGGTCCCAATCGGGGATCCCCGTCGGGGAATCGATTTTCATTTTCCTAAAAGTTTATTAAGTTTAAACTATAAATAGTAATTTAGTAGAAGAATTTATGTAAATAAACTTTAAAACAAATCAAATCAAACATATTTGAGTTATTTACATATATAATTTATGATTTATAATGAAACTAAAACAAAGAAATGTTTGCAAAAGATTTATAAAACCACTAAAATGAAAAAAAAAAAAACAATAGTATTTTAAACTAATACAATAATATTTAATATATTATATAAAATGTAATGAATAATTTACATTGTAAAGTTAAATATATATAATAATTCATATTAAAACATAAAACATAATCGGGGTCGAGGATTAAAGTGTCTCCCATCCCCACCCCATCCCCATTATTTTAAATCGGGGATTCCCCGTCCCCGTCCCCATCCCCGATCAACTCGGGAATTCCCCGGTCAAATCAGGGTCGAGTTACGGGTTCCCCGTCGGGTATGAGTTTTGTTGTCATGCCTAGCTACAAGATTCATCATCCATCAATGATGCCTAATTTCATATAATCAACTTTAAGGCATGATTGTCAATATAGATACTAGGGTTAATTATATCAAAAAGTAACATACTGTCACAGTTTTTTCAATTTGGGTAACATACTAATTTTTTTAATAATTAAGGTAACATACTTTCCAATCAAGTCAATTAAGGTAGCTATATCGGATTGAACGGTAAAAATTACTGACGTGACAGTTTCTTTGTCTAGTCAGTATATATTTACAGAAATAACAGTTTAATTGATATATGATGTGCACTATTTTTTGCAATTTAAAAGTACTTTTAGATGATACATTGCTATTTGAGCAAATTCAAAAATAATTAAGCAACATTATAAATTAGGGATAATTGTGTAAAAAACCCTCAACCTGTCAGCCTTTTGTGATTAAAACCCCAAATCATTTTTCATTGAATAAAAAACCCAGAATTAACTAAAAATCTATAAATCAAGGTTTTATCAATGGGTAGCCGGTTGAAACCGGTTATTAATCCTATGTGGACCTGTAAATAACTTACGTGGA
Organism: Centrapalus pauciflorus; assembly: GCA_020465985.1. Lineage (NCBI taxonomy): Eukaryota > Viridiplantae > Streptophyta > Magnoliopsida > Asterales > Asteraceae > Centrapalus > Centrapalus pauciflorus. The sequence goes on along the minus strand of JAANYP010001043.1, from coordinate 387,305 downwards.
ATAAATTTTAATTGTTGAAAGCGGTTGTCAAATATTACACGTCATTTAAACCTCCGTTGATAACTTTTAATTGTAATTTTTAAACGGGATTACATCATCAACGCGTGTTTAAATGATATGTAATACTTGACAACCGATTTCAACAATTAAAATTTATTCAACGTAAGCTATTTACCAGTCCACGTATAATTAATAATCGGTTTCAAGCGGTTAACCGTTGATGAAACCTCGTTTTACTGATTTTTAGTTAGTTCGAGGTTTTCTGTGCAACGAAAAATGGTTTGAGGTTTTAATCACAAAAAGCTGACATGTTCGAGGCTTTTTGCGCAATTATCACTATAAATTAAAAAAACTTATCACTAGATACAGAAACTGTCATGTCAGTTATTTTTAGCTTTCAATCCGATACGGTTACCTTGATTGACTTGATTTGGAAAGTGTGTTCCTCATATAGAAAATTTTTTACTATATTACCCAAATTGAAAAAACAGTGACTATGGATTACCTTTTGACGTAATTACCCGAGAAATAAACTTGGGGGCGTTTGGTTCGTAAATTTTTTTTGTTGGATTTGAATTTTGTCAAATGATTTGTATCGCCCAACATTTTTATCTTACAGGATTTTAAAATATGTCACGTGTTTGGGTGGTAAATTTTAATAGGATTTGCATTTTATGAAATTTTGTTTGTTTTACAAATGAGTCAATGAATTTAGAATGTTTATGTAAGATATGGTAGGTCCTACTCTACCCCTACCAATCTCATCCCACCTTACCTTATCACGCATCAGGTAAAGTGGATGGGTATGGAATTGAGGGAAGATGAGATGGATGGGTTGGGCATGGTAGGGTAAGGGTCAACTGGGGTTGTGTTAGATAAGGGGTAGGATGAGATGTAGTTTGGTTGGCTCGAGTAGGATAGGGGTTAGGGTAGAGGTTCCGTAGGGCAGGGTGTAAGGTAGACCAATGTGGGTTGGGCATATGTAGGGATATGGTCGTGTAGGTAAGGTAGGGTATTACTAGGGCAATTGTCGCATTTCATCTTAAAGAGGATCTAACTTTCTCCCTAACTTAGCAAAACTACTTGGCTCGGATTAATTTACTCTTTCTTTATTGCAAGCAAAATAGCCAAATAGGATAGGGTAAATGCAATGATTGATAAAATGGGATGGGAGTAGATTAAGGTGGAAGGGTAATAAATACTTAGGATTGGATAGGTTAAGATGGATAGGATAGGGTAGGCCGGTAGGGTAAGGAAGGGGGTGGGGTTGTCGGATGGAAGTATGGATAGGTTAAGATGGGTAGGATATGGTAGGGTAAGGAAGGGGGTGGAGTGGGGTGGGCGGATGGAAGTATGGCTAGCAAGTAGGCAAGTAGCAATTGAGGCTTGGTAGTTAGGATTCACAACTGAGCACTTTATCTTTTAGAAAAGCCCCCCTAATAGAGCCACAAATACCAAGGCAAAACCATGATAATAACAAAAGCTTTCTAAAGTTCATTACCTGGTCAAATAATGAGATCCAACATAAATTCAAAACACTTGAACAAAAGGTTTTTTCTGGTAGAGCATATCATCCATAACACACTACAGAGTACAGAATTTCATTGCTCTTCCAATAAACAAAAAAGTAAATATCACAAAATTGTTATAGGAAACTCTCTAAACACCAGCAATGACATCCTTCCTCCCCACCTACACACTGCAAGGTACAAAATGTTTAAAATCAGATTCAGGTATACATTATTCAACAAGACAGCTAGAGCCCAACATGAATTTAACAACAATCATGTCTAAAAGAGTTCTTGAAAAGAACAAAAATCTTATGATGATATGACAACGCATAAGCATATTGAATACTTGATGTAAAACATGTGTTTCAAATACATCGCAAAAGCGGGCACACATATTTCTTCATTAAAGATCAGATAAAATTAAACAGAGCAAAATGTTTCACCCCAATAGATAATCAGGAACACAAAGAAGCAGCTATATAACATGAAACTACCTTACAGCAACACACAAACCATTAAACCAACTAATAGATAAGGTAACATAAACTGAAATTAGCCAGAACCTAATACGTACAATCAACTTAAAAACATTGTGAAATAGAAAAGACTTGTACATCTGTTTATACACGAACTGAGTGCAAATATACCCATGTGTAAAATCGACTAAATCACCATAGACTTACAAAGAGCATGTATTGTTAAATACAACATTATTGGGTTCTGTTTTGCTTTACTGGAATATGAGAAATCAACTATCGCATAAATGAATATCCATCTAAACACACAAATGAAATAGATACTTTCTTGCAGTAAATGAATCAAAAAATATCTGTATCAATACAGAGAAGGTTAAGAATCAAGACTTTAACTTCATTCGCCCCAAGAATGTTGCAAGTATTTAATCTAGACATAAATTTGGATGCATTTGCTAAATACTGATCCAATTGGCTTATTGGCATATAATTCAACAGAACATGCATTAAACAGCACTGTTTCTTTGCTTTGCAGGGACAAAAGACCAACGCCAAGTTTGGTTCGTGGAATGAACTTTGAAAGAATTGAAGTTTTAAAATTTTAATCATGATTGCATTTAGCGGGGACTCAGTGAGGCCTAAGATCATGAGTTGTAAAACGATGGTATCTAAATTCCCTTACAAATAGATATGGATCCTTCAACAATAGATTTTGATTGAGTTTAAATAAATTTTAGTTCAAACTTTTTGTAATCTACAGTTTCCAACACACATTCGTTAATAATTCCAATTCCTATGATCATCATTCTGTCAAGAGTGTTCAAGTCTTAGACACTCTTCAAAATATCCTGTGATTCCCATATAGGTCTTTTATATCAAAAATTACCATAAAAATAAATACTTGCAATCAATGCAAGATATGTCAAAATGAATAATGTTTGCAATTTTAGGGAGCTAGCAAGGCCTCACAATAACACACAATAAATCTAGAAAAAAAGTCCAACCATCAGCCTACTTTAAACCTAAAACACCTAACAAACTAAACGACTTTCACTCCATTAAGGCACAAAAGTAACACCTCAAAAACAAAATTGAAAACCTAAAGAAGCATAAAATAATAACCATATTACCTTAGATGTTGCTCGGGTACATGAACACCCTAACCCTAGCTCCCTGAAAACACAACACAAAGACAATTAAAATAACTGACAATCAAGCACAAACAACACTCTGTAAACTTCAACTGTGACTGTATAATTACCATGGATTTGGGAGGGAGATTGGACTTGAACTTAGCACGAACAACACCAGTGTTACCATGAGGCCTAGTAACTTTCCCCCAAATGCACCGATAGTGTGATCCATTCTTCTTCACCTTAGCTTTGTAGATGTACGCCATGCGTTTCCCTTGGTACCATGCTACCTCCTCCTTCGTGTTAACGCCTTCAACTTGAATCAACGATGTGTTCGGGTACTGGTTCGACTTCGACCTAACCAAAATCATTCAAAATATCATAACCTTCATTTTCAGACTTAATAAAAACACAGATCACATATTCAATTAATAGATATCAAATGCATCATGAACCAAACTTTACCTCTTGTAACCGAGAATCGTTCCTCTGGTGTAGAGTCTGAAATCAATGATCAAATGTTAAGAAAAAAAACTGAGTCCTGTTAAAGATGAAGAATTAGATGTAAGGATTTAGGGGAAAATCATTGTACCTGACACGTTCTCCTTGGCGGCCCTTCACCATTTTCGCTTCACCAGAGACTTGCCGACGCCTGCGCTGAAGTAGTAGACAACGAACCCTAATGTCGACTTCGTTAACGATTCTTGATATATGGATGGATGCTAGGTGGGCTGATTTTAGGTCATTGAATAGTTGATTTTTGGGCTACATAATTATTGGGCTTTACTCTGTGCGGTTTTCAAATATCATAGCCCAATTAGCATTAGTTGAAAATTGAAATTGTATTATTATTTCCCTATAATATGTTGCTAACTGCTAAGATTAGTACATAGTTGTGTGAATATGGTTGATTGAGATGCTTGATGAAGGTAAATTATAATTATTTGAATTTGTAGATTAGTACTAGTTTTTATTTCGCATGATAAATCTTAATGTTTTTTGTTTTAAGTTTTATCTAGATGCATTACGACTTGCCACGAATGACGGAATGATGTATTGACATTTAAAACTTGGAAGTTGGAACCACGTTGAAGTATTTTTAATTATTATAATATGTAATCGAAGTTTTTAGGCATGTTTATTTCTTTGTGATGTTTTAGTTTGTAATGTACTTGAATGAATGAATCAATCTGCTTGGATGAATGCTTTTTTATATAAATTTTTGGATTTTCGGATACTATCCGTATCCGAATCTTCGGATACAGATTCTGATAGTATTTTCAACTATCCGAAATTTCGGATATCCGACTATGAACAACCCTACATATTTTTACCCCAAAAAACAAAATGTTACTTATGATTATCATTTTTACCCAAAAAAAAAAATTATTTTTTAACAAATAAGTAAGCACACAAATAGCGTAAAAAACTCCTTACAAATAAAAAACATGAACCATAAGTTTTTCATGACTAAACAAGACTAGTTGTCATGACAAATAAAGCCTAGATTCTATAAACGAGTACATAAAAAATGTAAGTAAAAACGCCAAGTGATCAAGTATTCTATAGCAAGACATAAACACCATAAATCCAAGATTAAAAGAGTTTTTTTCATTCCAAATCTAAAATACTACCAAAAGACTAAGGTAGTGTTTGATTCACGGAATGTAGTTCGAAGGAATTGGAATTTAAATTTTAGTTATTAATATGGTTGATGTAATAGTAGAAGATACTTTTTAGTATTGGTTAAGGATGTTGGTTGGAATTTTAATTCATGTGGGTTAAAATTTAATTCATGTATTAGTTTGAAGGAATGTCAATTTTCGTACGTGAACTCGAGGTTAAATAACTTTCGATAGGTTTGGTATGCTTAATATGTATGTAACCATGAGTATGTGTTGCAGAAATATTAATAAGCTCAAGTTGTTTCCTTTTATAATTTGTAATTTCCAAAATTCTGTTGTGTTGTAATAACTCTACCCAAGGGATCTATTTATCTGGTTGTGACAAAAGATATTCGTTAACTTGCTTTTTTTAATGCTAAAATTACTGCCTCTCCAATGTCCTAGTTGTCACTTCACTAGTTGCCGCTTGAAAACTTCCTTTTCCGATGCTTAGAGCTTTTCTGACGGTGGTCTTTAAAATACGGATCAAAAAAGTTATCATATCATCTCCACATACGCAAAAAAATTTTAAGGGTGTTTGACTTATAGAATGGATTTTGAAGAAATAAAAAATGGTGTGCAGTGTATTTGGTAATCTGAATTACAAAAATAATGACTATATAATGACTAAATGTGTTTAAGAGGGTATTTGAATTTACGTTTGAAAAAATGTTGTAGCGTTTTGAAAACTTGTAATCACTATAAAAATGTAATTGCTGAGTCTAAAGGCAAAAAAAATACATGTAACAGTTATGATGAAGTTAATAAAATATTATTGATTAAGGAGTTGTTTGTGTATTTCTTAATGGAATAATTATGAAGTCATTCAAATGTAAAATGACATCTCAATGATTCCATTAAGAGGTAAACAAGCATGATCTTAGTGTATATTTGACAAAACTGAATGAATTGATGGACCAATTAAAAAACGATTGTTTGATAACTATTTTGAATGGTTCATGTAAATGACAAGGTTACAATTTTAACCCATTGAACCATTTTCAACAATAAAAATTGTTCTATAGAACTTAATGATAAAGGATAACAAACCTGTCCTAGCATCGTAGAACAATAACCGAAAACATCAAAACCAAACTAGCATGTTTGGCTCAGTCCCAAGTTCCAATCTTATTTGCAAACCCACATTAGTAGACGTCAATGAACATTGAGTTTCCATATTAATAACTGATAAGACCACTTAAAAATTTTGGATTTTCACAAAAAGAGGCTACTTCGTGTTTATTGGATATCAATTTACAGATCGATAAGTTCACTAACCATTGGTGTTAAGATAAACATAATTATAGAGTCAAGGAGCCTAAAAAATGGCTAACATATTTACTTTGGATGTTGCATTTGGCACTTATCAGCTTCAAATTAATATAACTTCTGAAATTTGCTGAAACATTGAAAACAAGGGCTAGAAACAGAAGAAATTCAGCAAAAAACGAAATGAAGACGTCAAGCTGATTCACAACATAAAAATTTGAGGACCAAAGCAGATAGAATAATACCTTAAAATGAAGATGATAATTCGAAGAGAGGATCAACTATGAAGATGAGGGTGGCACGACCACGATAATTGACGAGCAAAGAATATTAGTTGGTAAAAATGTTCTCAACCTTCCAATCTCTGGTTTCCTACAAAACCACTTTTGATTTAGAAAATGTGTTCAACTATCATTAGTTTTCAAACTGAAAAAAAAAACACAGATCATAGCAACAGTTGCATAGGAATCCAACTAAACCAATACACAACAAATTAGATGAATCAAATTAAAACTGACTAGTGCACCGATTAGAAGAAACCGAAACTATAGATTAGGACATCGATTATCTACACATACAACAGACTGATTTCATGGCAAACGAGAAGTAGCAAATTAGATAGCTACGGTTTCAAAGAGAGAGGGGCAACATACCGATTGGAAGCAGTGCTCATCGGCGGCGATTAGGGCTCGAGAGGTAAGCAGACGAGTGAGTTCGTTGGTGCAGTGCTAACGGAGAACAACATGTTCTCTCATCGGAGGGGTGTAATTTTCGGATATCCGAAATTTCGGATAGTGAATTTTGCTATCCGAATATCCGAAAAAATATCCGAAAATTCATATTTTTTAATTTTTTTTTAAAATTTAAATCAAATATTTAAATATCTAAAATACAAATTCATATATCCAAACAGATATTAAAAATAAATATATCACAAACTAAATGTATCCGGAATTATTTTACTCAAAACGACTAAAAAATATACAAAAACTAAAATTTATAAAAATATTAGTTAATAAATCTATAATACTAAGATAAAACTCAATAATATACATTAGAATAATAATAAACACTCAATATTATATAAATAATCAATACTAAAGATATAAAAAAATTTAAATTTTTTTTTTGGATTTTCGGATATCGGATTATCCGAATATCCGAAAATCTGGAATTTTACTATCCGAATCCGAATCCGAAATTTCGGATAGTTTCGGATCGGATTTTTGTTTCGGATACTCGGATTCGGATTTTTTTGAACACCTTAAGATGCAGGTGTCTTCAATGATGGTGATCTGGTGCATAGAAGATGATCGCCTGTTGAGTTTTGGTTGGTGACTCGTTCCAACTGCAGGGGCTGTAGGGATTTTATTTTTATTTTTAAGGTTATTCAACAAAACTTCCATTATTAAAAAGATTGTAAGTTACTTTTATATTGTTTCAATTTAAGCGGTATATTTTTTTGGGTTTATTACGAAAAAAACCTAACATGTTTTTTGAGTTTTCATCATTACTTTTTTTCATAAAAGTCATCAAGTTACATTTTTTTTTTCTTTTTGATTTAGTAAAATTTAGACATTAGAACCCGGTTTTCCAGTTTTTAAAAACCCATTTTACTGATTATAACTGGGTTTTAATGTCCAAATTTCACTAAACCAAAAAGAAAAAATTAACTTGCAAACTTTTATGAAAAAAAAAAATACATAGAGTGACGAAAACGCAAAAATATGAGAACATGTTGTTTTTTTTCATAATAAATCCAATATTTTTAACATATTTATATTTTTTACTTTTAAATTGTTTTAATTTGATAATTTAGTAACTTAGAATATTGATATTGATGATCATATTGACGTGTATTTTGTTCATGTTATGATTTAAGTTATGTACTTTTAAAAATGTTTCGATTAAGGTTGTATACTTTTAAAGTGTTACGATTTGATGGTTGGACAACCTAATAATTTGTATGTTTTTACATCAATGTTTCATTCATCGAAAGGGTTCATATTTGTTCTATCTTGTTGGTAATAATGAAACAATTTTGTTCGTAAGAACAAAGAGAACCGGATTTATTCTATACTCAATAAGTACCATTTCAATTTAAACATAGATTTGATTCACACTCCATGCTCTGAGAAATATTTACCATCCGAAAAGAGGCATCACCACACCACCTCTATCATACATACGACATTACACGATGCGAGAGTGCATGGCCAACAGGCCCAACACACACCTAAAGCACCTACGTTAATGAGATTCAATCATTTACTACAAATTTATAAGTTGTTTCTTTCACTTATATAACTATCCTTTGAATCACTATTATATATTAATGTAAGTTGATACTAATTATCAAGTTGTTCAACAACCAAATTGAAACAATTTCGAAAGTACCCATCTAAATCAAAATACTTTTTAAAGTACACAACATAAATCAAAACAATGATAAAGTACATGTCATATGGTAACTTATGATACTAGTTTTCCACGTCACGAAACTATCAAATCGAAACACTTTGAAAGTGACAACTTTAATGTGTACAAATAGAAGTATGCAACTTAAATTGAAACAATATTGAAAGCACAGTTCATGTAAACTTGTTTTCTATGCGCACATGAGAGAGAGAGAATATATATAGAGATGTTATATAAAAAAATGTACATATGTATGTATAATATAATTAGTATGTTATATTAATAATAATTTTTACAAAATGAGAAAATCTGAAAACCGAATTGTAAAAACCGAAAAATCAGAGAAAAACCCAAAAACCAAAACTAGAAAATTTTGGTTTGATTTAGGTTTTTGACAAAAGTGGAACCAAACTGCACCTCAACCCTATTTTACCTCTTTATAATTTATAATTACATATAAAGATAAAATAATTATTTTACATGAATGTTCATATAATAAAATTTAATTGTATACAAATCACATTTTTCTTTCGTTCGGTCTAATATTGCCCACAACACAAAAGCAAACGGAGAGAAATCTCATGCTTTAGTCAAATCATATATACTTCAAATACTACCAAGTGATACGTATTACTATTAAAAAGTTGTTCAATGTGGAATAAATTGGGACACTCTTTAAGATATCCCATAATCATACCTACAAAACAAACTATATATCAGCAAAAATGCTGTAATTTTTGGAGTCCACAACAATAAGCCTTAAAGCAGCAACTGCTGCTGCAACAGACATGAACCCGAAGAATATTACATTGAGCCAATGCCATGATTTATGCAAAGAAGTCAGTTTATTCCTCTTAGCCACCAGATACATGTGGTTTGCAAGGATAAATGTAAGCGGAAAGGTACTGATAGCTCCTGTTAGGCTCATGAAGTCTCCGATGAATGGCAGTGCCGCTGCAAGTAAGGTGGTTATCGTTAGGTAACCGCCTCTCACCACCACTCTGAATGATAGGTTCTTTAAGGCTAACGCACTTCCTTTGATTCCATATTTTGTATCTAGATATTCATACATTGGGCTTGCAAATATCTGAAACAACAGCGTACTAAAACTGTGAGGGACTTGTATAATACACAAGTATGCAACACACACGATACATGTATATAGCGTATATTTTAAGCATGTCTGTCTTTTTTAGGATGGTTGATTGATTTTGCTGCTTTGCATTCTTCCCTTTTTCATTAAAAAAAAACAAAAACAAAATTCCCCTCCTATACTGCCAACCCTGTGTCCCATGTATCCCTGGTCAACCATTCGAGAGTACAGTCAAATTTGCACCATGTGGCCTAGGAGTACACACGGTGTAACTGTAACCCATAATGCAGAGTTTTAAAATGGATAATGGGAAGTTAGGAGGAGATTCTTACATGCAAAGCTATGACAGTTTGAAGAAAGGCAGATATATTGGCAAATGTCTTCACCCACACTGGACCATTAACGCTGTTGAGCAAATAAGCAGATGAATCGTTCCCATAAGCCCAATATCCCATGAAGGCAACAGCGTATAACGGCAAAACTCCTACTGTAAACTGGAAGTATAGAGCTTTCATCATGTTCCCAACAACTGGCTGTTTCACTGTTGCCTAGAAGATCAAAAGATTATCAGCAGAAGATCGATAAAGGAAATGTAACACACCATAGAAGAATCCATGCATTGTTACAAAGTTCCCAAAAAAAGACACAGTAGAGTAATGGTTTTGAGCCTTCACCTGTATCTCTGGGAGCATTCCTGTGTTGAAAGCAAAAACAAGACTTGCAGAAGCACCAATAGTCGTAAAAACTTTGTTTATGTCTGATCCTGGAATTCCATAGTCCCTTGGTGGAGCCCGGATTCCTATATAGAACATCAATAAATTTAAATTTGGGAAAAAACAGGTTCTTTAATCTGAATTGATAAATAGCAAAAAACATTTATACAAACAGGAAAAAACAAAGAGCAAAAACAAATTTGGGTAGGCATTTTTCCAACTAAAGAGAGACACTCTTCACAATTCATTTCTTCTTACTCTCTGTAAATGGGATCCACATATATAAATAAAACTGGCTAAATGAACAGCAGCAAAATATATGAGGTTAGTATTTGGGGTGGGGTGGAGGGGTGTGACAATCTGATAGATACAGGTTAGCATATGATGTCAAAAAGGTGTGTCGGCATTTTTCGTATTGATATATGGTTACAGGGGTTACTGTTTGAGATTGAGTTTGTAATTTGGGGTATCTGTGTTGATACATGATGTTGTCCAGGAGGCATAGGCGCGTTACATGTTGCTACAAAAGTGAATAAATTATGTTATTTATGTTTTGGGAATCTAAAAGTTCAAGTGGCAGTCAAGCTTTGTGCAGTGTTGTATTTCAGATCAAGTGGATTAAATATATAGTGATTATTTATACCTTCCAAAAGGAGGAGGTTGAGGTGGTTTGTTCCAGATTGTTCTAAGTGGACTGTTGTGGTCTTCTTTTTTGTCTTTTGTGGTTTGGGTCGAGATTCATAGGACTGTGGAAATAACCGAAATTATAATGCCAGCATATGGTGTAGTGGTATGAACTTTGTGTTGCTGATGTTAATCCAGAAGAGCAGATGTTGGTTTTCTTTTCTGATGCAGCAGGGGAAATTAATGTAGCAAGTTGAAGGTTGAGTAAGCAAATTGAAGCAGATCTTGATTAGAAAAAACGTCTTTATTGAGCTGTTGGGAATGGGTATAGTTTTTTTTAATGTACAAGTGACTTGTGGTCCCTTCCTTGAAAATGCTCTGTATCTCGCAGAATTGAAATAGAGGCGAGGCTGGGATAATTTATTTTATAGTTGTAAACTTGTTCTCTTTATGGTAATAATAATTAATTTTCAACTAAAAATTATTAGAGTGAGGAATAGGAGTTCATACCATCACGAAGAGACAGGGCAAATGCTACAACAATGTATACTAGACTGAAGAATGTAGAAAATCCCAGCCAAATCCTTAAAGCCGAGAGATGAGGGATACAAATTGCAAAAAGGCCACAAGCAAAACCTGCCATTGCAATAAAATATGGGAGCTTCATGGCATTGTCATCCGTGAAGAGTACATAGATAGCCTACATAATAAAACCGAAAAGACTTCATATATCTCATATTTGATGTCCCTTACTAATCATATTTTCTAAGGAAGAAGACATCATATTTACATAAACAACTTTAATAGGCACTGTAATTGTGTCTTGAGTGATGATACCTTAAGAGCCTGGCCGGCCAAAATGACATAGCCAACATTGATCATGAAAAGGTTTACGTATTGCAAAACCCATGTAAGAGAATAAGCTTTCGGGCCTGCACTAGTCCAAAAATTCTGAATTACTTTTCTAGATTTAGTAACTACCAACTCACACACACACACACACACACACACACACACGATGTAAGAGTAAGACTATTCAATTCTTTGATCATTACCGTATATAAATCCTGCAAGGTCTCTATATCTAATATGCCTCTTCCCACCAAACTCGTGGAGCTTCGCAATGAGGGCATTTGCATAGAGTGATATCGCAGTAGCCAAGAGTAAACCGATTACTCCACCGACCCAACCAAGAGGAACCATGACAGCACCTGAATACCCCAGCACATAAGCGCTGTTGATACCAGTTGTAAGAACAAAACCGACTTGAAACCATGAATCTACAATCATTGAAAACAAGTTACTACATATCCATATTAGAACGGCCACTTTAATCCTATTAAGCACCCACAAAGCAAACAACAGTTTCCCATGCTATTTGATAAGTTTTAACTATACAGTAGTGATTCATAACAAGCATTAACCAATTGTCTAAAATAGCCATGAATGATGATAAAGGAAAGGAATTTCATCAAACAAAAATAAATTAGCATCAACAATTTGTCATATTGAGTACTCTGAACAAATAAGTGATCTAAGATTAGTAAATTATGGAAAGATTGGCAAAACTACCGAAACAAAAAAACAACTTTGCATTTTTTTCAGGGACACCCACAAGGAAAATTGTTGAATTTTTTATCAGCTGGAGAAGTTGTTCGAAACATATAACAACATGGTTTCGTCTTTTTTTTTACAAGGTTCAGCCTGCAGGAGTAAAACTCGACCTCATTTTGAAAAATGCCAAGCCTCATCCGTTAAGCAACCCCTATCGGGGGTTAACATCGTTTCATTCCATTGCAATTACATTTTCCCTATACGAGATTTTAATCGGTTTGCTCATGGTGCTGTTGGTTTGAGGTTATTAATTCATTTGCAAAAGCTAATTGATTCGGGGTTGTTAAATGATCATTAATGGTGCTGCAGGCGTGCAGAAAGTGACACTCAGATTAATTTAAGTATGTACAGTATGCGCAGACTCAGATTAGGATGCTGGTTCTAGGCTAATAACGGATTTACTTGTGGTGCTGTTGGTTCAAGGCTGGTCATTGATCTGCAGTACTAAATTGATTCGAGGCTGTTAATGATTCATCTGTGGTTGTTTTAAGGCAAAAGTGATTCCCTCGTCAATGGACTAGTTCACTCCTAAATCAATTTCGATTGTAGTATAGAGCACATATCTGTAAGATTGTACAGTTAGAATAGGGTTCTCTGGCAAGTTTTTGCATATTGCAGAAAGAGAATGGAAAAGTTTGATGTCTTAAATAAAAGATTACTACTTTTCAAAATAAATGAATAAATATATAAAAGATAGCAATTTCGTTAATAATGTTGCATAAACTTCGTCCTTCATTATGTTATGAGTTTCTGCATGAGTATTGATCAATATTATGATTTTTTTTTATTATCAAATAGAGCCAGACTAATGAGATTTAAGATAGCATGAGAGATGTTGATCAAAGAATATTATGTTTATGATAAATTTAAAGTTACCTACGCATCTTTCTTTCTAATCAATCAATTAGCATCCTTTAGTTCTAAGTTGTCATAATCACTTTCAAAACGCATATCCAAGCACCCATTGAAAGTAAAACAACATTGGTGCTTGATTTTGGAATAGCAAGCTTCCTTTCTATCACTGTCATAGCCATGGTTAAGTTCTCCCAAACTAAATCTAGAGATTACGTAGATATAATTTACATAAAAAAAGGAGAGCTACACCACCTTCATTTTCCAAACTCAAACCGTTGTTTGTTTTTTAAGAGATTAAAAATCTGAAGTCTTTTTCACGTACGCAGTTAGAATAAAATATTTTTCCACGTGAAAGATACAAGAGCTTGTTGCAAAAAAAAACAAATATAATGCAAAAAAAACAAACAATACCAGTTCATCTTCCTCAACTGAACTAATAATTTTAATGTTGTAAACATAACCCCATCAATCTGGAATCGTTATTTTGCCTAAACTACTATCAACAGATCGAAATGAAATAAAAAATAATAATAATTATAAAAACTGAAATCTGAAGTCAAACTTCAACTCTTTTTCTCTTTGAAGGAAGGGCGGTAAACTGGTAAACTAATAAACGCAACAGAGTTTAAAGTTGCTTAAAATAGAATCAACAGCTTGAAATCAAGAAAACAAACTAACCGCTGCTAATCTGATGAGCAGTTTCTGGAATTTCAATAGCTAATTGATCATCGGAGTAGACCTTGGTGGGGCGCGTCGATACGACATCGTCCCGCTGGCCATCCATTTCACCTACAGAAGAACCTCCTCGTTCTTCTGGGATTAACAAGAGAGATCGTCTCTCTTCCGCTTCCAATTTCGCTACGTTTTCCCTGTAAGCCAGCGAGGTGTATTTATATAAAAATCTATATGTAAATGAGTATATCCTTTCTCTCACACACACACAGATTGACTGTGTGTGTGAATGCACAAAAGAAATTCAACGAGTCGACAAGGAATTATTCAAATTGGATGATGCAGATATGAGCAAAGGATGAAGGATTTTTCGCCCCCAAAAACTGCTGGGTCAATAAAAAACAGTAGAATTATGCGTATAAATGGAGTTTTGATTTGATTATATACAGCAGATTCAGCGAATCTAAGGTGTTGGGTATGGGTTTCAATGGCGACAGATGATAATCAAAGAATCAAATTCAGTGGTGAGAGAGAGAAATGAGAATTGAATATCATTTTCTTTTTTTTTTTCTTTTTTTTTTTTTTGCTTGTCAGGATTGAACAAGTTGAAATCATGTTCATTTTTAAGAGGCAAGATTACACGCTATCATAATTTAATTTTACTTTACAAATAAATAATGTATTTTTTTGCATATTTTAATCAACTAAACCAATATTGGTGGTTACTTTACCAATAACATATGAAGTAGATAATTTGATGGGGACGATTTAAATATCTCAATTGTTCTGGACTTATGTCATTTACATTAATTAGCTTGTTTAATCATGAATTATAATATTATACTAGGAAATAATTACAAAAATACTCATAATTGTAACTCACCTCTCAAGTTTTACACAAAAAAATTCACCTACCCAAATTACCCACAATTTACGTTATCATATTTACGTGATATCCATCATTTTCGTGATTTGTACTTTTTAATAATATTTTAATACATTATGTTACAAAATGTGAATGGTAATATAAAGTACCGTACCTTTACGTTACCAAATCAAAATTTGCTCATTTCCAAGATATATGCAATGATTACTTATTTTTTTAAAAATTTTTTGGAGATCTTAAAATTACCGTGATGTTTAAAAACTTATCATTTCGTGACAATAACGAAAGTCACTCATCTTCTCCGACGACCATCATTTTTCTACGGTTCCCTTCGTTTCATTCTTCCATCGTTCCCGTCCTATCCATTCTTAAAACTTTAACCATTGTCCGCGCTCCTCCTAACGACGAAGAAAACACTAAACCTAACGAAACCTCGCTCCTCCTAAGTGGCCTCAACCTCATAGTGAAGAACTACTCCTCGTCATTGAGGAGTCATAATCCAAAGAACTACTCATCGCCATTGAAAAGTCCGAATTCGAAGATAAGGTTGGTGTACACTCACTTGCTTGAACTAAGTAACGAAACCCTGCCTTTCCCTTCGCCGGAATTCCTAAGGCCGTCGTCACCGGAATTTAAAGTGTCGCCTCCTTCCCCATCCCTAAATTGTCGTTTAATGAATGTGAAGAGTTTTATTTATTTTTAAGAATGTGAAAAGCTAAAATGGGTAGGTAAAAAATTAAATGGAGTTTATACCTTGATTAGACATCTAACCACCACTTTCTTGGAAATGAGCAAAATTTAATTTGGTAACGTAAAAGGTAATGTACTTTACGTTACCATTCACCTTTTGTAACGTAATGCGTTAAAATATTATTAAAATATACAAATCACAAAAATGATGGGTATTACGTAAATATGGTAACGTAAATTGTGGTTAGATGAATTTTTTTAGGGTAAAACTTGATAAATGTGTTACAATTATGAGTATTTTTGTAATTATCCCTTATACTAGTCTATAAACCCATCTTTAATATGGGTATAAATTTAAAAATTTAATTTCATTAATGTTGTAGGATAATTTAAAAAAATATTTTATTAAATTTATAATATCTACTTATATAATTTAAATTTAAATTTAAATTTAAATTTAAATTCAAATTTGAGTTTTATATTAGATAATATTTAGTTTAGGTTTAGACTTGATTATATATCATTAAATTATTTCTGACATACTGTAGATTAAAAAAATATATGTTGCAAATGGCGATAGGAGGTGATATCGCATGGTAATAGTAGATGACGGCACGTGGCAAAATAGATACTCTTTTAATAGTAAATATAGATAAATATATTGCCGATGAAATATAGATAAAAAAAATATGACATGTCAAAATATTAAACGTCGAAAATTAAGTCAACTTTTAATATCAACCGTTTAGATTGTTGGGATTATGGACAAATGTATGGAATTAAAGATAGCATTGGATGCGCCTGTCCTTGATGCTTATCATTTTTATGATTTTTGATTTTCGGTTAACTAATTTCAATGTTTGCTTAAATAACTTGATCTCAGTATCATCAAATATAGTAATTTATTTTTTATTTAAATACCATATGCAATTATCATTAAAATGTTAAAAATATTATTGTTTTATATTAAATTTTATAACGTTTCAATTAACTATAAATCCAAATATTTCGTCCTCTAGTATTATCATAAAAAGTAATTATTACAAAATAGTAACCTATTTTTAGTAGGATCGTGTTAGAAATTTTATCCTTTTTTAGTAAAATAATTAATTTTGAACACACTAGTTTGATATTTTTGTTGACTAATTATTAGTTATATCAGTTACAAAATTAATATGTCATTTAATAAAATTTTGAAACAATTAATTATATATTAATTTCAGGGTTATTATTTTAAATATTAAGTATTTATATAACTAAATCATTGATAAAGTTTATTGCTTTGTGTTTCATTATTATTATTATGTCAATAATGTTAAATAGTTATATATGAAAAAAAAATAAAATTTGTAAAAAAATTCAGATCAGCTGACGTAACCAGCTAAGCGGGTTATAGGTGACTTTAACAAATTCCTAAGTTTTAAGTTGTTAAGTTTTTTTGAGAAAAAAAAGTTAAGCAACTTAATAATATAACAATTATGTTTTAACAGTAAATTTATTACATTTTTAGACTATATTATATAGTTTTTCTAAGTATGACTTGAATAAGCATTTGATTAAAATAAAAGCATATTGGACATGAAGTATACTTTTCAAATAATAAAATACTTTAAGTGAAAAATAAGAATATATTCTTCAAACCATTATTAGCAAAGCTTCACCACTCTTTTTAAGTAATGTAGAATCAATCAATTTCTACAGAAACTGGAATTTTTGAAAAGGGTGATTAATTTTATAATTTAATATATAGAATGATTATCACCACATAAATTAAATAATATGCACCAACATTCCCCATTTTGGATTGATTAACGAATTTTTAATCAACCAATATTTTCAGAAAATTTTCATAATCCCATTATTTGGATCAAAGCCCCCTCCCCTCTCTTTGTGTGTAGGTGGGAATGATTAAAAACCAATTAGAAATGTATTACAACATCTAATGATTAAAAAAAAAAAAGACTGAAAAGTTGACCAACGCTGAAAAAAATATGGAGTGATTTAAAATTTGTAAACAGACGATTCAACTTGAATTATAGTACATTTTTTAAATGTATATGTTGAATTAATCGATCATATATTTTGAATCACATTTTAGACATGAGTTTTTACTATTAAGCATTAACTCATTTTTTAATATTGATTTCATTGTATTTGTTAACGTCATAGTTGTTTATTGCTTCTTGTACTTCTTAGTAATATTTGAGATCGTATTGTACGCACACAAACAATTGTCAAGGTGACGATTTCTTTCCAATAGGCCAAGCAGACTGGATTAGATAACTCATACTTCTCGTGTTAAAAAACTAAGTTAGAATATATTATATAATTTTTTTTAAATAAAAATCTTAAAAAATAATGTATTAAACTAGTTTTTTTTAAAGTTAGTCTTTTAATATCGACCTGTTTGTTTGGATGGACCAAAAACGTAGAAAGAAAAATAGTCAAAGTTTGACTTTAATGGTTGGGTGGGGATGTGGACTTGAAAAAGGCACACACGAATACACGATAAGGGAATAAATGTCATAAGTTTTGAATTTCCTTTTGACCTTTCGGTAAGGCATGGCGACCAAACGTTGCAGCATAAATTCACATTTTCGAATATTTTTATGTTTTTCTTTTTTCGGATTACATGCTCATATATATATGTTTCAAAAGTATAAGTATAATTTATTACCATATTTGTCCCGACTTTAAAATGCATCCGAATAATGGCGTGTTAAAAAGGATATCAGGTTGTTTTTGTCTTGTTAAATATAACTTATTTTTATTCATTTTGATTATCAACATGATACTTTTTAACTACTTTTCGCAATGAAAAAGATCTCCTCTTGTCTACGTTTTTTGTCAAGTTTATCATGAAAGTATATGAAATGGTAACCAGGCGCTCCAGAAATGATAATTATAAATTTATAATTCTAATGAGTAATGACTTTGACAAAATGTTGAACAAAAGCAAATATGAGTTAAGATTGAGATTTTTCATTTTATATAGCATTTTTTTTAACAAAAATGAAGCTTCTTTGAGTAATCAATAAGGCGACGTTTGGTTCACGGAATGTAATTCTAATGAAATTGACAAAATGTTGAACAAAAGCGAATATGTGTTAAGATTGAGATTTTTCATTTTATATAGCACTTTTAACAAAAATGAAGCTTCTTTGAGCTATCAATAGACCACATAAAATACAAACACAAACTCAAATAAAAATTACAATAATTATGTACAATTGCACAAATGAATATCTATACAAAACAATGATATTCTAACTTTTTATCTAATAAAAAACTTTTTTGTCTTTTGGTGTTGGATTGTTATAACATAATCTTTGTAAAGCTTTCTTCCAAAATTTGAATATTACATCACTAATAACTAGATGATTTTGTATTTCTTCACGTGTTTTAAGTTAGGAATAATGACACGTAATAGTTGGATACTTTTAAGTTCGTTTTCGATGTAGGCTGTGTATTTTTTTATGTACATTTATTTTGTTTACTTTTAAAGTGTTTTGGTTTAATAGTTTGGACATTTGAAGATAGGTATCGCGGTACCGGTTACTATACTAACATGTACTTATCAGTGTTCTGATTTAAGTTGTATACTTTCAAAAGTTTTTCAAATAAGCTTAAAGTGTTTCGATTTGGTTGTTCAACAACCTAATAACGGTATCAACAAGTGTGGCAACATTTTTTATAAATTTATTTGTCAATTCTACACATGACATCTCTCTAGCAAAGAACACATACAATACGTTGTTTTTCCTCGTAAAAGTAAAAATTATGTTAAAATATACATCTTAATTATAATCTTGGACGAGTTGTTTCATCTCATACTGAAATGAAAATTAATTAATTCTTGTATAGTTGATTAGTTGTATACTTGTATTACATTTGTTTTAGTGGGTGTTCGGATTTGAATTTGAAAAAGTGTTGTAGCGTTTTGATAACTTATAATCAGATAACAGCTGTAACAAAAAGTGTTGTCGGAAATGTAGTGTTTGGTTTAGCTTCTGCTGTTTGCTATCATAATTATCAAATAATCAGTTTTTAAAGTGTTTGGATTTGCGTTTTCACTTGTAAAATAACCAAATAATCACTTATTAAGCAAATAAGCTACATTTTTTAGCTTATGAAAAAGTGTGGTAGGATTAAATCTAAACGCAAATGATCACTTAGAGGGTGTTTGGATTTGCGTTTGAAAAAGTGCTGTAGCGTTTTGGAAACTAATAATCAGATAATTGCTGTAACAAAAAGTGCTGCAGGAAATGTAGTGTTTGGTTTAGTTTCTGCTGTTTGATATCATAATTATCAAATAATCAGTTTTTAAAGTGTTTGAATTTACGTTTTTACTTGTAAAATGACCAAATAATCACTTATTAAGCAAATAAACTACAATTTTTAACTTATGAAAAAGTGTGGTAGGACAAACGCTAAACGCAAATAATCACTTATTAACGTATGCTATCCAAACACTTTAAAACCAATTATTTGCGTTATTGTAACATAATAAGCTAATAATCATCTTTATAACGCAAAACCAAACACCTTGTTATTACCGTATGTGATCCAAACACTTTTAACCAATTATTTACGTTATTGTAACGTAATAAACTAATAATCTCGCTCATAACGCAAAACTAAACACTCTCTTAATCAGTTTTGTTGGGCTTATTGGGCTAAAAAGATAGCAGATAAGGATGCATGTGGCTGCAGCCCAACTTGCAGGAGTCACCAACTCACCAGTCACCATTCACCATTAGGCACTAGTATTTTTAAAAACTTTATAATTTTTTTTGTTGTTCGTATAACAACGAGTAATAGTGATGTCCGTCTGTTGTGACAGAATATGAAAGTTTATATTTTTTATGATTATATTTTTAGTTAAGGTCGGATCTCAGAATTATAGAATATAAGAGAAGATTGCAGTAAATTAAGAATTAAAAGAATTATAAATTACACTATATTAAAAGTAATAATACATTATAATAAACTAACTAAAATAAGTGCAAGTCTACTTAATTAATATTAGAAAACTCCGTTTATGTTAAATAAAATAATTAATATTAAATAAATATCACAGAAAAATTAAATATCACGATATATAAAAATAACATAGACTGAAACATATTAATCAAATACTTAATTAACAAAAATAAAATATTTTTCAACCAAACATAAAAATTGAGAGACAAAACAAGTTCTCAAAAGTAAAAGATAATAGAAACTTCAGAATTTACTTCCACCATTTAAATTCCAACTTGCTTCCGATAGGAGTCGTCGAACCCGTGACCTCACACTTACGTGTCACCTCTCGTAGGTAGTAATACAGATGTGGAAAATATTGTTTTAACTTTTAAAATACCTTTCAAATCAAAAAACTTTAGAGTGAAGGGAGTACTCCGCTTCCCGAAATCCATCTTTCTGTACACGTCAGCGCCACATCAGCTTTTCTCTCTCCACCTTTCCCCACCTTTCTCCACCTTTCTAACTAGGAAATACTCATCTTTCTTAACATTTCCATCTTTCTTAATTTTTTTAACATTTTAATTAAGAAAACAATTATTAAAACTAAAATAATTAATTTTATAAATATTTAAAAATTATTACATAAGCTAAACATTAAAAATTACTGAATTAAAATAAAAAAAATACATAACAATAAATAAAAACTAAAATTACGAATGAACATTAAAAAAAATACAAACTAACCGTCTAAATTAAAATTAAAATTACAAATGAACGAAACAACAATCACGAAACTAAATAAAAAAACACAAACATTTACGAAACTATAATAATAAACAACAATAAAAATAAAAAAATTATAAAACTAAAATTATATATTATATATATATATATATATATATATATATATATATATATATATATATATATATATATATATTGTGTGTGTATATACAGTGTGTGTTTGTGTTGAAAAAAAAAGAAAAAGAAAAGTACATATTTAATAGTGTGTGACTGTGTGTGTTTTGTGTTAGAGAAAAAAAAAAAAAGAAAGAAAGAGGGGTGGGTGAAGAAGCGGGGTCACGCGGGGAGGGGAAGCCGGGGAGGAGTCGGAACAGCGCGGGGCCGGGCACCGGGGGTGGTGTTCCCGGCGGCTTCACGCAGACGTGGCAAGGCCGCGCCCAAGCGGCTCCGGTACTCCCATCGCCCTTAGAGACAACCATGAATTTTCGATATTCCTTGGTCATGTCATGAGGCCATTGACGTGCCATAGACGACACTAGCGACTAGCCATTACAAGAATGCAAGTGGGATCCACACCGTCCATGAAAACGGTGTAACCTACAAAATTTTCATTCATAAGATTCAAGAGTCTTGTTGAGTTGCCAAGAAACAAGCTACAGAATGAAGCGCGCGCATCGTCTTCGTTCCCTTTGTGTTATTGTTTACGACATCAAAACCCATTCGAATGAAGAGATCGTACGTTGTCCAACTTATCGGCAATTTGAAACCATTTGTAGGATATATTTGTGATGTTTTCTTCAGTTATTAATCTTTGTACATTGAAGAAGGTTAATTAATTACTTGAGGCGGAACACGAATCGGTTTGAATTTGAATGCAATAACCACACCGAAGCTCGAACCACCTCCACCTATATGATCAATATATCGATGTCGAATGTTTTAATTAATATAATGTAGTCGTGTTTATATAATATAAACTTTAAAATTTCTCACCTGTAATGGCCCAAAACAAGTTACCCTAACCAGCTCCACTACAGTGACCAGCAATTGCAACCGTGGGACAAACACCGCCCAGGAGAGCATGCACGTTGCTTTTCTCCGCGATTCTGTAGTAAACTTTACCGAGCGTCAGGGCCGTCCCGTAAATTTTGGAGACCCTATACGATAATTACATAGTAGGCTCTTAAACTGTGAAAATTTTTCAATTTATATAAAAATTACTAGTTATTAGTAGTCTAGCAATTGCTATATACATTAAAAAAACATTTAAAATAATGATATTAAGACATGTTCATATGACTTGAACAAAATAATTAATTTCAAAACTATATTTATCTGAAAGGGCATTGTTATACGCTTATTTTTACTAATCATACATCCTCACACTCACATATTTTTTTTTGTTAATACGTGAGACACAGTAATTAAACTTAGGCAGACTTTAGTTTTTCACCATTTTTTCAAATCACCGATCAACTTTTCGATGAGGCCCTATCAAACTTGGGGCCCTGAGCGGTCGCACTTATTGCACACCCTCAGGGTCGGCCTTGCCGAGCGTTGCACCACTTTGGATCCACACGATTTGTTGTTGGATGTCTATGTTGATTGATCGTAAGTTGAACATGTCGAGGATGAAGAAAGGGGTGTTAACGTTGTCCTGATCAAACGAAAGGTACGAAAGGCCCTCGTAGTCATGGCCGCTGCTTCTGGTTCTCATTAGCAGGCCGTACGTGTGTTTTGGCGCAGACGATGGCAGATTGAACGTGTGAAAAGTGTAATGGAGTGAAGATCAATGAGGGTTTCGTGTAGTTGGAGTTAGTAATTAGACGAGGGTTTCGGATGTATGCATAAAAGACGGAAGAGAATGAAGAGTTGTCGGGAGTGTATAAAGTTCCGGTGATCGGAAAAGAAGGATCCGATGATCGGTTGTTTAGGCAGTTGATGAAGGTGTCCATGATCATGATGTGATCTGAGTTGGTAGAGACTATGAGGATGAGATTAATGATGGTGAAAATGGAGATTCTCATTTTCTTTTATCTATAAAATGAGGATGCATATGTGATTTATACACACAAAAACATGAATTTTTTTTTAAAAGAAAATATGGAAAAAGAAAACATATATTAAAAATGCATTAAGTTTGATATTTGTGTTAAAAATGCTTGGGCCAAGGTCTCAAACATTGACCCTTTTCCCTCGGTTGATAGGTCGGGTTTCAAACGCCGACCCTTTGTTTTTTTATTGACCCTGAGAATGTTTGAAACCCGACCTGTCAGACTCACGATATTAATAAAATCGCAAATGAGGAGAAAAGAGGTTAGTGTTTGAGACCCCGACCTGCCGATCAGTTTTGTGAGCTTCGAAAACCGAAGGGGAAGAGGTCGATCGGTGTTTGAGACCTCAACCAAAGCATTTATAACACATATTTTAAACCCAATGCATTTTTTAATATATATTTTCTTTTTATTCTCATTTTTTAAAATTTTCTTTCACAAATTAATCTATGCATAACCAAGTTGTACGCAGTACCAAGACTGATATTTAATTTTAATTGGACTAATTATTTTTAAGTTGCATAGTAATGATATATTAATTTAATTTATGATAAATTATTTAATATTAATATGTTGTATATTCAACAATATAATATATGTATACGTAATAAAAGTTAATCAAAGAGAACTGAATTAATTATCATTATATAAATAAATTAAATCAATCAATTAATTAACTAATTAATCATAGATCATCTGATCATGCACCAAAATCAGCAACAATTACATGATCTTCTCCACCACATGTACGAGTATACTCTTAATTTAACATTATCCAATTTAACTTGTTATAGCACATAGGGATAATTGCTCAAAAAACCTTCAACTTGTCAGTTTTTTGTGATTAAAACCCCAAGCCATTTTTCTTTGCATAGAAAACCTCGACTAACTAAAAATCAGTAAATCAAGGTTTTATCAATGGGTAACGGTGAAACCAGTTATTAATACTATGTGGACCGTTAAATAACCTACGTTGAATAAATTTTAATTGTTGAAATCGGTTGTCAAGTATTACACACCATTTAAACCTCCGTTGATATTACAATTAAAAATGATCAACGGAGGTTTAAATGGTGTGTAATACTTGACAACCGGTTTCAACAATTAAAATTTATTCCACGTAGCTTATTTACCGGTTCACGTAGGATTAATAACTGATTTCAACCGGTTACCCGTTGATAAAACCTTGATTTACTGATTTTTAGTTAGTTCGGAGTTTTCTATGCAACGAAAAATGGATTAAGGTTTTAATCACAAAAAACTGATAAATTGAGGGTTTTTTGCGCAGTTCCGTGTTAATTAATTAACATATACACATTAAACTTTTTAACAACAGATATTAGTAGTTAATTATTAGTATCATTGTTAAACACTTTGAGCGTGAAGATCAAACTCCACACCTCCACCTAAGGAGAGACGTCATTGGCAAGCCTCGAACTCTAGCCTCAACCAAAGAGAATTCCTCCCACCTTTGGTGATGACCACTTAATTAATCTAAGTCAAGTGGTTATATACACATGAAACATACTTAACAACAGACAGTTAATATGAATTAACCTGATAATTAATCGATTACCCATACATTATATTATCAAATAGGATATATTGACATGCTTATATTTGACTCCCAAACTATATATATATAGTTGAATGCACATTACATTACTTAGGGATAACTGCGCAAAAAACCTCAAACTTGTCAGTTTTTTGTGATTAAAACCCCAAATCATTTTTCGTTGCATAAAAAACCCCAAACTAACTAAAAATCAGTAAATCAAGGTTTTATCAATTGGTAACCGGTTGAAACCGGTTATTAATCCTACGTGGACCGATAAATAACCTACGTGGAATAAATTTTAATTGTTAAAACCGGTTGCCAAGTATTACACATCATTTAAACCCCCGTTGATGATGTATTCTCGTTTAAAAATTACAATTAAAAATTATCAACGGGTGTTTAAGTGATGTGTAATGCTTGGCAACCAGTTTCAACAATTAAAATTTATGTTATTTATCGGTCTACGTAGGATTAATAACCGGTTTCAACCGGTTACCCATTGATAAAACCTTGATTTACTGATTTTTAGTTAGTTCGGGGTTTTCTATACAACAAAAAATTAAATGGTTTGGGGTTTTAATCACGAAAAACTGACAAGTTGTGGGTTTTTTACGCAATTATCCCCATTATTTGATTATGTAATTACTGTAACATTTGCATCATATATAATAATATTTTACATGATCATATCTATATATCAGTGCATTGAATTGCAGATGGCAAGGTTGGGATTATGAGGGTCAACCATGGTCTTCACCTTAACAAGTCTATTAAAATTATTTTTTTTTGAAATATCTTATTCCATAAACCATCCCTTCATAATAACTCTCCTCGACTCCTCCCCATTATGGTTCACCCCAAGGTCCAAATCCCTGTAGTTGAAAAACGCTTGTCTAGGGTTTTTGGACACAAACTGAGCCATATGATCATGCATCATCCTTGCGAACCCTATGTATCGGTTCGTGGCTTCGGTCCCTGGCTCGTCCCAATACGTACGTTTCGTATTCAATCTTTGCGATGTTTCCTGCTCGATGCGGGTATGGTTTTGCAAACTCCGAGATCTCCTTCATTCGTCCACCTAATGGATTGAAAGTTAACATCTGGTTTTCAAGCTCTTTCATCTTCTTGAATATGGATTTCAAGCCTAGTTTTGAGATAGGGTTTTGTAGGTAATCTGATTTTATCTTGAATGGTCTGTCTCTTTTGGGTTGTTGGGTTCGAGAAAGGAGAGCCTCGGTTGGTGTCCCGACGGGGAACCCTGCGTACACAAGCGTAGACTCGACCCAACTCATTTCGATACAATCTGATCTTTGTAACCCAAATTCTTCGAAATTTTCATTCATGAGACTCAAAAGTCTTGTTGAGTTGCCAAGAAACAAGCTACAGAATGAAGCATGTATCGTCTTCATTTCGTTTGTGTTGTTTATGACGTTGAAGCTCATTCGAATGAAGAGATCTTTGTCTATCTTATCGGCGATTTGAAACCATTTGTACGCGATATCTATGATGTTTTCTTCAGATGTTCTTTTTACATCAAAGAAGGCTACTTGAGGCGGAACACGAACCAGTTTGAATTCGTATGCAATAACTACGCCGAAGCTCGAACCACCTCCACCTGTATTAATATATACATCTTGAAAGTTTTAATGAATATAATGCATATTTCATACTTTTTTTATCCCAAAATAAATGTCCACCATAAAAAAAAAATCATATATAGCTTAAAGAAAGTATACAGTCCAAGAAAAGTGTCATTTAGTGACACAAAAAAGTGTCACTATATCTTACTTTTAGTGACACTTATGCAAAAGAGTAGGTATATAGCAATCTTTTACTCACACTTTTTCTAGTTAGTGACACAAAAATTTTGTCAGAAAATACTTAAGGCGTATCCATACATTTTTAGTCACTATAAATCTATAATCACTCCACTTTACCCACTCTTTTTGTTGTGTAGGTAAAATATTTTGATACCTATAGTACTTGACACTTTTTTTACAACAAAAAGAGTGGGTAAAGTGGAGTGGATATAGATATATAGTCACTAAAATTGTATGTGGGTATAGGCCTAAGTATCTTGACAAAATTTTTGTTTCACTAATTTAGAAAAAGTGTGAGTAAAATATTGTTCTATACCTGCTCTTTTTCATAAGTGTCACTAAAATTAAGGTTTAGTGACTTTTTTGTGTCACTAAATGACACTTTTCTTTTAGTGATAATATATACATTCTTAAAAAAAGTACTGTAATCTTTTCAAAGAGGCCTCGTATATATACGATTAGAGGTGTAATTGTAATCTTTTCAAAGCGCGTAGACATTTATTTTGAGACAAATTAAAAAAAAGACGTAGATTTATTTTTAGAACGAAAGAAGTAATTAATTTCCAGATTTCCCACCCGTAATGGCCCAAAATAAATCTTCCCCCATCGACCCTCGATCCAAAAGTGCGCCATTCACATCGATTAACTGAGCATCAAGGATGTTATCGACAGTTAAACCATATTTCGCATCATGTTACCATAACCAGCTCCACTGCAATCAGGGCCGTCTCTAAGATTTCGGAGGCCCTGTGCAATATTATAAATGTGGCCCTTTTCATTATTTGGAAGAACTCTAGTATACAAAGCTAGTCTTATTTTTAAAAAATTTATCAAGAGCCCCACTTTGAGACTTAACAAGCTCTTCAATTCGTTTTTTCTTTTTACGTTTTTCATATCAAGACTCGAATTTTCTCATCCTAGAAGACAAAAATTTTTATAAGACTGCTATGTAAAAAAGAAAGGTCGAAAGAATGGAAGAACACAACCTGATAGAATTGTCCCACAATTTCGTTTCTGACTTTAGTTTTCTGCCTTCTCCAATTCAATTTCGTTTCTGGCAATCTGGCTTTATGACCTTCTCGGCTTCCACAGACTCCAAATCTCCAATTAAATTTCGTTTCTGCAATCTGCCTTTCTTCAATCTTCAAGACTCAAGAGTAAAATATTTTAGAATCAGATTTGTGCTTGTGCCAATGTGCCACTGCCACAATTTCAGTTAATAGATATAGAAAATTAGAAATCAATTTCTATCTGTCATCTATGCAACAGCAACACTTCTCTTTTTCAATTTCTATCTGTCATCGATTGATCAGAGGATGAGATGAAGATGATAGAAATCAATTTCAATCTTCATATCTATTTATCTATGTTTGAATATTGATTATCGAACTTACAAAGAATACCGTTGACACGACCGTTGGTGATTGAATGAATGAAATATTGAAATCAATCGATCTGTTTCTGTGCGGCCGTGAGGGCGTGCGAATTGCTTGACGGCTTGACAGCAGAAAGGCGAAAGCGCCTCCAATTGCAGGCCACTTCATCGTTGATTTCGAAAACGGAAAACCCAATCGTCGCCCTTGACTTGTCTCCGACTCTTCGGCCTTCGCAAATTGCAACCGTCGCCACTCGCCAGCCGTTTGACGCTTTGTTCATCACGCAATCGTCGCCCTTGACTGCCAGTCACGCTTCACAATTTGCGGATGCCCTATGGGGCCTTACTGGATGCTTTCAGTTTCTCATTTAGTCATTTGTTGGGCTCTTGGGCTACATCTTATATATGTACATGAACATATGAAGAATTTCTGAGGCCCTCAAAAATTTGAGGCCCTGTGACGAGGCCCACTTTGCCCCTCTCACCAACCGGGCCTGACTGCAATGACCAGCGATCGCAACAGTGGGACAAACTCCGCCAGGGAGAGCATGAGTGTTACTTTTCTCGGCAATTTCGTAGTAAACTTCACCGAGGGTTGCACCGGTTTGGACCCATGCGGTTTCTTGTTCGATGTCTATGTCGATTGATCGTAAGTTGAACATGTCGAGAATGAAGAAAGGGGTGTTGTTGTCTTCAAAAGAAAGGTACGAAAGGCCCTCGTAGTCATGGCCGCCGCTTCTGGTTCTCATTTGCAAGCCATGCGTTTTGGCACACACGACGGCTGATTGAATGTGCGAAAAGTGTAATGGAGTTAAGATCAATGAGGGTAATTTCTTGTTTGTGGAGTTACTAAAACGAGGGTTTCGGATGTATGCATGGAAAACGGAAGAGAATGAAGAGTTGTCAGGAGTGTATAAAGTTCCGGTGATCGGAGAAGAAGGGTCTTACCGGTTGTTTAGGCAGTTGATGAAGGTTTCTGTGATGTGATCTGATTTGCTTGAGACGAAGAGGATTAGAAGGATGGCGAAAATGAAGATTTTCATTTTTTTAATTTTTTTTTTTTGGAGTTTAAAATGACGATGCATGAAGCTACCTACATGTGATATTTATACACAAAATATATAATTTTGGAGGGATTGATTATGCATGGTTAATGAATTGAAATTGTAATACCTTTTTTGAACCGCTAGTGTCAGTGGTTAATGGTTAGTTAGGGTGAGGACTAGGGGTGGTAATCTTGACCTAACGGGTCAAACGGGCCGAACAGTTAAATGTACTCATTGTAAAAAACTAAAATAGAACATGATTTTTTTTTTAAAAAAAATGAAAGTTTATAAAACGACGTATTAAAAAAAATTGTTTTTTGAAATTTTTTTTCAAAATTATGTTTTTTAATGATTTTTGGTCGTCAACTCGTTTAACTCGTTTGCTTGAATGGGCTTAAATTGCCACCCCTAGTGAGGACCAAACCACACACGTCCACCTAAGGAGAAACACCATTGTCAATACTCGAACTTGAGACCTCAACTAAAGGGAAACCCTCCCACCTTTGGTGTGGTGACCTCTTCATCTATTTCAAGTGGTTAAATTAAAATTGTAATACTATTCAATTCCTTTATGAAATTTTGACTGTACAAAATAAGAAAACAATATTTTTAGAAAACATTTGATGAAAATTGCATATAAAACTAACATAATTCATATATATACTGATTAATGAATATGAATTTGATTCTTTCATATACCACACGAAATAAAAACAGATGTGCATATGCTGAAAATAAATTTGTCTATGAATAATAATGGAAGGAAAGCATAACAATGACATTTTCGACTAACGAAAACAAAATACGATGAAGTTGACGGTAACCCTAGAACAGGTTTGAAACAAAAAACGTCATCTAAGGCACAAAAGCAGAACATGATTATCACGTAATTTAGGGGTGTACCTTTTCCTGTTTGGTTTTGATTTTTAGAAATGATTATTACATTTTGAAGTGTTTTGAGTTTATTTTCGTGTTTGTTCTCGGTTCTTAAATTTGGATATTTTTGGTTCCGTTCGGACTGGTTATGACATCGAACTCATCCTTACCGCTAGGCATGGCAACAGGACGCGGAACACTGAGGAAAGGATGTTAAGATAACACAACTTGTCTTAATAGCCTTTATGTGGTTTATCCCTACAGCTTTGATTTGACTTATCTTAACAACGGTGGTGTTGTTATCTTAACAGCTTTGATGCTGTTAAGATACCGCAATTGTTAAAAAAGTGACGGTTTCAACCACTATAATTGGTTGAATGAAAAGTTAACCTAACTTATCCACTTGATTTCATTGACAATAAGCAATATATATATTCAAATGAAATTATAAGTCAAAGACTAACACATTTTTCTTGTGATTATGGCTATGTTTGGCAGAGAGCTTTTACGAGCTTTTAGGAGCTTTTGTTCTTAAAAAGCTCTACTAAAAACTAAAAGTCTCGTTTAGAAGGAAAAGATAGAGCTTTTATTTTCTAAAAATAAGCTCTTTTATAAAAAGCTAGTAGAAGTAGCTTTTCAAAAGCTCTAGAGCTTTTGGTCAAATATAATTACTTTTTAACCCTCCTACTAATCATAAACTACCACATTTAATTAATATTAATGTCCTTTTACGTAATTTGATACTAAAAACTACAGCTACAGCTACTTTTACCAAACACATTTATAAAACTAAAAGCTCCAGCTCTTTTAAAAAGTTTCATGTCTCAAAAGCTTCAGCTACTAAAAGCTCTACCTCTTTTAAAAACACAAAGCTACAGCTAGTTTTGCCAAACAAACCCTATATCTCATTACAATATTTGGATACCCAACTAGGACAAATAATTTTTATAGGAAGGTGACTCAAACATGATCACGAAGAACATTAAAATTCCGAGTTTGTTCCCTTAGTTTCATCCACGGGCTTCTAACAAATAATATATTTGTAATCTTCTATCATTTTAGCGATTAATTTTCTAAACTTTTTTGTTTTTTAGTGTGTTTTACCGGTTCATCCAGTAGTTGATAGAAGATGCATATTTTTGAATAAGACAAAAATAGTTTAAGTACTTAAACAATTCAACAAAAATTTAGGTACTTAATCCTAAAATAGAGAAAATTTTATTGGAAGTTTTCAATATTAAGTCTGAAATGTTATAGTCACTTGTACCTTATATATAAACTCTTTTTAGATTTTCATTATAAAACTATGCAATTGAAACAGTGATCGAATAGAGGACCTATTTCTTTTTTTGATAATATTATATAGTAAGATAAGAATGATAAAATAAACATTTTATATTACATAATTTCAAAACTTTATTCAGTGAGAAATTACTATTTACAATATTTACCATCTACAATAATAATAATAATAATAATAATAATAATAATAATAATAATAATAATAATAATAATATTATTATTATTATTATTATTATTATTATTATTATTATTATTATTATTATTATTATTATTATTATTATTATTATTATTATCATCAATAATTTTATTAATTTATTTAACTATCACTTCATTTTATATTCCACTCACATCTTATAATTTTCTAACGTCTTTTAGGTGTTTATTATATATTTATTTTTTAAACCTTAAAACATGTAATTTGATTTATTCTTTTTATAAATTACTGTATACCATCTCTTCCAATTTTGATAGACCGTTTCTTATTTAAAATTTTTCAGATTTTAATATAAGTAAAAAATTTCACAAGGAATAAATTGATTATTGATTAGAAATTCCATTACCAAATTGGTTTCATTAACACCTTTCCTTACTAACAACAAAACTTCAAATTTCTAGCCGTTACAAATTCTTAAATTTATAGTACGAAATTTGAAGATCAAAACGAAATCTCCCTTAGATATCTTCAAGATCTTCAAGAGTGAGTGAATTTCAACACATATTTTGGCATATATTTCGTTGCCCCGATCAAATGACTTCAACTCGATGTGCGGTTTGCAAGTATTTCAGACGAAGATGTCCTTCTGATTGCATTTTCGCACCATATTTTCCTCCCAATCATCCTCACAGATTCGTTTGTGTTCATAAAATCTACGGCACTAGCAATCTCGGCAAGTTGCTTGAGGTAAAATCTTAAACGTAATCTTGTTCGTGTCGTGAATTCATTCTTCTTTAGATTTAAAAAAAAGAATTGTTACTTGTCTTAATCACTAATCGTTTATCGATTATGTATGGTTTGATTTAGGAAATCCCAATGCAACAACGTGCGGATGCAGTAGACTCGTTGTATTATGAGGCCAAGTGTAGAATACAAGATCCAGTGTACGGATCTGTTGGAATAATATCATCGTTACATCAACAAATTCATATAACACAAAGCCAACTAGCGTTAGCTCAAGCGGAAATTGCTATCGTCAAAACAAATGTTGCGGTAACCGAACTAACACCGAGTTTGGATGAGTTGTTGTGTCAACAAAATGACATAGATCATTGTCTACACAATCCCTTAAATTCTTGGTTTTACTAGAAATTGTCACAAAAATTAAGACAAATACTATAATGTCTCTTTTTGTATTACTAGAAATTGTCACAAATTATGATTGTTCGAATTTTAGAATTTTTAGTCACATTTGGAGTTTCGTTTTTTGCATTCTTTCTTCTCCCTTTCTTTGAATTAGTAACTCGAAACCTCGAATCCAAACATAAACCATTTCGAATCTACAAGACATTTATCGAATTACTACTTATGTGTGCACACACGCGAAGAAACAATTATTCAATGTACTGATCTCATTTGACAAAATCCATAATTAAGAAACGCTCGTCTTCATCGATTGAGGATGTATACTAATCTACGTATTTTCTTGTTGAATAAATCTTTTCAAATCAAGTAAAAACATGCATTAAAATGAAACAATGAAATCTCAAGATGAAAAACTTTTTGAATGCATACCCAAATCAATTTTTCTGATTTTTAAGTTAACGATCCTTTATAAAAATATCGTAATCAACTTGAGAAGTTGACATCATCTTTATGTGTAGAATTAATCTATATGAAAATGATGAACGATAATTAATTTCATTTAACGTAAGATTGGTCGTTTATTCCTGTCGACACTAATAGATTTAAAAATACATGGGAGACAAAACTTAAAAGACTTTAATAATTGGCTCTATAGGAAAAAAGGAATAAAAATGAAAGATATAATGATATTTATAAATTACAATGTTTAAAATGGAATTGTTGTAGGTACATTTTTTTCTCTTAATTTTTACTGATTGCATATTTTTTTTAATTAATGATGTGAAACCTGATGATTAAATTATTTTAATCTCCTACTCAAATTAAAAAAAAAAAATATGTATTATAAAATTGTCTTATTTAAAATGAAAGATATTTTAGAAATAACCATTTGTGGTAATGTTGAAGCATGTGTAAATTATTCCCAATCTAATCCCTTTGGAATGGGGTCCAAACTCCCAAGGGAGTGAAGGAGGGATTTTCTTGAATTGTAAACCCATGTGGTTTTGGACTGTCTTTGGTGGTAAAGGCCCTTTAATTCCCTCCCTCCCACATGCCCATTTCTATTATATTTTCTTTTACACACACACACACACACACACACACATATATATATATATATATATATATATATATATATATATATATATATATATATATATATATATATATATATATATATATATATATATATATATATATGAAATTAATTATTAACCAAATAGTTTTATTAAGATGCATCAAATCAGATATTTTATCTTTTAGAAACAAAATAACTAATGGTTTTGAGACATATGATCTTTATAACTTTATAAAATCCAAATTATAAAGTCACAAAAGTTAAATAATCACAAAAGGTTATGGCATACGAGTGTGTATATCTACATCTCTATCTATATCTATCTATAATAACTAATCAAAGAGTAAGCAAATGTCACATGTCAACACCATATTAAATTTGTCACGTATAGGTATCTTCTTTTGCCATATCATTTACTTTATGTAATTATAATTAATTTAAATCAATCCAATCTAATCTATTCTAATGTAGGTAACATTAATAACTAACTAAAATATAATAAACTCTAAAATTTTTAATTCTTTGAAATACATGTGTATATATATATATATATATATATATATATATATATATATATATATATATATATATATATATATATATATATATATATATATATATATATATATATAAATAACGCATATAATACATGGGTATCCAATTTAATACTCATACGTATACATATATTATAGACTTGAGATTAAAACTATTGTATATACAATTACGAAAGTTAATGCACTATATATGATTACAAAACATACATGCACACACACATAGAAGCATTTTTATAAAATTATGTGAGTCGACAGCGTATGCTAAAAGATTAAAGACCTGTAAGAAATAGTTTTCTTAAATGAGGTGATTTGTACACAACATTTTTTTCATACACAATAATTCTATATAATGGATTATTTTATCTTTACTGATAAAAATGATATTAAAGGTAGAATAACCTATTTATATGAAATTAATATGTATAAAAAATTATTGCCTAAATCACCTTTTCAAATCTTTGTCACATATATTTAAAAAAAATGGTTGATTGGGTTTAAAAATTATACTCCAAACTAAATCTTCTTAGACAGGGCCTACCCTACTATTATGGATTTGACTTGGGCCTAGAAAACAAGGCTTGCTGGAGACAATCGACTTTAGATTTTGAGATTTCATGCGTCTTTCTTTTTTTGAAAAGCAGACGTTAGCGGTTAGTTATTAGTACTGTTGTTTGACACATTGAGGGTGAGAATCAAATCTCACACCTCCACGGCTCCACCTAAGGAGATCCGTCCTTAGCAAGGCTCGAACTCGAGACCTCAAACAAAGAGAACCCCTCACACCTTTGGTGGTGACCACTTAATCTATGTCAAGTGGTTATAATTTAAAAAGTATCTAAAAGTCCTAGCCATCTTATTAGATATCTATAGGAAAACTTGAATTCAAGCCCTACAATATAAGAATAAGTAGCGATTGGTTTGGTGTGGTTTAGACTTCAAAATCAACACCAAAATGAACTAGTTTGGTTTTCTAAATATATCCTACTTTATAGTTTTTGTGTTATGGTTTCTAACCAAACTAGACTGAACAATTTTAACCTATGATTTTTTTTTAATTAATAGTGTTTAATGTTAATTATGAACTAAATAAATACATCTACTACAATTTATTTGAGGATATCAAAAATAGAACATGAGGTTATGGTTTTTCTAACTTGTAATACTTGCATTAAGAGTTACCTTAACATCATTCTTAAAATGTATGATCGATTGGTAACTAAAAGCTATAGTTTTATAGTAAAAAACACATAAAATCAATAAGTTAATTAACGCTAAGAATTTGAAAAGCAACCATATATATCAATTAACACTAACCCTTCCCTTCTAAAAAAGCAAAAAAAACCCACGTACATATAAAGCCTTTTTGAAGAAATAATATAATCAGACTTAACTTACATGTATTCAGTGAACTTGAACTTCTAATCACGAGTTAAGCATATTGACGTATATCTGAAGGAAGACATATATAATACATGATCATCAATCATTCTTAGTAAATTCGAAGCTACTGAAGGAAGAATCCAAAAGGATAGCATGATCCCAAATTATATGAGTCAATTTGGGATCAATGCGATCCCTTTGGATGCTTTCTTGAGTTGCAGTCCTATCATTACCATCATCCATCCTTCAAGGCCACACAATCTCCCTTTGAGTTGTACATGTGAGAGTAAGAGAATTAAAAGAGAGAAGGAGGAAGACTTGTGAGAAAGTGGATGATGGCAAGATGAATATAAAGATTGCCAAAATGTTCTTTGAACAAAGTCAAGTAGGTTTGCATTTATATAATATTGGGTTTTATTTCTTTTTTATTTTTTTATTTCTTTTACTTTTTGGAGTATACAAAAAGGACCACCTTCTTCTATTTATCTATTTTATCTTTATGTAAAATATACACTAAGAAAATGCATAGAAACATGGAGCTTTACTTCTATAAAAATTGTATTGCTTATGATAATATTTATACAATTCCTTTTTTTAAAGGATAATTGCGCCAAAAACCCCTAACTTGTTAGCTTTTTGTGATTATAACCTCAAACCATTTTTCGTTGCATAGAAAACCCCGAACTAACTAAAAATCAGTAAATCAAGGTTTTACCAATGGGTAACCGCTTGAAACCGGTTATTAATCATACGTAAACCGGTAAATAACCTACGTGAAATAAATTTTAATTGTTGAAACCGGTTGTCAATTATTACACATCATTTAAACCCCCATTGATGATGTAATCCTGTTTAAAAATTACAATTAAGTTACCAACGGGTGTTTAAATGTTCTGTAATAATTGACAACCGGTTTCAACAATTAAAACTTATAATACGTAGGTTATTTACCGGTCGATGTAGGATTAATAACCGGTTTCAACCGGTTACCCATTGATAAAACCTTGATTTACTGATTTTGAAGTTTTTATAGAAATAAGTGAAAAAATAAAAAAATTATTAAAACTAATTGTTTTTTTTTTAATTTTTAAAAACAATCACGCCGTGGTTTGCAACCACGGCTCAAAGTGTTTTTTTATAATTTTTTTTGTTTTCGAATATATATATATATATATATATATATATATATATATATATATATATATATATATATATATATATATATATATATATATATATATATATATATATATATATATATATATATATATAATAATAATAATAATAATAATAATAATAATAATAATAATAATAATAATAATAATAATACGGTTCGTGTGAGTATCTTACAGAGTGCTGTGAACACACGAATTTCAGATGTGAACATCCTACAAAAAAATTAATTTTTTTCTTATTCGTTTAGATACAAATAATATAACACTTTTTTAAAAATTACATATATTCACACTTTCTAACATATTAAAAGTCATGTGAACATATAGAAATTGATGTGAACATATGTTCACAACATTGGCAGCTAGGGTTTTTATTAGGGGTGTTCAAAAGAAACCGAAAAACCGAGCCGGACCGGTCAATCCGAAACCAAAAAAACCGACATATGACAGACCGGTTACGGTTTTCATTTTTAATAAACCGCGGGTAACCGAACCGAACTGAACATATCACAAATATTTACATATAAATAGATAAATTACAAGCTAAAATATTATATTTATAGTTTCATTTTAATTAAATATTGTTTGTTTAAATAGTTTTATGAAATTTTTAATGTAATTGATATATTTATTACGAATAAACTTAATTTTAAGGAACAATCAAAGTTTAAAAATTTATTTTCTATACTTTTATCATTTATAAATAGATAACAACTATCCGAAACTATCCGCAATCCGAACCGCATATAACCGAAACCGAAACCGTAAAGCGGGTAACCGAAACCGAAAATACGGTTCACACTTTTACTACTAGCCGAACCGAACGGGTCCATGAACAGCCCTAGTTTTTATGTGATCTCAACCATATATATATATATATATATATATATATATATATATATATATATATATATATATATATATATATATATATATATATATATAAGAGAATATGGTTCGAGATAGTACCACCTATTATGCAGCACATCAGAAGGTAACATCTTAAAAAAAACTTTTTTTAAATTTTTTTCATAAAAATGTTTTAATTAACATTATGAAAATCATATGTAAATTTCACATACATTCACATCTCCTAGTTCATAAAAAATGATGTGAATTTACACTTACATAAATTTGAATACATGTGAACGTGCATTTATGTGATGCGTATTTTTATGCACTTAGAGTGTTCGGAGTGCGTAAAATTTACATATAATCTGTGTAAGGTTAATTAAAAGATGTTAATGAAAAAAAAATTTCAAAAAAATTACTTTTAAAAGGGGTAAATTTTGGTGCGCTGCATAATGGGTGGTACTCACTCTAACATCTATATATATATATATATATATATATATATATATTCAAAAACCAAAAAAATTTATAAAAAAACACTTTGAGCCGTGGTTTGCAACCACGGCGTGATTGTTTTTGAAAATAAAAAAAAAACTAATTAGTTTTAATATTTTTTTTGTTTTTTCAATTATTTCTATAAAATTTTCACTGATTTTTAGTTAGTTTGAGGTTTTCTATGCAACGAAAAATAGTTTGAGGTTTTAATCACAAAAAACTGACAAGTTAGGGGTTTTTGACGTAATTATCCCTTACTTAAATGTTAACCTAATTATATGTCAAATGAAAAAAAAGTAATTTGATACCAACAGTAAGTATAATTTCTAATTTGATTGTGGAAGAATCAATTGGGTTCGTTGGTTAATCAATCATTTCGATGTGAAACTTTAGTTTTACAGATATCTTTTTATCGGGGTTGATAACTTTTAGTACTGAGGTATCTCTTGTATTGAGAGATGTTTTGTTAATCTTTTTATTTGATATATTTTCTCCATTTTGAAGCATCGTTGTTTATTTTGAAGTTTTTAATTTAAATATTTTGTGTTTCGAAAAAAATTCGAGACTCATTTGGAGTGACAAAAAAGTTATTTTAATAATATCATAGATACAATCATCTAATACTAAATGTATGAAATAGGAGCTTAGTTTGTATTGGATTACAAATCTTATTAAAAATGAGTTTGTTTAACTCGTGCGTTGCAGCAAAATCATAACTAAACAATAAAAGTTGTCATTTTAAAAATAGTTTGTACGTAGTTTTTTATACTATATGTAACATCCACGGATTCAATTTGATGTATTTTGACTAATTAAGTGGAAAATTTATATTTAAAGTTGAATTTGGGTGATTATTATGTATTTGGATATTTAGCAAAGTTTGTTGTTATTTTTAAGAAAATTGAACTCAGAATCAATTTTGTGGATTATTATAAATTTAAAAGTTATTTATGATAAATTTAAGATTAAATCGGTATTTTATGGAACCGGTTAAGTCGGGTGATGAAATGTGCAAAATGACGAAAGTAGTATATAAAGGGCAATAGGCTTCATTTTCTAGTTTACACTCTCTCTCTACTCTATCTCTCTAGAAATTTTCTCTCTACATCTCTCTAAGATAAATCACAAACCGACCGTTGGATTTTCGAGAATTATACGTCATCGGAAAGGTATCGAGGAGTACAACAACAATCTACAAACGGATTCTTGATTTCATACGAATTGAGGTAAGAATCGATCCTTTTAAGTTTATAGTTTCGGTTTTGAAGTAAGTAGAATTCGAATCTATCATTTTATGCAAATTTAAGCTTGTTTTGCTTGAAACATTACTGGAATATGAAAGTATATGCATAATAGAATCGAATATATGTATCATACATGATATATCAATGATTTTAGGCCTTAGAAATGAAGGATTTAAGTTGAAATGATGATCAGATTCGAATATGTCAAGAACAGAGTCGAAATATAAGAACAAACTCGAGATTGGTATTAGATTCGAATGTGTACCATCAGATTCTAAGGGTGGTGTTCGAATCTGATGTTAGATTCGAAGGAGTATTCGAATCTGACAAGAGGAGTTTCGAATCTGATGTACAAGGTTCGAATCTGATGCTTGATTTCGAATCTAACCCATTAAATTCGAGTTTAATGCCTAAAATTGAGAATACTACTTTCTAGGCTTGTGTATTTTGAATGAAACACCAATCGCTGGGCCTGCCTTGCTTCAGGAAACAAACGAGAAGATACAGTTGATTAGGCAGAACATGAAGGCGGCCCAGGATCGTCAGAAAAGTTACTATGATCGGAGGCACAAGCCGATCAATTTTGAAGAGAACGACTGGGTCTACTTGAAAGTATCACCCATGAGGGGTGTTACTCGTTTTGTTAAAAGGGGAAAGTTGGCTCCGAGATTCGTCGGACCATTTAAGATAATCGAAAAAGTGGGGTACTTGGTGGAATCCGGTTGAAAGGCCGAAGAGAAATAATATCGGTTTAAAGATAATACGCACCCACTGTGAGTACAGTAGATTTCGCATGATTATATCTGATTTATGTTAAGCTTTGCCTGCTGAGACCTGTTGTTTCACTTGTTTGGTTGGATTTCTACTAACTTGCGTAGATTTAGATGCACATTCTTACTTGTTGCATGTCCGTTCGATTGTTGTGCATCTAGTGATGGACCGGTGGGTCGCATCGATTATTCTGATGTTACTGCGCTATATGACGCTGGAGCTGATCCCTCCAGGTCCGGTAGGCAGTATGTCATCCCCGATCGTTCGTTTGTCTCAGATGGTATGTGTAAATGCCGAGCTTTGGGCTCGAAGGGGCTGCGGCTCTGGTCCGTACTTGGTGTACGAAGAGAGTATACGACGTTTGTCGTCGGGGTTACTCTTGGGCTTCATAAAGATTTATAATGTGCGCAATCTATGTATTCACTAAGCATTCGCTTACGTTTTAGTTGTTGTATTTTTATTTTACAGGAAAAGGGAAGTCTACTGCTGGACCTTCTAGTTAGGTCGTTTGGAAGATTTTGGAGATTCGGCACTATTTTATCGGTAATTTATGTTACGAGACAATGTTGTAATATTCTGGATGATTGTAATAAATGTATGGGTGTGTAGACTTAGACTTGGTATCTTATAGCACCGTAGGGTGTTTAACACTTGTTGCACTATTTCATTTATGTTTTAATGCTTCCGCACTTAATTTAGGTTATCAGATCATTATGTTAATGTATGTGGGTGATTACTCCTGGGTGTATTGTAATTGGTGGTTGTTGTGGCAAGGGTGTCACACTATAGTATAAATAAAATAATGCGATCATAATAATATATTCTAATTTTTATAAAATATAACATGAAATGTTATAACAGAAAAACAAAAGTTATATATATTACACATAAAATAAATAATTTGTCAGCTGCATACCTGACTGCTTAATAAAAATAGTTCAGACGGTAATAAATTTCATATCTCGGAATGTAGATAAATATAATGTGATCAAAATGATATATTTGAATTTTTTTTAAAACATAGT
The DNA here is from genome assembly GCA_020465985.1 of Centrapalus pauciflorus. Lineage (NCBI taxonomy): Eukaryota > Viridiplantae > Streptophyta > Magnoliopsida > Asterales > Asteraceae > Centrapalus > Centrapalus pauciflorus. The sequence goes on along the minus strand of JAANYP010001043.1, from coordinate 346,076 downwards.
ATATCAAAAATTATTATTATAAAACAAAAATGTTACATATTATTATGTATAAAGTAATAAATAAGTTAGTTGCTTATCTGTCAACTTGAGCTGTCTGATGCGAGGTTCCTTATTCATTGAACAACATCGTGGTTTCCATTTCAAAATATTTATTTTATATTGAAAAATAGATAAAAATAAAGTGATCCTAATAATATATTTGAATTTTTATAAAATACAATTTCAAAGGGTTTAACATATAATAAAATACTTGTGTATTATATATAAAATAAAAAAATAGCTTAGATGCATACCTAATTGATTAATGAATAGTTCAGATAGTAATAAATTTTACATCGGAACGTACATAAAGAATTGCGATCATAATGATATATTTAAATTTTTATAAGACATAATATATCAAAAGTTATTATAGAAATACAAAAAATGTTTTATATATATATATATATATATATATATATATCATATATTAGTAATAAAATAAGTGAGCTGGTTATCTGTCAGCCTGAATTGTCTAGCTGCTTGGTTTACTATTCATTGAATAGTAAACATGTTCTCCCAATAAATATTTTATATTAAAGTATAGATAAAATAATGCGATCATAATTTAATATTTAAAATTTTATAATAAATAATATCAAAGGGTATAATAGAAAAATAAAATAGTTATGTTTTATTTATAAAATAAAAAAATTGGTCAGATGCATACATGTCTGTTTAATGAATATAGTTCTGACGGTAATAAATTTTATATCAAAACATGGATAATATTATTTGATTATAATGATATATTCAAACTTTTACAAAATATGCTTTATCGAAAGTTATTACGAAAATACAAAAATATTATATATTCTAATATAAAGTAATAAAATAAGTTTATTAGACAATTTTCTTTTAAATATATTGATGATGACTAATGAGCATAATATATCTTATTTAGAAAAGAAATTTAAAAATATATTTTGACAAAATATAATATCTTGAACTTTTCTTTAGAATAATTTAAATATTTTACAACTTGTATATTTAAAAAAGCAACCGAATCCTCATTCTAAGCTTGAGGATTTTACATGTTTTATAATACCTTAAAAATCCTTTAAATATATAGAAAAGAAATTAAAAACTATTAAATTCAAACCAATAAATATCACTTATAACTTTTCATACACTCAAGCACATGGACTCTCCCCCAAAGGGTGGGTCACCTGTTTTTAATATAGTGGAACTTTGTTTGAGTTTTACAAAACAATTATTATGATTATTTTTTCTGAAAAAAAGATTTACGACTATACTGAGAATTAAATAAGTTTTCATAAATTCTAAGATATAATATTTAGTTCAGGTTAACATATGATATAGAATTTATTTTTTAGTAACCTACAAATTTCATCCATGCGGTTTACTATAAATTATAAATTAGGTTCTTGAATTTTAAAAATTATACTGACAATCCTTGTAGTTGAATTTTTGTCATGAATTTTATCATTTGACTATTTAAAATTACCATTTTATCTTTAGTTATTTAATAATTATTAAATAATCTAAAAATTAAAAATATCAGTAATATTAATTTAATGTAAGAGTTATAATTCATTTGGAGATATAACGTGTTGAGTTTAGTTAATAAAAATAAAACTTTTTTTATATCATAAATAAATAAATTTTACTGAGTACTAATTTTTACTATTTTTACATTAAATAATTTTTATTGAGAAATAAAAGATCTATATAAAATTTGTATTCTGATTAAAAACTAAAAAAAAATATTTTTTAAAATTATGCTTTTTATTTTTTTTTGAAAAAAAATCTTAAACGTTTTCGTAAATAATAAAATAAATTCAAACTTCCTAAATTTTTTTGATATTTTTTAAAAAGTTTTCAAAAAGCATTTAAAAAGACTTACTTAATTTTTCAAAACGTTAAAAATATTGAAGCTTTTCTAAACGTTTAAACTTTTTTAAAATGTATAAGTTTAATAACATTATTTTTAAAACGTTTATAGCATAAAAGTATTTTTAAACTTTTACCGAAAACGTTAAAAGGTTGTTTATGTTAAAATTTTATACACGTCAAATTTTTTTAATGTTTATTGAATATTTTACATTTAATTTATGATTTAAAAAAGGTTAATTAACCTTTTTTTATTAAATTCAAACAATATAAACTTAGAATGTTACTTTTTAGTTTTTTTAATTAATAATTATTATTATTTACATGTCTTTATAAATATTTTATTATTCATTTTGATGTCTCTAATAAATTAATTTTATTTGGTATTTTTAGCTTTTAGATTAGTTTATTATTTAATAATAATAGAAATAATAATAAAAACTTCATTAATAATAATCATTAAACAATTAAGGGTAAAATGATAATTTTAAATGGCTAAAGAATGAAATTCATATAAAAAATTAACCATAAGAATTGTCAGTGTAATTTTAAAGTTAAAAAACTTAATTCATAATTTCTTGTAAATCACGTGACGAAATTTGTAATTTACATTAGTTTTTTATAATAATAATGTTATGCTAAAACTTTTACTTATTTAATTCTACATGAAGAAAAGTTATGCTTTGAATTTTAATACGAAAAAGTAGATATTATTCTTTATGCATGTTATTGCTCATTAAAATATTTATTAATATATAGCAGGATTTCGTTAATAAAGTCTCAGTTTTAAAAAACCATGTAACGGTTAATAACGATATTAATATCTTTTCTACTTTCACCTTAGAAAGTAAAATTAAGTTTTTAAAACTGAGACTTTATAATATAATCGGGCTTAACTTACATGTATTCAGTGAACTTCTTCTAATCACGACTCACGAGTTAAGCATATAGACGTATATCTGAAGGAAGACATATATAATACATGATCATCAATCATTAATTGTAAATACGAAACTACTGAAAGAAGAATTCAAAAGTAACACAGAACGATTAAACCATTAAAAAAAAAAATGTAAACCCACCGTTATATACGTCTTTTTTAACTCGTTTTATCTCTCACATAATTAAATTTGCGTATCAATACTTATTAATTTGGGAATTATAGGTGTCGCAACATCATTTTAGTAGTATAAAAATATGAAGCTATAATGATTACTAAAAATAAATAAATAATTTTTAATTTATTTATTCATAGATATGAGTGGAACTGCAATCATTTGGTGTTAACAAAAGTGATGAAGTTTCTGATGCCGATTCAACAATTAATTTAATAATTAATTAGCAATTGTTTAATGAATAAAATATGGAAATATTATGATGGATGTAACAAAAAAATTATTATCCCATATCTCGCTTTTCTTTCTTTATGTTAATCTGTATCTAAAAGAGAATCGTCATCTTATGTTAATAAATAATATTATTTACGAAAACTTGCATATTTTATTGCTACTTTTTATAAATACTTGAAATATACACGTTAATAGTAAAACTATTTAATCTTGCATTAATTTCAAAGATATTCATGATATTTTTATGATGACATATTTTATATAGGGCTAATTGTTAAAATTAATAATAATTTTATGTCATTTATAACAACATTATTTACTTTTTATTATTAATAGCAGTAACTTTTGTATTTTTTATCATTTATAGAAAAACGTTAAAAAAGTTGATATAAATGATATGAAAAAAATACAAAAGTTAATGTTATTAATAATACAAAATACAAAAATTGATGCTCATATTTATGAAAGATATAAAATGTGATACTATTAATGATAAAACATAAATAAATATGCTATAAATGATAAAGAAAATAAAAATAGTTACTATTTTTAACAATTGATACTTTTATATAATATGATATATGTTTGACAAATTGTGTTATAGACGTAAAAAGCAACAATATTGATGGGTGTAAACAATGTAATCAAATTAAAGATAATTAGTTATACATCACGCTTATGATAAATAAATGACATGATCGATTGAATAGATTTTGGTAGTCAAAATTTTCTTCAAAAATTCTAGACTCAGATCGATTCAATCTTCTTCGACTTGCCGGTACGTATAGCCACCATGACCAACCCGACTTCACCTGCTTGTCCGAGCAGTTTCACATGAGCGCAACCTGATTGTGTTCTTGTGCGGACTAGCAATGAGATCAAAGTTTTATGGGTCGCTTGATGGTAGTGGCTCAGTAGAGTGAGGCATCACCCTTTTTTAGGATGGTGGGAGTACTCTCTCTTCTTCCAAATCTTATTTTCTTATTTTTCTGTAGACCTCAACGTGATGTCAGTTTTTCTGTCTTCACTTCTTCATCTTTTTAATTTGAAAATACTCATCTTTCTATCACAATACTCATTTATATATATTTAGAGAGAAATAGAGAGGACGAGAGAGAAGGAAGAAGCCGAGCGAGAGGGGAAGCCAAAGCGGGGTGGGGTGTTTCAGGGCGGAGGGAGCACTACAAGAAATTGACTTATTTGCGACGACTTCTTAATTTTTGCGAGGACTTCAACCATTTGCGACGACTTCAACCACCTCGAGGTGGGGTGGTGTTCCTGTGGGGGTATCCCATGTGGCAACACCGATCATGCTTCAGGGTTAGTATACCGACTGCTCTTAGGCCCAAATCATGTTTTTACAATGACATGTTGATAACTAAGGGGCTGTTTGATAACAACTTATTAGACTTAATCTAAAAAATCCGGTCAGTCCATTTGAAGTAAGCTTTGTTTGATAATGACTTATTAAAATCAGAACTCAAATTCGGTCAGCCCAATTAATAAGCCAAGAGACCCTATGTGTTCCCCATTCAGACCATTTATTTTCCAATATTACCCCATTTTATCTTTTCCAATAAAATTTCTCTAGTCACCATTACTTAATCCAGACAGCTCTCTAAATCCAGACAGCACTTAATGGAAAATGTAATCAAACAGCCCCTAAATGATTATCTTAATAAACCAACGTCTACAAAACATATTAGGGTCAGTAACCAGGAAATACGGAAGCAACATGAACCAAGCAAAGATAGGTAATCTGGAAGCAAGTCTAATGTTTCATGTATGATTTATACTTCAAACGAATTCGTGTCCAACATAGACAGGGGAAAGTCTTTTTTTTTTTTTTTTAAATATAATTTTAAACCAAAGTGAAGCATATACAAGTATAGCTATCCTACCTCTCTACATATAATTTTCAGCTTATAAAGGTTACAATAATGTAGTCAATGATTATAAAGATTATGACAATTTAGAACAAATTTATTATAAAACTTATCATTATCAATTACTAGAGTAAAAATTCAATCTTAATCCTCTAACAATAAGATTGAAGTACATAACCATACTACATATATATACATTTTATCACAATGAACCTTTCGCCACTTAGGCCAACATTCCGCCCAAAATTGACATTTTTAGACCCATAAACCCTTACATTGTGTTCCTTAAGACTGAAAAGTGAGAGAAAGAGAATGGAATGGGAAGAATTGAAGGGATGAAGAAGAAGAAGCGTGTTCTTCAATTTTTTTAAAGGATGGAAAGGAAGGAAACGGGTGGAAATTGTCCCAAATTTGTTTCCGTCCAAATTTGAGAAGGTAAGAGTGATTCGTGAGGGGAAGGGCTACAAGGTGTGTTCTTGAATCGTCTTCTTCCTCTTGTCTTTCTCTTCCTGCTCTTTTCTTTCTCTCCTTTCTCCTTCCCTTTTCTTTCTTTAATGAATTTTCAAAAAACACAGCGTTAGGTGAGCACTATCATAATATTATTTAACTAGCTAGAGCAAAAGGGTCAAGTGATGGTCAGAAATTTGGGTCGATGAGAAAGAGGTGGTCACTACTCACTGGTGAGGCCATAAGATGTAGTGACAAGTTAGTTTTTTATGATATACAAGCCAAAACTTATTTTGCTCGATACTCGATAGTAAAATGGTGAACAAATAACTTCCCCATCTTCATTTATGACTGCAATTTAATTAAAATATCAGCTTAGTGGTTGTTTGTTTACTTCTTAACAGAATCATTAAGAAGCTCGTTCAAAAGTTAAACCACCTCTTAATGATTTCATTCAGAACTAAACAAACAAAGGCTTATACTTGTAATTTTATTTTTTTGACTTTGTAATGATGATCAGTGTGTTTGATACTGGATTTTGTCAACACTAGTGAAACATCAATGAACCCATACCGTTAGTGGAAGGTTTCTATAGTGCTGTGTAGGCCCCACTATTCAAAACAAGACACAAATACAAAGAAGAAATAGCTAAAGATTTATAATAAACATGTATTAATATACAAGGGCTAATTTTTAATATAAAAACAACTTTGCGCATTTTTTTACATTTATAGCAACATTATTTATTTTTTAATCATTAATAGCATCAACTTATACATTTTTTTATCATTTATAGCAAAACTTAAAAAAGTTGTTGCTATAAATGATAAAAAGAATACAAAATTTATTGCTATTAAGGCTATAAAATACAAAAGTTGATATTATTCATATGAAAAAAATACAAAAGTTGATACTATTAGTGACAAAAAAAAATAAATAATATTGCTATAAATGATAAAAATTCAAAAAATTGTTACTATTTTTCGTAATTGACCCTAACATATAAGTATATAGGGGTGGGTTCAATGGAGAACCTCTATGCATCGAAGAACCTTGGAGAACCATAATGCATCGCTAGAAAATCGTAATACGTCACGCAGGAATTTGATGAATCGCGTGGAAATAATGATGCATCACGGGAGAATTGTGATGCATTTTGTGGTGGTACATGGAGGTTATTCGATGCATGGAAGTTCTCCATTGAACCCACCTTTCAGTAGTATATAACTATCAAACAAAGGGTAACAAAAATGTGGTGGGTTATACTGTCTATGTGAAAGGAAAGCATGGTTTGTTTGTGTATTGGTTTTAGGCCCATCAAAGAAATATGCATCACCCTGTTTGGGTACAACTGTCTCTTCTTTATTGTACATGAAGATTGTATCCATTCAGGATTTGTTGCCCAACTAGTACAACACTAAAATTTTTGCAAGAAAACTGCCTTACTTTTGTCTTCTTGGTACTTTAACTTTATCCCCAACTTTCCTATTGATCATTCCAACTCTCCACTTGATGAAAATAAACTATAAATTAAGTTATCAATTACCCTTGTAAATTGCATTATGATCTAACTTATAATAATTACAAAAGACAAATCAATAAAAAAAGAAAGGAATTTCAAGTCAACCCTACCCTTCTTACCCCAATAGCCTTTATAAGAAACTTTTATTTTACCCTTGAATGTTGTGAATGATCAAGGCTGCTAGCCTTGATCAAGTCTTGAACTAAAAATTGTTTGCATTGTGTCGTGAATCGATTCTTGTTTTCCTTCCGACTCCAATGCATCAAAGGCTCCTTCGCACAAAGGCTTTTGGGAGAGAAGTATTTATATGCATCGTTTCCTTTGCGTTTTGCAAAGATGTTGTTTTAGTTTGGATTTTTACGTACGTCTAGCAATACATACCACCTATGTAAAGGAAATTTTACTGTTCGAGAAAGAGTCCATGCATTTTGAACAATAACACTAGTGTGTTTTTTTAGTCTAAATGCAACAAACAATTACTAGTTATTAAGAGAACTAGCATATTATTTTCTCAATAGCTAACAAAGCGACTTATTACTTCACATCTGTGTCAGGCTCAGTGAGACGCGAGGCTCTGCGCAACACAAGCTGTTGCGAGCGCCTCCTTGTCGTTTCATTAAATTTGGCCCAGGCTAGAAGAAAATGATTCCCTTCTTGATTAATTGTTAAAGTAATTTAAATTTGTAATGAAGATTGTGTGTATATTCTGTATTTTGGTATTCTAGATTTTGGTAGTTACATTTTCAGTTGGTAAAGTAATATTAATGTGTTATTATATATGAATTATGATACCAAAACAAGTGCGCCTCACATATCGCCTCACGCCTCGGGCTCTAGAACCCTTTTCACAACGGTGCGGCTCACGCTTTCTAAAACCAAGCTTCACATGGTGGTTGGTACAGAACGATTAGGCAGGACCTCTTGACAAGACAAATGAATTATAGCATCAATACAAGGATGCCCCATCAAACCCCACACCATCCCTCCTTTTGTCTACCAACTTTGTTATTGGTGTAACAATTTACCAACCTGTTCTCTTCACTGATTGACTCATTGAGTCGTGTCATCAGCCATTAAAGACTTAAGACTTGAGACTTGATGATGATCTCATAGACCACCAACTGACCTTTTTCGAACTTTTGCATCGGGAAGTCTAAAAAGACACCCCATTATACCAAATAGACACCTCTATTAATAGTTTCTTTCTTTTATTGACTAACTTTTCCTAACATGAACATCTATGAATGTGCACGTCTTAGCTTTAAATGGCAGAAAAAAAACATATTTTCAAGGATTCCTAGACTCTTAGGGGTGTCCATTTAGCATCACCCTTTGCATCTCTGTATGTCTCTCAAGATGCATGAAGAGTTAGAATGTGAATAAGAATCTAGCTGTCACATTGGATCCATTATATGCAGTACAATGAAAACCGTACCATGAATTAAAGTGCTATACTAGACCTGACAATTTGTGTATTCGTGTCGTGTAACAGGTCAGACACGAATTTACCTGTATAAAATCATAAAGACCTTAACCAATGAGAAACCCTCCCACCATTGGTGGTGGACACTTGATCTAGGTCTAGTGGTTTGCATACTTGTGTATTAATTGTTCATTTGTTGGTGTAGAAAGTGGGTAAAATATAGTATGTCAATTTCATGAACAAACTTAATGAAGGAAGATGCAAAGTAAAAGTAGTTTAGTAATCTTATTAAATAATTATTTGAAATCCACACCACAATCAGTCTCTTCCATGAAAAGAACAAGTGCAACATATTTGTCTGAAACATATATTAGCCCTATATATCATAAACAAACGATACTAGAAGGAGCGTTGAGGTTTGAAATATACTTTGAATCTTTAATCTTTTCCATACCTAGTTTTGTTTGCTAGTCGTCCAAATTCTTTAACACATCATTCTTAGGGGGCGTTTGGTTCGCGAAATTTCTGAGATTCAATGAGATTTGCATTTAAAATCCAGTACGTGTTTGGTTCGCAGATTTCAGTAAGGATTTAAAATCTCAAGATTTCTTAAATCTCTTTCTTCATTGTTATTTAAAAACTCAGCCTCCCCCCCCCCCCCCCTAGGATTTTAAATCTCAGTTACCTTGCATTCTTCATATTAGCAAATTTTTCCATAACATAATACAGATTCTTTGATAAAATCCTGACAAATGCAAATGCTGCACAATGCAAATTCTTTGACAAAATGCAAATCCCAGAGAAAGAGAAAAAAATCTGCGAACCGAATGTCCCCTTGTTGTATGGCTTTTATTACAAATAGAAGAACCTTGGTCCACTCACTTTGGCATGCTGGCTGGATGGTTTGGTTGAAAAAGCAGGCTACCATCACTGCTTTTGCTTTGTTAGTTATGCTTATTTCTTTTACTTTTTAGTTTTTACAAGATATATATATGCACCCCATTTTGCAAGTTTATCATGAGTCAGCATTCAAGAAAGTAAATTAAACTTTCTTTCTTCATCAGGAACCAGATCTTTTTGGGAATACTAAAGTAGAGTTCCATTTTACAATAGCCTTTTTAGACCAACATCCAAGTCTATTATATGACTAACTTTCTGCTTTATTCTTTTTTTCATTTATATATGTAGAGGAAATGTCACACTTGAATCAAAATTAAATAGTTGTTTCACCTTACAATGTCACTGTAAATTGCTTAGGGTTAGGTATCACAATGAGTTAAGTAGTGAACAAACAAACATAATAATGGGGAATGCAAAAAATATCAAATTGACAAAATTACATATATGCTTAAGAACTTCATCAGGGTTGTACTTTATATAGGTGTCCAAAATGTATATAGAATATAATGCAGTTGCGATAAGGTTTTATAAATCAAAAAAATCAAACAATCGTGTGATCATGGGTATGTAGTTCAACTACCATATCGAATTCAAATAAGAAGTAACAGTTTGTCAAGTTATATTGTTGCTTGATCGCGCGAGTTGCTTTTCTTGGGGTAACTGTGGAATATATATATATATATATCATATGTTTGGTTGCCTAATCCACGGACACACATATTCGAATTGGATAAAAACTCTCTCAAAGGGAGACTGATGTGGCCATATAAAGGTAGCCATTTATTCTCTTTATTAGTTCCACTAGGCAAGATTTGAACCTTGAACCTCTAACTTCTTATTTTTGAGTCCCACAATGATATCCTACCTTGACAAGGTTATATTTCTTGAGAGCTAGTTAAGAACAAGTAATATGTCTTCTATCCTACTTTATTTTAGATTTTAACATCTTTTTTTATTGATAAACATAGACTGTCATATTAAAAAAAAACTCACCACACTTGAATTTAATTAGATCAGTAAGAGTACAAAATTTTAATTAGAAATTAAAGACCCTTATGTTCAATGTGAAGAGGTGCTTATTAGAGATTTTATGAATCTTCTGTTTTAAATTTTTTCCTTAAGCAGCGCACATGAATCAGATGCCTTGATAGAAGCTCAAAATGTTGCAATGCTTAAAGTAGGATCTGCAGGTTGATTTAGATAAACCATTTAAGCAATATCTACGTACCTTAATTCATAGTTAAACATAATAATATAAAATAACCTAATTTGTGTTGGTATTATTTGAGCAAGCTTGAGCCTCGAACCCGAACAAATTGTCAGAACCTGACTATAGACTAACACAAAGGGTGATGAAACACAATATGTTGACCTGATAAATCATTATCCTTAAGATAAATTAGCCCCAACAATAAATATGGTTTCATGCCGTACCCACTCTGATGCAGTAACTTGTGCAGATCAGAGGTAAACAAAAAAACCCAGCCAAATTCCCAGGACGTAAATTGTATTTCAGAAAATTAAAACTGCCTCCTTTCAAAAGAAAAGACCAAATATAAATCCAAAGCCTGCAAGAAAAAGCTAACAACCTACTAAAGATAAAAACCAAATCCAAATCTAATAAATCTCTAAAATAAGGAATATAAAATAAAGGTTTCAAATATCCTAACTTAAAAAGGAATTAAATATCCACTTAATCGGCTGGGTCCGATTAGGATGTAACCGGGTTGGGTCGGCCCGACTTAATTAGGATGGGTCGCCATCATTCTCCTCCTCTTCGAAAGGACTCGTCCTCGAGTCCAACGGGTCATCTTCCGCAGGAATAAAGGGCTTCAAATCAGCAACATTGAATGTTGCAGAAACATTGTAGTGACTTGGCAACTCGATTTTATAAGCATTATCGTTGATACGCTCCAAGACTTTAAATGGACCATCTGCACGAGGTTGAAGCTTGCCCGCACGTCCCTTGGGAAATCTGTCTTTGCTCAAATGGATCCACACAAGATCACCCTCTTTAAAAACCACCCTCTTACGGTGAATATTGGCACGCCTTTGATAGACAATATTATTATTCACAATTTGGTCTCGCACTTGTTGATGTATTAACTTGATTTGTTCCGCTCGCTCCTCCCCTTCAGCACAGAAATGCTCAGTAGCGGTCATAGGTGCGAGATCCAATGGGGTGAAAGGATTTCGACCATAAACTACAAAAAACGGACTTTGCCCCGTTGATCGATGTGGAGACCGGTTATAAGCAAATTCAGCTTGTGGCAGTATCACATCCCACTGTCGTGGATTATTACCAACGAGGCTACGGAGGAGATTCCCAAGGCTGCGATTTGTGACCTCTGTTTGACCATCACTTTGAGGGTGATGGGCACTACTGAAATGGAGGCGTGAACCCAACCGTTTCCACAATGTCCTCCAAAAATGACCCACAAATTTAACATCACGATCAGAAGTTAAAGATTTAGGTACTCCATGAAGTTTAACAATTTCAGCGAAATAAAGGCGTGCTACTTGGCTAGCATCATACGTTTTGGCGCAGGGAACGAAATGCGCCATTTTTGAAAACCGATCAACCACAACCATGATAGAATCCTTTTGTCGTTGAGTACGAGGAAGGCCAACAACAAAGTCGAGACTGACATCCTCCCAAGGACCTTCCGGGACTGGTAAAGGGGTGTAAAGACCTGCATTTGAATGTTGAGCTTTGGCTACATGACAATTTCGACACCGATCAATAATACGCGAGACATCAATGATCATTTTAGGCCAATAAAATCGTTCCTGCACCAACTTAACAGTCTTGTCTCTTCCAAAATGGCCAGCTAAACCCCCCTGATGGCTTTCTAAAATAATAGCATCCCTTAGTGAACACTTGGGGACACACAACTGATGGGTTTTAAACAAGAACCCATCATGAATTGAGTAGTTTTTAGCAGTCAACCCGGTGGATGTATGACATTGCTTCCATACCTCTGAAAAATCGGGGTCATCAGGATACAAGCCACGGAAAACCTCGAACCCCTCAACTCGGACCTGTAATGACGAAAGTAGAGCTCGACGTCGACTAAGAGCATCAGCAACTGTGTTGCTCGTTCCCGCTTTGTGACGGATGACAAAAGAAAAATCTTGTAAATACTCGACCCACTTGGCGTGTCTTGGGTTGAGCTTATGCTGCCCGTTAATGAATCTGAGGGCTTGATGATCCGAGTATAGAACAAATTCACCCGATAACAAATAATGACGCCAATACTCCAAGCTTCTTATAATCGCATAAAACTCCTTATCATATGTGCTATATTTCTGCCTTGCATCATTGAGCTTTTCACTAAAAAAAGCAACGGGCCGATTGTCTTGACTAAGGACACCACCAATTCCTACCCCGGATGCATCACACTCTACTTGAAAAGCAATCTGAAAATTAGGTAGTGCTAGCACGGGGGCTTGGGTGACTTTTTTTTTCAGCTCTTCGAACGCATTATTAGCCGCAGAGGTCCAAACAAAATGCGTTCCCTTGGTACAATCAGTGATAGGGGCAACAATAGAACTAAAGTTCCGAATAAAACGACGGTAAAAAGAAGCCAACCCATGAAAACTACGTACCTCATGAACCGACGTTGGTGTGGGCCACGTCGTGATTGCTTCCACTTTGGATTCATCCATACGAATTCCTTTTCCAGAAACAATGTAACCCAAAAAGAGCACCTCTGGTGATAGAAAGTGACACTTGGCACGGTTTGCAAACAACTGTTGGTTTCGCAAAATGGAGAACACATCCCGCAGATGACGTACATGTTGATTAATGTCTTGGCTAAACACTAGAATATCATCAAAATAAATGACAACACAGTGACCAATGAGGTCCTTAAACACATGGTTCATCAGCCGCATGAATGTACTAGGAGCGTTTGATAGCCCAAACGGCATAACCATCCACTCGTAAAGGCCATCACGCGTTTTAAACGCTGTTTTCCACTCATTCCTGGGACGCAAATGGATTTGGTGATACCCACTCCGAAGATCGATTTTAGAAAAAATTGACGCACCATGTAACTGATCGAGAAGGTCTTCGAAACGGGGAATAGGGAAACGATATTTTATAGTTATTTTGTTAACAGCCCGACTATCAATACACATCCGATAGGCACCACCCTGTTTGGGTACTAACAAGGCGGGAACAGCACACGGGCTCATACTTTCCCTAATAAGACCTTTAGCAAGAAGTTCCGTTACCTGTCTATGTAGCTCCTCAAACTCCTTTGGATTCATTCGATATGCTGATTTATTAGGTATCATTGCACCGGGGACAAAGTCTATGCAATGTTGGATTTCTCGCATGAGGGGCAATCCTGGAGGTATTTCATCAGGGAATATGTCTTTAAATTCATCAAGGAGGGGTTGAACTTCCAAAGGTGTCTTTTCATGACGACTATTCTGTTCGGCTATCAAGAGAGCATAGAGGAATGGTGGTGCGGTGTGTCGGTTGAAGTCAAGGAAGGCGGACTTTGTTAGAATAAGGGCTTCAGTTCCTGTTTCGCGGGAATCAAGAGGTGCCAACGTGATGTTGATTCCGTCTTTCCGGAACGAGTACGTATTTTTAAACCCATCATGCTTTGTACGTCTGTCATATTGCCATGGTCGCCCCAGTAGTACATGACACGCATCCATCGGGATGACTTCACACCACACCTCGTCGGAATAGCGGTGACCAATAGAAAATTGTACCAGACACCACTGACTAACCTTAACAACATTTCCCTTTTCAGCCACGTTAACTGATACGGGTCAGGATGGGGTTCCACCGATAATGCTAACTTCTCCACCATACTTGTTGCTACCATGTTCTCGCAACTCCCTCCGTCAATAATGAGAGAACAAACCTTACCCTTGGTTGTGCATTTGGTACGAAAAATATTGTTACGCAGCCACAATGTGTCATCAATAGTAGTGGCAGGTGTAACGCTGAGAACCCTCTGTGACACCAAAACTTCACCCTTATCTGGGTAGATAATCTCGCTTTCCGTGTCATCTTCGTCTTCATCGAATGTATCATATGTGGGTGTTGTGTCTTCAGTAAGTGTGACAAGTTGTTGATTTGGGCACTCCCGTGCGAAGTGTCCGATTCCCTGACACTTGAAACACCGGCTCAATTTGGTAGGAGCGGTGGACGATGTGTTCGATCCACGCGAAACCTCAGCTTTGATTGGGCTGGATTTGCTCCCATTACTAGGTGAAAAGGTAGTTGGAGAACGAAAAGTTTCGTTTCGGGTAGCGTTTGATTTATACTGGGCACTCTTGTTTTTGGCTTTAAGTTGTTTTTCCACCTTTAAAGCTAAGCTACATACATCATTGAAAGTCCAGTAAGGCTGAAGCTGCACAATATCGGCAATTTCGGGACGCAATGCTCCCAAAAATCGTGCAATAATCTGTTCGTCTTGTTCCTCGACCCCACACCTCATTCGTAGCCTATCAAACATGGCGATAAATTCCTCGACGGAGGAGTTCCGTTGTGATAAACCATGATATTCTAGAAAGGTTTCTTGTCGGTGGTTTACCGGTAGAAACTTTTCACACAATAACTTCTTCATCTTTGACCATGTTTCAACTTTTGATCGTCCTTCCTGAACCCTCTTTTTTTTCATATTATCCCACCATAATGAAGCATATTTCCGTAATTTAATAGCAACTAGTTTTACCTTGTAATTGTCGGGAATGTCTTTCAAATCAAATACACGTTCAACTGTACTGAGCCAATCGATGAAATCATCTGGTTGTACCCTCCCATCAAATTCCGGAATATCGATCTTCACCCCCATGCTGCGAATCGGGTCTGCATCATACCGCCTTCTTTGTGGGCTGCGCCGCCCAAAAGGGTTCCCGTTCCTATCACCGTCGTCCCAGACGCCGGGGTCTGTGTCGGTCTCTTCTCCACGTTCTTCCTGTTGCAATTCCAGGTCCCGGACCCGCTGTTGCAACCTTGCGATCTCTGCTATGTCACGGGGATCCCGCCAGCCTTCCTCGTTGCCTCTGTCGGCGTCTCTACGGGGTTGCTGTCGATGTCCTCGTCCATGGTGAGCCATTGGTAAAGCGCTGGGCTCTGATACCAACTGATGCAGTAACTTGTGCAGATCAGAGGTAAACAAAAAAACCCAGCCAAATTCCCAGGACGTAAATTGTATTTCAGAAAATTAAAACTGCCTCCTTTCAAAAGAAAAGACCAAATATAAATCCAAAGCCTCCAAGAAAAAGCTAACAACCTACTAAAGATAAAAACCAAATCCAAATCTAATAAATCTCTAAAATAAGGAATATAAAATAAAGGTTTCAAATATCCTAACTTAAAAAGGAATTAAATATCCACTTAATCGGCTGGGTCCGATTAGGATGTAACCGGGTTGGGTCGGCCCGACTTAATTAGGATGGGTCGCCATCACACTCACTCGTATTGAACTCATCGACTTGATGTACATTTTGGTAACGTTCAAGAGAAAGAAGACACAAGATTCTGACCGCGTGTCTCCTTAATTAGGCCTACGATCAAAGATTCCAACGTCTGTAATTTGATTGCTAGCTTTTATTTCATTCTCTTGGGGAAGATCATTTTCACTGATCACTATTCACTAATAATCTTGTATGATCAAATCTCTTGACCAATTATCCATATAATAACAATACAGTTTTTCAAAACCTACTTTTGCAGTTTTAAAGGAAACAAGTATCGACTTGTCAATCCTACTTTTGATAAGGTGTCACTCTATGCAAGGAAGATCACTCAAAGTCTGAAACAATCAATGCAAGTCAAAATTTTCATTGTCTTAAATTGTTCTTTATAGAGCTCCTCTACCACACAGCTAGCCCATCATAAGTTCAGCTTGACTAATATTAACGTAAACAGGTACTTGTTCGTGATTTTAGTGTCACCTTATCATTTTAGTATAATGGAAATAATAGAGTATGTCAAACAGATCAATTTTAGCTTTAATATAAGTTAGTAGGTGCGGGAGTGCACACTTATATTAATCTAAATTGATTCCGGCGTGACAAAAATGGCGGGGTCAACCCCCTTGCGGGTTCTAGGGGCAGCTAGCGCCAATTAACCGAAAAGATTATCCATTCGCGCGGTGGTTTTTTGACATACAAAAAGAAAATAATAACATATTATCATTTAGACAGTTTCTATGGAACTCGTTTGATGCCTAAAACGAATTTGTTCTTCAAGAATTATCTCTATAGTTTGAATTTCGTGAAACCTAGGCATTTAAGGGTCGAAAATATCAAATTCGGAAAGTGAATTGTACACGATTCTTGGAGTAATCCATGATTCGGAAACCCTTTTTTCAAACAGTACTCTTACACTCCCTCTAAACCTTAAAACTACAATCCAGTCTAGTCAATTTCAAGCATCAAATAAGTTACTTCTTTACTTCAACACACATCACATTTTAGTTGTTAATCGAGAAGAAAGATGATGCTACAATTACAATAATCGAATTTCATGCATAAAGGCTTAGAAAATCAATGCAGATATAGTCTTATAGAAGTGCAAGTGTTAAGAACAACCTGGTTGAATTGTTCTTACGTCTCTCAGATTCAAATTCGATGTGAATTTGATACATAAGCACGAGTTATATATATGCGATAATCACAAATTATCTAATTCGATTTCTACTGATTCCTGGTAATCTTATGAGCCACTAAACATCCTTTTACACTGTAGAGCGTAGAGATCAGGTAGCCATGAATTCTCTATCAACGATTTAATGCATTAATGGAATAAACAATCAGACAACTCAAAAATAGCATACAATTCATACATAAAAAGATTTAAAAAAAAAAAAAAAAAAAAAAAAGGAATTGTGATTCACAAAGTGTAAGTTAGAGATAAGATTGGTACGATGATCTCCGCAACAAAGACTTGAAGATGAAAGGCAATAAGAGCAATATAACAGACTTGGAAATAAAACTTTAGCAAATTAAGGACAGTGAATTTTCTATTTAGTGTCGGAGCCCCGTTTGATTTTGTGGATTCGTTAGTGAATTGAAATGAGATTTTAAATCTATTTCATTCTGTGGCGTGTTTGATCGCGAATTACGTCGACAGAGACCCAAGTTTTGACTTGGGTACGGAGCCATGACAGCATGCATCAGCTCTGAAATTTTGGCCGAACACATAGCCAACACTAAACAACGATGGATCTAGAAATTTTTTTATAGGGATCGTATTTTAACACCGCCATGAGAATACGGGCGTGTGGCCCTTTCAAGAATTTCCAACCCTCTGAAATTCAATTCGGTTTATATTGATTAAATAATATGATCTCATTAATCATTATAAATCAAAAGAAATTAAGTTTACACTTATCTGCAGTATTCTACGAGTTTTTATCTTTTAGTTGACGTGATACTCTGATTCAATACTTTCGTCTAATTTCATCTATTTTATTAGGATGATATTTTAAAATATTTATCATTTCGGAAGAGTCCCATGGAAAATCACTCCAGTCAATTGTTTTTGGAATGATGTTATAAGTTTTTCCAATCGAAGGTTCGGATTTAGCTAACTTTATTTTTTAAAAATCGATTCATATTGTTTAACGAAATACGATAAATTATGAAATTAACAATAACACAAATGACAAAAGTAATCATAATTTTACTTAGGTGGCGTTTGGTTCGTGTGATGGAATTCAATGTAATTGGAATTTAAATTTAGCTTGTTTATCATTTTGATAACTAATGTAAAGGTTAAAATTTATGTATTTTCTATCAAATTTACTTATTTATAGGAATTTGACATTCCTTTTAATCTATACATGAATTAAATTACACCATATACATGAATTAGATTTTTAACTACATCTCTAACCAGTTCTAAAACTATCATCTACATTCACCATCAACGAAATTCACCATCAACGAAATTAATAACTCAAATTTAAATTACAATTCCTTCGAATTCCATTCCGTGAACCAAATGCCACATTAGTGTTAAACAAGTAATCAACTAACTTAACTAACAATATAAAAATCTAATATTTTATATAACACAGTAAAAAAAGTTTATCGAGGTCGTTTAACCCCCCACCTATTAAAGGTGGGTACGCCGCTGACGCTGGACAACTCTACAAGTGAAGCAAATACACTATCGGAGGTATAACTTATTAAAAGATGTTTAAAAAGTTAAGTGAATTTTTAAAAGGGTTATAGCTTGATAGTTTTATAGATATGTTTAGTAAAAGTCTATAACTGTTTGTACTAAATAACATAAAAACGAAATTAATAATAATTAAGAGTTGTTGTTATAATTATTAAAATGATAAAAAAAATTGATTTTATTTTATTAAAAGCTCAAACACATTTTAAAGCTACTAAATAAAAAAAACTTTTATTTTAGATCAAAAGTTCAAACCCTTTCATCCAAACCAGCTTTCGAGTCCAAGCTTTCTAAAAACAAAAACAAAAACAAAAAGTTTTATAAACACATTGTTAAACATGTCAATAATATTTTTATTTATATTTTAGAATAGCTATCAAGAAATTGAAATAAAAGCGACGTTGTTTTTTTTAGTATTATGTCTTTCTAATATTTTTCTAATCATTTTCTAGATAGGTATTTATAACAAAGTTAAAAGTGAAGTTTTATTTAAATATTTTTATTACCCTACTAGCCTTTGGGGTTTTAGTCAAATATATTTGTAGACTATTAAAGTAAACAACTTAGAATTTGAAAGTGAAGATTTTCAAAATAATCTGGCTACGTCATAAAAGAAATAACTTTATATATGTAGTGTCTTAGGAACGGGACGTTGATGCAATCTTATATTCTTATGACCAATGTCACTTTGATATCGACGTAGTTCAAATTTACTATATGAAGATCCAAATTTTTTAGTACACTTTTGAATCTTTTTTATTTTTGGAGTGATTTTGTTTTTACCTTTTTGGATATAAACTTGTAGATCAGTATTGGTTCGATATAACTTTATTTTTAATTATAATTTTTGGTAAAAAATTCATAAAACCAAGTCATCATATTCAAATCAGACCATATCCAGGGACGAATCTATGAAGAGGTTCCACCCCAAATATCTATGAAAAAAATATGTATTACATCTTGATTTGTAATTATAATTACCCATTTAAGTATATATATATCCAACAAAATTAGAGTTTTATCCAAACATTTATGAGTTTAGCCCAATAAAATTAGTGTTAGCCCATTATGTATGAGCCTACCAAGAAATAAGAAGAATAGGTAGTTCGGCCTTGACTAAGCTTAACTGGATCGGAAAAACGGAGAAATAATTGAAAATGACAACCTAGACTTGTGAACTTCACACTTCACGCTAGCGGTAAGATTTTTTATTGATTTCTCGAAACCAAAGTTTTATAATCGCTTTGATACTCGAACTAATTATATGTCTCGTAAAAAAATTCGGTACTGGTATAGAACCGAAATATATTAACAACTTATTGGTTTTTGTGTAAACTTCGTTTATTCATAATTATGCATGTATGTATGTAACAATCATATAGATTAATATGTATTATTTTAAAACTTAAAATATATTTAAAAGTAGGAATTGATATTAGTTTTAAAACACTGTTTGTTTGTTTGCTTGATTGAAACCAAAAATTCGAAATTTATGATCTACAAAATAAGATTTATCTTATCATTTATTTCATTCTTCTATTTCCAAACATATACTTAGGGGTGGCAAAATGAACAGGTTGACGGGTTTTGGCAACGGGTCAAAACGGGTACATTTCAAAATTGGTACGGGTCAAAACGGGTTGGTTTGACCCGCAACTTAAAAAAAAAAATTTACAATTAAAGTAAATCTTATAATTATAAATCTATGTCTACATGTTTATAAACTTAGATTAAATGTTTAATACATATACTTTAATCATATATAACACTTCACTTAAATTTAAATTGAATATCATATAAAATTTTGATATCGCAAATATGAAGGATACACTCACTAATTATGTCAAACGTTTGGATTCCACAATTGTTTATATCATATTGAAGAATATCATGTAAAGTTTTAAGTCTAGTTACGGTGGACACCCATATTGATTACTAAATCAACAAATTCTTCTTTACTTGTTAAGTAACAGATTACAAATTTATCACAAAAATACATAATAAATCATCATTCATTTGTTACCGATCAAAGGTATAAACATCCATACAAAACAAGTGATCAAGGAACCCTTGTTTAATCAATGCTTACGGCAACTAGTTCTTCAGAAAATTTTTTAAACACAAAATGTATCACGATTCATTCATGAGAAAGCATCTTACAAAATTCACAGATCAAAACCAAATCATTATGCTATGCTTCTAGAAGAGTTAGTTCAGTAGTGTTCCAAAAAATGTGAAAAACTTACCTATAGTGATCGAGGAACCCTTTTTTTGAAACTGAATCAAGTGGCTTCACTACTTTAATCCAAGCTCGACTCGTTGGCGGAGCTTCAGAAGCTCTTCATCAGAGCTTTGATAGGTTACCTCTGTTTCTTATGCTTGTGGGAGATCATTGGGAGCTTGAATCATCTACACCACCAAAACAACACTGGTAGGGATCAAGTGATTAGGGTTCAGACGATTAGTCGATTATGGTGAGGCTCAGGCTCAGGCTCAGACGATTAAAATGAGTGAAATGTTCGCTGCAAGAAGCGACAAAGAGTGTGACGACGTCGTCTGTTTGCAAAACCTTTTATTTATTTAACTTTAGAAGATTTTTCCTAGTTTATAATAACACAATCAAATCATGAACAATTCTTACTTTTTCATTTTTGCACATATTAACAAAATTTATTTATAAATATTATTTTGTTATTATGTAAGACATGCTAATGATATATTTTAGCAAAAATCCACTTATAAATAGTAGTTGTTTTTGCTTAATATATGTAAGTGAAATAAAGGGGCCAAAGTTGGTAGAATGGGGTAGTCTATTTACACCCCATGATGGGGTAGAAAAAAGGTTAGGTTGACTTTGGAAATTGAAATGTTACAAAATGTCATTATTCTATTGGCTAATGAATTATAAAAAATTTGATTTTAATAATATAGTAATCATGATGTGGTAGAAATAGACATTTATGGGGTGAGAATAGTAGCACCATGGTAGAATATCACTTATTTATATCCTACAAAAAATAAAAAATAAAAAAACTTGCAGTTGGTTGGTACGGTTAAAGTGAGAAAAATGGAGTCCCAGCCGTAGAACAACAGAGAAAGAGAGGCTGCGAAGTGAGAGTGAGAGAAGAGGGAAGAAGCATTTGTGGCATTAGCAGCGAAGTAACGGACCTGAACCACTGGACGCCGGAGGCGGAGGAAGACGTGAATTTGTGAAATTTTGGGGCGGAGTAATTGGAGCTTCGTCCACCAGGAAGTTCATCGGAAGTCTCATCCTCCTTATCTAATTTTCAGCATTCTGCTATACTTATATCTGCGAATCAATTCATCATGCTATATTTACAAAATTGACAGTTACTAACTTTCTGTTGTCCCTAAATTTAATACCGGTGCGGTGTGATTTTTTATCCCCTGGTTGAATTTAGGTATCATGTTTGAATCCCTCTATTGTACTGGCATAATTTTCATCAATCTAGCTTATATTTGATTGATCGTGCTCCCAGTTACAATTAGGTGGGTTTGGATTAATTATATGATGCAATTTACATACAGCAATCCATCATCCTAGATGGTCTTATTCATGTTGATGTACTCACTTATAGTTTATAATTATTAAGCATACTTAGTTTTTGATCTTTAGCTCTTTGTTCCTTGTATTATGGCAATACTTAGTTTTTGATCTTTAGCTCTTTGTTCCTTGTATTATGACTTTAGTTGGCAAATGCTTCATCCTTTGCCAACAAAATATGCTAGTCTTCAACAGTAGGTGTACGATGCAGCATTGGAGCAACAAAAATATTAAATGCCAGGAACCAGGAGCTGATGCAGGGTAGCAAAATGATAAACAGAATAATCTGTTGATTCTAAGAACTTCCAGATTGAACTCTAGTAAAAGTTTGTTGATTCTCCAGAATGCCAAACAATTACGCTTCAAAAACTGATAGAACTTAGAATTTGAGAAATGAAAAGTTTTCTTAATTGATAATCTGCTGACTTACAATGCTCAACACAGTTTAAATAGATATGAGAAATAAAAGAACGGGTCAAAAACCCCAACGGGTTGACCCAGGGAACCAAAAGAAAAACCCAAAAAACCATAAAAATCCACTAAAAAGCCATAACTTTCACTCCGGGCGAATTTGGGCCAAACGGTTGGGCAAATCGCCTTCAGACGTCTGGACACCTAATGGGCCCCAAACGGAGACCCGAGTCAAAAGTTATGGTCCTTTCCGTTTACCCCCTTTTGTTGTGCATCCTGTCTTGGGCCTTTAGGAACATTATGGCCCGTTCATCCACACTCGGGCCTGCATCAGGAGCTAAACATCAAAAACTAGTTATGCTTATTATGTATAGATTATAAGTGAGTACATCAGCATCAAACTATCAAAGCATGAAGCTAAAGTTTGTCTTAAAAGCATGAAGTATTTGCCAATTGTGCTTACTTTCTAATTACTACTATGTACATTGTGTGATAAGTGGAATGGATGAACTACTGCAACCTTTATTTTGGCAGCAAGCTTAGTTAAATTGACATTGTAGTATCCATGGTACTTGATCACCTGTGGCATACATTAAAAAAGATGGCACAGACCTTCTGTCTAACATCTACTTTGTTCTTCTCCTTTCTTTGTTATAAAGTATGCCGTGGAGGATCTAGTAAGAATGCATATTTAGGTGAGAACGGGAGAGTTAACTTGTATTGAATCATAATTCAAACAGACCGTTTATTGGCATTGTTGAATCAAAATTATTGATTAAACTGAAGCAGAATAATAAACAAGTGCAAACAAAAAAGTTGTAAATAACGACTGCATATGAATGAATCATTATTTGAATCGTCTCTTTTTCCCCTCAAAGTCAATCAAACAATGACTCGATGCATGGTACAAGTTTAATCATGAATCAATAACTGTGAATCAAGTATCCAGTCAATAGGGTTATCACTTATCACTCCAAAGCCTGTCCTTATATTAGTGTAAATATTTGATCTGGTGCACTTGGTTGTATGGTTTAGGTGTTGGTGGTTATTGTTCAAGGATTCTTCTCTTTTAAGTTGTGATTCTCCAAGAAAATGCTCCTTATTCTGATACAGAGATATCAAAAAACACATGTGTTCTACAATCACAATGGATTTTGCATGAATTTCTAAAAGGACACATCATTCCCTTAACAAACCCCTGATCACCACATCATAACTCATAAGGGTCATAACCTGTCCCTTCCTCGAATTAACTCACAATTAGCAGAGTAATAATATTGCAATATGTGCCTCCTGATCATTTTTGGTAAGATATTTGTTCCATCCGAGCCTGTGGTTCGAGCTCGATGTACTTACAGGGGGGGCTTTCCATGTTCTGCCCATCCTTGAAGCTCATTATTGGCTCTGAATTTCTTGAATGTGAGAACTTCCCTCCTTTTCCATCCAAGAACCTGCTCCCATTGCTACAAATTTTGATGAACTTTTATCGCATGAAAGTTTAAATAGTGGGCTGGATTGCTAGAAGCCCTGAGATCTGCTAAAGGTGGACACATCACACATGTGCTGCTGAGTTTTGCATCACCTGCAGGAGTCGATTGACCAAGCTGAAACTTTCAGGTATTTAATTATCCGGCTTTATTCATTAATAGAAGCCGCCATGCATGTTTTCACGAAAATTTTAATTTACCGAATAAAAACAGTTTTAAAGTACGAGTTTAGTAAAAGCTTGAATGCTTAATTGGATACATGTTTTAAGGCAAGATCAATTTGATTTATGAACAGAGAGGTTGGATTAACATTCACTAATTTTACATACTCTTCCATGAGATAAAACCCAAAAGCTTTATATCAGAATCATAGTTTTAATGGCAACCTTGTATCAATGATGATGTTTTTAACGAATATATCAACATTGCATCTTCTATTAGAGAACCCAAAAGCCCCAAATGAATCTTTTTTAGCTAGATGTCCGAAACCAGAAGGGGGAATACTGAAACAGGAGGGATTGTTAGAAAAAGAGTTTCTGAATCACAGATTTCTCCAAGAATCGTGTGAAATATACTTTAGGAATTTGATATTTCGACCCTTAATGTGTGGGTTACACGAAATCCAAATTATGGGGATAATTCTTGAAGCACACATTCGTCTTAGGCAAAAACGAATTCCTAAAAACTGTCTCGTGATAATTGAGTTTATCTTATCCTTGTGTAGGTCGATAACTACTGAAAACATAAGATTTCGGTTAATTAGCGGTTAACTTTTAATACAAATTAATTTAGAATCCCAAAGAATTGTATATTTCCTCTTAAAGTCCCGCCAGGGCGCCAGGGGCGCTGCCCCTTGGACCCCGCTAGGGGCACTGCCCTTAGAACCCCGCAAGGGGACGCAACCCCCTTGACCCCCTCCATTTTTGTCACACCGAAATCAATTTAGATTAATATAAGTGTGCACTCCCACACCTGCTATATTGTATCAAAACTAAAATATGATCTCTTTGACATTCTTTATTATTTTCATTATACTAAAATGATAATATGACACTAAAATCACCAACAGGGATTGCCTCAACATAAGATAAAAACAGGAAACTGGGGTTCTTTGAAAATGAACTCTCCGTTCGTAAAAAAGTATAAAACGATCCCATATAGCATTCAAATTCCGGACCCAAACAAGTATCCGATTTCTGTACCCAAGTGACTGATGTCATTCCAATACCTGTTCTTGCCATCCCGCTAGCTCTTGTTCATGTGATCATAAATCTTGAAACCTCCCTCACATCCTTGCCCATCATCCATCCCACAATCTTTGTTCCACACCTCAGAATCTTTTATAATTTGAAAACTTGTATAATAAATCATCATTTTAAGTTGTTTTAAGAGATAAACTTAAACCAAAGAATTAATCACCAAAAAATAAGGATTCGAAAAAGAAAAAGTAACTCAGGCTTTACAGACATGCAATAATACATGTTCCTTATGCAATAAATTTACCTATAAATTGTCAAAATTACCTTTGCTTTTTGTTTTTCTAGTACAGGGAATAATCTTTATTGCTTTCCTTTTGTTTTGTAGCAGAGTCACAGAGTGTGAGTGTGTCTGATGAGTGATAACTCCAACATCAACAGCCGCACATAACCTGGTTTTATTATTATTAACATTGTTTTATTTCAGATTGATTTGCAAATGGTATCATAAGGTAAGTTTTGTACCTATTTTGTTGGAGTAAATATTGTTGACTAGTTGATATTATGTATTATACACAAAATTATATATTTTTTGATTCTCTCTTAACTCTCCCAAGATTAGGTTCGTTTTATTTAAAATTTATGGTATCAGAGCTAATGTTCCTGCGAATTTGTTCTCTTGCAATTTCTTTTCAAACCATGTTTAAGTTATAGAAACTCCAAATATGTGAAAACTCCAGATTTTATATATAACTAAATGATTTAAATTCAAATCTTTATGTTATGTGATATCAAAGGCTCCAATAGTCTAACTAGTTATTGGGCACTAATCTTGTTATAATTTTAATTTATTCTGACATCTTCATTAGCTCTTGATGTTTTTGGAGAAATTAATAAAAGATAGAGGGACCATATTCCGAAAACATAATGATCCGTGCCACTAAGTTTCACATACATCATATGTTACAAAGACATAAAAAGAAATACGCATGGGGTTTGCATGTAAGTCAACAGATATTAATGAACACACTAGCCTTTTATTTCACATATGCAATTAATCATGAACGGTCTATTCTAAATCATGATAATCCACTTACATCTTTTGAATCCTTGGGTTGGACCCTAGCTATTGGTTAGGGGTGTAAACGAGCCGAGCCCGAGTCCGTTTAAGCTCGAGCTCGGCTCGTTTAAAAGTACTAGACTCGAGCTCGAGTTCGGCTCGCTTCGAGCTTCGTATGTAAACCTCGAGCTCGGCTCGTGAATAATTTTCCAAGCTCGAGTTCGGCTCGTTTATAATGTATTTTAATTTTTTTAGTTAATTATTAAATAATCTTTTAATATCATATATATAACTTGTTATTTTAATATATTTATATTTATTTAATCCATATATTATATATTTATTAATTTAAATATATATTTATATATAGGCTCGTTTAAGCTCGTCTAGGCTCGCAAGCTCGATATGTGAAGCTCGGGCTCGAGCTCGTTTAATTCGAGCTTTTTTCGAGTCGATTTCGAGTAGCTCACGAGTAGCTTGGCTCATTTACACCCCTACTAGTGGTAGATTACTAAGATTGAACCAAAATCACCATTGCATGATGCCCACTTAGGGCATAACAAAATATAATAATTCATTCGTCCCAAATTAAGTGTTCGTATATTCTATTTAATTCGTTCCAAAATAAATGTTAACGTCTATAAATAAATATATAGAACTTATATAATTTATATTATGTCATTAGGTTTATGACTTTTTAAAAGAAATTAACAATTAAAGATAAAACTGTCTGTTTTTTTATTAAATGTTGAAATCATTTTGTTTTTTAAAACTGTGTGGTTTTTGTAACTAAACATTTATTTTGGGTTCCATTGATTACTTTCAATTAAGTATACATCATATATTCTCTGAATTGATACGAAAAGGAAAACATTGATACGATGATTTTTGTTGGTTTTGTTTTGGAGCTAGTTTTCTGAATTTGAGGGTCCCTTGCAATAAAGTCTGTAATTTTGTGGGTCAAATTGCAATTTTTTGATTCTATAATAGTTGCATTCTTCCATCATCATCGTTCATGTGCTTTTTATGCCATTATGTTTCTCCTCAGAGATTGGTAAGTGCTTTGAAACTTTCTCTCCTCCCAACCATGGCTATGAAGTGATTTAACACGACAGAAAGGCAAAATCCTTTTGCCCTTACATCCATTTGGCACATAATAAGTAATGGGAAAAGACTAAAGAGAACTGGGGGAAAATCAGAAAGATGAAGACTGCCTTCAACTTTTGGTAGTAAGGGGTATTCTATTGATGGTCTCAGCTTCATCTTTCATGAAAAAAGCTCAACTTTTCCTGTCTTTCTCCTTCAAATGGCAACTTTACAAGAACCCCAACTCGATTTAGAAGCCGGCGGTGGCGGTGCTGGTGGTGGAGGTGGTGGAGGTGACACCTGCCGACAATCAGGATCATCTGATGTTAGTGAAGAGAGTAGCACAATTGCTACTTCTGAGATTGTAAGAATGATCCCAGAGGAGGTGGAGGAGAAGGGGAGAGCATCCTCTGTTTCGGAGTTTTCAGTGGTGGATCTGGGTGGTGGTGGTGGTGGTGAGGGTAGAATGGTACATTTGTCAAAAATAGAAAAGGATTGTAGAATTTGTCATTTGAGTTTGGATGTAAACAGTCAAGAATCTGGAAATGGAATTCCAATTGAGTTAGGTTGTTCTTGTAAAGATGATTTGGCTGCTGCTCATAAACAGTGTGCTGAAGCTTGGTTCAAGATTAAGGGCAACAGGTAATAACCACCAAAACCATCTTTCAAGATTAGATTTTTTATAACATATTTAAGATACCCATTTCCATATTCTATCTTACATGCTCAAATTCATGTTATGTGCTTTAGAATTTTTGTAATTCTTTTGGTATTCCTTTGCTTCTTTCTTGGTTAGAATGTTTAGTACTCCACTTTTCTTTACCATTTAGTTGGGCCACTGCTTTACAGTAGAAATCAATGCTTGTTCCTCTGTCTGTTTGTGTTTTGTTGTATTGATGATTTTGATGCTATTTAAAGGTTCTGTCTTTCTAATTTAGTTGACCTTTCTTATTTAAAATATTAGGAAACTAGGTGTGAGAAGCCTTTGTACAATACCAGTAACGTGACTGTAGAACCAATGGGGTTTAGCCCATTTGGGTAAGAGGGGATATGTAAGTGAGAGGTCATGGGTTCGACTCCCGTCGTGGGCAAGTTGAAATTTAGGTGGTGAAAGTAAGTCTTGGATTAAAGAAATAGTTTAGAAGTAGGACTAGGATAGTTTGCCGTTCAAAAAAAAAAAGTAATGTGACTGTGGAGTTCTAACAAACGAGTTACTATTTACTTTTAAATTAAACATGCCCGGCTGTTGATAGATTTTGGATATTTAAGAGCTAAGATTGGTAAATTATAAAAGGTTATGCAGCCAAAAAGAAAAAAAAAAAAAACCAAGTGCAACGTGCGATGAAAGTCATAAAACAATATTAACCAGTAGTGAAACATGTGATAATTAATGAGTTATCACATCTAAATTGGTAGTTAATACTTTAAGGAACACAAGGATAAGGGACTAATTTCAGAATAAAGTTGAAAAAGCAGCTTATTATGAAACCGAATCAGCAATGGGAAAAGATCAGAAGCTTTTGTTTCCTCAATTCAAACCTATCAAAAAAGGAATAATTTTGCTTCTTGTCTTAGGACTTACGCTTAAAAGCAGGAAAGAGACGATAAAAAGAATCCAAAGTGATTGAAACTTGCTTAAGATTACATAGAGAACTTTAAATCCGGCACTTTGTTAATGAAACTTATAGACCGTTGATATAAGTTTTTCGTCCCAATTTACTCGCCTTCTGATGAGGTTTGCTGCATCTTTGAAATGAAAGGAAAAAAATTCATAATCATGTGAGTATTTTGATTTTACACATGGGGAACTCTGTTCATCTTTAATTGTGATGGAATTTGCTTTCTTCACCTACTTTTCGCTTTCTTTTTTCATATTTGCAAGTGGGATTTGACTCAAACCAACATTTTGCAACTTTTAAAAGTTTCAAAAGATTGTTTTTAGTTTCAATAGATAACATTTGATTCAATTATTTGCATCCTAGGTACGTGGACAAATTATAGTTTGTATATATCTGGTTTCGTTTTGTGGATTCTATTATCATGATGGTAACACAGATGGAACCCACAAAATGAAATAATTTTTATCGTCAAAGAAACTGCGCTTATTTTGAAATTGTACCAGATTATCGGCAAATTGAAGTGCAGATGTTTTCGTGTAGTTGGTTTTCACTAGTTTGGTCCATTTCTCATTGCATTTTGTTGATCCGGTTTTCATTTGCTGATTTGATTTTTATATGGTTCATTAATCCAGAACATGTGAGATTTGTGGCTCAACTGCACGAAACATTGCTGGTTCAGATGAATCTGAACCGATGGACCAGTGGAACGAGGCAAACGGTTCAACACCATCACGAGCCGCTGCACCTGGTGAGACCACAGGTGTATCAGAGACTCGGAACTTCTGGCAGGGCCATCGGTTTCTTAACTTCTTGCTAGCTTCTATGGTCTTTGCGTTTGTCATCTCCTGGCTATTCCACTTCAACGTCCCATCATGAAAACGATACCAATCCCAAGAACTCGAAAAGGAACAATCTTGAGGGTAGTTCTTTGTAGCCGGAAGGAATAGAATGCACCCTTTTTGTTGTTGTACGTGTTGATAATGTAGCGTTTGTGTTAGATCTTGTATTATTTTAGCCTAAAGACATGTACGAAACATTTTCTCTAGCTTTCTTCTTCGGGAAAAAAGGCCACGATTTAACTTTCGAACATCAAATTGTAAATGTGGTTAAAATGTAATACATGCTATATGTGTGTACTTGTATGGGGCCACCCCTTGAATAGTCCATGGCACGGTAAAATGGTGCCATGAACTATTCAAGATGATAAAACATTATCCAAAATTATTCTTTTTCGAGGCGGACACATTTTATAACGTATGTTATATAAATGGTAAATCTTAACAAAATCCAGTAAAATAAATTCGTTAATAAAGCTGTAGACATAGGTCCATTTTTAATATCATATTTTTTTATGTGTTACTTTGTGCGCATCGTTTTTCTAAACAACTTGGAATGATGGATATGATCATGTGACTCATAAGTGAACTTGAATGCTAATATTTATTGCTTGTGTAGAGTGTTGTCTTGGGTATTCTAGGATAGGGGTGAGCGATGGGTACCATTTTTCGAACCGGTACCGGTACCGATCTTTACCGAATTAATATATTCGGTTCGGTATTCGGTTTTTAAATTAGCTAAAATTCGGTATTCGGTATTCGGTTTTAAAATAAGCTAAAATTCGGTATTCGGAACCGGACCGGCACCATATAAAAGTATACGGTTCGGTATTCGGTTCTTTCAAAACTAATAATTCGATTTCGGTATTTTCGGGATCGGTACCGGTTCGGTACGGTCCGGTACCGAGCTCACCCCTATTCTAGAATGATAAACAGTAACACATTATTTGTTTTTATTTCTTTTTTTTTTCGAAAGGTAAATTTTATTAACCCGACAATCAAAAAAAGACCAAACGGTTGTTTCCAAGTTGGAACATTGTTTCGTAAAATAAAGCTAAATTTTTTATTTCATAATAATATAAATAATACTTTTTTAGAAAAGCTAAATTTCATAAAAGCTACAACACACCCAAATGGCCTCTGAGAATGAGCCCAACAAAATGAAAGATTTTAATATATCATCCTATGTGACCTTAATAAATGATTTATTAATCAATTAGGTAAAAAAAAAAAAAGGTTTTCAACTGTATGTGTTTTACCACTTTATAGTTTATTTGGAATTGGAGGAACTTTGTTCGTTTCATTGTTTGAAAGAGTAACGCGCGAAAGAAGCTAGGCGTAACGAAGATATTTTCTGAAAGTGCAAGTTTTGGAGCTTTTATGGATTAAGAATAGATGTTCGAAGACGAATTGGATTGTGAATAATTGGATTAAAAGTCCTTAGTTGGTTTCTTGAGTTGGTAGAGTTGGGAGATTTTCTTTTGTTTTTATGGGGCGTGGTTAAGTTCTTGGGTAGTTTTTGGCTTTTGCTAGTGTTCGGGGTTGTTTTTGTGCTTTTGCTTCTGGTGTTGGCTTTCTGCCTTTCTCTCAAATCTCTTATTTTTGACGTTTTTGATGATATAAAATTTGGCCTTAAAAAAATTTAAGTAAAAAAAAACATATCTTTAAAAGATATACTGAACTACCATAATTCATTGGAACCTAATGATTAGTATGAAAGAAAATTAATAATTAAAGCAAAACATATAAAAATATGCATTATTATTAGGGGTAAGAATGTGGCGATCTTGTTCGGTTTTTGGCTAACCGAACCCAAATCAAAAATTTTGGTTTTTGAAATGGTGGAACCGTTCGGTTTTGGCTTTTTGGTTTTCCGGTTTCGATTAGCAGTTTTTCGGTTTACACCCGTGGGTTTTTTCTTTGTTTTTGGTTTTTCGAAAACGGTTTGGGTTTAAACCCGAAAAATCTTTAACTATTAATTATTAATTTAGTTAGTTTGATACTTTAATTTATTAAACTTACTGACATATGCTTTGAATTAATATTTTAGCAAGTTCGTCATGTAGAAATATAATAAGAATGTTTATACTAATTGAGTAGCATTCACTACATTGCATATGATTATAATAATCATAATTAAGTAACTATATCAATTAATTAGCATATTAACATCATGGATTTCAATTATATATATAAAGTTGAAAAATGATTCCATGTGAATATAAATAAAAAAAGTTTTATAATGTAGGACGTAACAACAAATATGATTGAAAATAAAAATAACTCAATAAATATATAAAATATCAGAAAAATTAAATTAACTTAATAAACCGGTTTGGTTCGTCTTTTTCGGTTCAGCTTTGAGAGGGAATCCGAACC
Source organism: Centrapalus pauciflorus (assembly GCA_020465985.1). Lineage (NCBI taxonomy): Eukaryota > Viridiplantae > Streptophyta > Magnoliopsida > Asterales > Asteraceae > Centrapalus > Centrapalus pauciflorus. Next base: position 313,857 of record JAANYP010001043.1, on the reverse strand, counting down.
TAAATCATTTACTCTGGTTTTTTCAGTTTCAGTTTTTTTGGTTATTTCCGTTTCTCAGTTTTTTCTGTCTTTCTGTTTATTTTTTGATTTTTGGGTTTCCGGTTTGGTTTTTGCTCACCCCTAATTATTATTCTACGATATAAACCGGAATAAATAAAATCAAGAGATGTGCAATGTGTTTAAAAGTGGTTTTACATTTACAAGTACCAGAATTGTTATCCATCAATATACTTGAAGGATTTGATTCATTAAATTAGGTATATGAGTTAAATGTTACGATTGTACTTCATATCTTAGATTAACACGCTAAGGTATAATCATTTTAAACCAAATAAAATTGGTATTTCTAACAACTAACCCAATAAATTAAAAATTTATCAATAAACTCTTCCTAGTAATTTGATTCAATCTAGGTATAAAAATTCAAATCTCTTTCAATTTAATGAATAAAGTCTCCCAAATAGCTTGATTAAATCTGAGTATTACAATCCAAACGTTCTTTCTTATAAAATTGTCTGTTTGACAAAATTAGTTGGATTTAATAGCTGATAACTAGAGCTTTTTGTTAATACATGTCTATTCTAAAGTAGCTGTAGTTGCAAGTTAAACTCGAAATCTTAAAATGGCATATAAATAAATAAATAAACCAAAATTATAAATAATTAATTATGGATGTTTTTGCATTTTTATTTTTACAATCACAAACTACTTCTGAAATAACTAAAGTAGCTTATGGTTTTAATCTTTTAAAAAATTTATCAAAACACAAGTTGCGGATAATATTAGTTTGAGCTTTTAAAATCATAATCATAAATTAAAATAAGTTGCCAACTAACAGGAAAAAAACATATTAGTGTTGCTAAGTTTTAATATATATTTGAATGAAGAATTTCACAAAAGCACACACGCAAACACATATATAGAATGGATTAAATGAGAATTGTCTTTAAAATGAGGACGACAAAAACTAATAATAATTTGACATATCAATCATTTTAATAAATTTAAAGTTAAATTAAATGCACTTGAAAGTTAATTAATAAGGTTTCAATCATCCAAATCAATCATTCTCTCTCCTCCAAGTAAATCTCTCTCTCTCTCTCTCTCTCTCTCTCTCTCTCTCTCTCTCTCTCTCTCTCTCTCTCTCTCTCTCCAACGAATGAAAATCACTTGTGATGTGATTCAATATTTATTATGAACCATGATTGTAGATTGTGTAAACCGTTAGTCGTGAACCGCATGTTTGTGATTCAATATTTCTTATGAACCAAGATTGTAGATTGTGTAAACCGTTGGTCGTGAACCACATGTTTGTATTAATTGTGAATCATCAATGTCGTGAATCACACATATTTGAGTCTTGAATCACACATATTTGAGTCGTGGATCAAAGCCTTGCATCGATTGTGAATCGTCAGTGGTGTCGTGAACCATAACGGTGTCGCAAATCAACGGTGATGTGGTGAACCACAACAATGGTGTGCATCATCGATGGTATTGTGACATAGCGGTGTCATGAATCTATAAAGAAAGAGAGAGAGTGTGTAGTTTGGTAAGTCAAAAATCTTGAAATGATTGACTACTCTTATTTTTTTTATTCTTTAATTCAAATTAATATTGATGAGATGCCGTGATCTTATTGGTTCTCGTCGTCTACATTTTAGGGACGGTTCTCACGTTATCTCTATCATATATACATATATATACATACATACATATATATACATACATACATACATATATATACATACATTCATACATATATATATATATATACACATACACACACACACACACACATATATATATACATATATATATATATATATATATATATATATATATATATATATATATATATATATATATATATGATTGGGTTCAAATGAGAACCCCTCTATTTCGTGAGAACGTTAGAACCACTCTAAAATTTGTGCATCCACTGTATAAAATTGTGCATTTAATACCAAAATTAAATGTTTTCGATAAATTTATGCATTTTATGTAAAAATTTATGCATCTCATGCTATAATTTATCCATTTTATGTACGAATTGTGCATTTAAAAAAATTTGTGCATTTGATGTTCAAATTTGTGCATTTAGTTTATAATTTAATGAATATAATTTTTTAATGTAATTTTAGTGTTAGATCATGATATTTATTAATATTTAAGACTAATAATGGTTTTAAGTAAAACTTTTAATTTTTAAATTTGTGCATTTGATGTACAAATTTGTGCATTTTGGAGTGGTTCTCACGGTAACGAGGGTATTTACCGGAACCCAACCCTATATATATATATATATATATATATATATATATATATATATATATATATATATATATATATATATATATATATATATATATATACATATATATATATATATACATACATATATATATATATACATATATATATATATATATATATATATATATGTATTTCACGCAAATTCGAACACTCTGAATGCATGAAATCACACATCACATAAATACACGTTCACATATATTCAAAAATATGTAAGTGTACGTTTACATCACTTTTTAAGGGCTAGGAGATGTGAATGTATGTGAAATTTACATATGACTATTATAATGTTAATTAAAACATATTTGTGAAAAAAAAATTTCAAAAAAGATTTTTTAAAGTTGGTACCTTCTGGTGCGCTGCATAATGAGTGGTACTCTCTCGATCCATATTATACATATATACATTATTCATTAATAAAATCACTATTCATAAGTGGGTTAATCTAACATGCACCATTTAATTATTAATAAATATGGTTTTTCTAACATGCACCATAGTCATTTATAGTTTACAATACATAAACAACTTATTTTATTAGCTTAATAATCTATTAAGTATTTAATGCATAATATTATATTAACAAATGTTTTTTACATATTTAATAATATGTTATGCATGCTAGAATTTTTACGCATATCAATTTCTTATTATTTCACATTCTGTAATAACATTTAAATAATAATTTATTCTGTGTGTATAACATTTTATTTTTAACATTATCATAGTGTATGTTCTATGTCATGATTCATAAGCTTAATGAAAAAAAAAATTAAAATTAGTCTTATAATTTAGCATGCAAATTTACACTTTGTATATTTCTTTGAAAATTTAATTTATTATATCTATGATTTTGGGAGCACGTATAAAATGTATGTATTCATGTGTGTTTGCACACGTGTAGAGAGTAAATGAGTAATTAAGCGATACTCTTATTTAATATTAAAATGCATATATATAATAGTATGCATTGAATAAACCAATCTTAAAAATTTAGCTTCACCATTAGTATGATCATCACAATAAAATGTATCATTAAATGATAATATTAATTTATTAGCATCAAGATTATATCAATAAGGGTTCAATATGTATTATACACTACTCAACACGTGTTCTCTTAAAAAATACATATATTTATTGATATATGATAAGTTTTTCTAACTTTTCAGATTTCTTTCTCTCATAAATTGTATTATTTTAATTAACTTTGTGTATTGGTTGTTGGTCATTAAATTAATATATATCTTAAAATATCAAGTTATTTTAAATTCTAATCTATATTAATTTGTAATATACTGTCATTTATAACTTTTTTAAGTTTTTAAAATTTTTAAAAGTGTAATTTATAAGAATGTTATTTTACTTTATGAAAAAATAAATCAGCACACATCCCGGTGCAACGCGCGAACACCACATAACTTGTTATATACATATATAGAGAGAGAGGGACGGAGAGAGAGATATGGATCATGTTTTTGAAACACGTGTTGGATATATGTACTGTTTTTAAGTTTTTATTCTAATAAAACTAAGTTTATGAAAAAAAAAAAAAAAAAAAATTCCATCTTAGTTTTGGTCTAAGGTTCTTTTCAATTTCAGTCGGGTTATTTTAACTCGTAGTGACCAAAATTTTCCACGCTCGATAGTCGATAGGATAGCAACCCGTAGAATTGAAAACTGGACCAGATGGCCGATCATTTATACCCATCTTTGCTGCCACCTTTTTTTGTCTATCACCCAAGTCCGAATAACTCGAATTCTATCAAAAAAAATATGGACCAAAATAACCATCAAAACGACCCGATCCAACCTCATGTACTATTCTTTCCGATCCCATTTCAAGGCCCGGTTAACTGCGCTCTCAAGTTAGCCGAACTTCTATGTCTTTCCGGTATCCATGTCACCTTCCTCAATACCGATCACATCCACCGCCCTCTCCTCCGCCACACCCAAGTCTTGTCCCGGTTCAACCGCTACCCGAACTTCCGATTCGAAACCATCCCAGATGGAGTCGAGCATGAAAAGCCCGTCTCCGGTGACCGGTTCATGGAGGTGATGGCTGCTGTAGATGAAGTAAGTAAACCAATTTTCCACGAGATGATGGTTTCCGGCATCTTCAGTCGGAGATCAGAACGACCGGTGACCGTTATGATACCGGATGCTTGCTTCAGTTTTGCTGTCGAAATCGCGCTGCAGACGTCGACTCCGGTGGTTTGCTTGGAAACCGTAAGTCCATGTTGCTTGTGGACTTCTTACTTGAATCTTCCTACCCTTATTGAAGCTGGGGATGTTCCATTCAAAGGTGTGTGACTGTGTGTATAAATGACTGTTGGTTGTTATAATTGTGAATTTTAGCAAAGTAGATTGCTATCTCTTGCAATTAAATTATATTATATCAACCAAGGGGGCGTTTGGTTCGCAGAATTTTTTTCTCTGAGATTTGCATTTTGTCAAAAGATTTGCATTATGCAGCATTTGCATTTTTTTTTGAACGACAAACTATCCTACTCCTACTCCTAAACTACTCCTTTACCACAAGACATAATTTCACCACCTAAATTTCATCTTGCTTCCGACGGGAGTCGAACCTGTGATCTCTCACTTATATCTCCACCCTCTTACCGTCAGACCAAAGGCCTTTTGGTTGCAACATTAGCATTTGTCAGGATTTTGTCAAAGAATTTGCATTATCTTATAGAAAAAATTTGCTAATCTGATAAAATACAAGGTAACTGGGATTTAAAATCCTAGGGGGAAGACTGAGATTTTAAATAACAAATAAGGGAGGGATTTAAGAAATCCTGAAATTTTAAATCTTTAATTAAATGTGCGAACCAAACACATGATTTTAAATGCAAATCCCAGGAAATCCTCGAACCAAACGCCCCCTAACAGGTTTTACATTCAAAGGTGTTTGGATTTGATTATCTTGTTCTTCAGGGGATGATTTAGATGAACTGATAAAAAGTGTGCCGGGAACGGAACATATCATCCGAAGACGTGATCTTGCTAGCTTTTGCCGATTGGACGACTTGTCGAATCCTGTTATCGAACTTATCGTGAAAGAAGCACGAACCGTCCCTCAAGCTGATGGTCTCATAGTCAACACGTTCGAAGAGTTGGATGCTCTCATCCTCCCGCATATGCGAAAGCTTTGTCCAAATGTTTACCCCATAGGTCCATTGCATTATTTCCACAAAGCTCGGCTCATGGCCTCGACCACACCACCGACACCCGAAACCACCTTATCGAACAGTGTTTGGAAGGAAGATAAAACTTGCTTGGCTTGGCTCGACAAACACAATCCAAAAACCGTTCTTTACGTCAGCATCGGGAGTCTTGTGACCATGACAGTCGACCAACTACTCGAAATATGGTATGGTGTGGTAGACAGTGGGAAGCCCTTTTTGTGGGTGAGACGCCCGGGGTCCATCACCGGTGGGTACGATGAGTCTCGGGTTCCGAGTGAACTACTAGAGAAGACAAAAGAAAACGGGTGCATCGTAGATTGGGCTCCACAAGAAGATGTCCTAGCCCACCGAGCCGTTGGTGGGTTTTTAACGCATAGTGGGTGGAACTCGACTATCGAGAGTATAGTCGAGGGTGTTCCCATGATTTGTTGGCCGTACTTTGTCGACCAACAAGTGAATAGTCGATTTGTGGAAGAGGTATGGAAGCTCGGAATAGACATGAAGGATACTTGTGATCGGTCGATTGTTGAAAAGGCGGTTAGGGACGTCATGGATACGAAACGAGACGCGTTCACAAAAACCGCAAACAGTTGGGAAAATTTGGCGAAAGAGTCGATGACCGAGACAGGGTCGTCCTCTATAAATTTGGGTCGGTTGATCGATGATATAAGAACAATGAGCTCGACCAAGAAGTAGGGATTGTGTTTTGGAAACGAGATGATGTTTGAATATTTACAATCCTTAAAATTGTATGTATAATCTATGTAGTTTTAAAAGTTCTTCAATTTAATAAAAATATATATATATTTCAATAAAAGTTTTAACTACAAGATTTCTGAATCTTCATTAATTTAACAATGTAGATCGAATGAAAATTTTGATCAGATCCTAATATCTCTGTCCTATCCAATGTAGACAATACTAAGGTTGTAAATGAATCGAACGAATATGAACGAGATATCTTCATGTTTGTTCGTTTAATTTTAGCCGAATATTAAACGAACACAAATATAAATGAACTAAAGATTTTTTGTTTTTTCTCGTTTGTTGATAATAGTTTTCAGAGTACGTTGACACATTGATAAGTCTTTATAAATAACTTGAAACTACTACCATGATTGTAAAAAAATGTATTAACAAACAAAAAAAACTTAATTTCAATATTAAATTAACATCATTCAAGCATTTGAATCTTCTTATATCTTCATTCAATGTCATCATTCACAACGATACTAGAGTTTGGAGTTTTACTGTTTAATTTATATTATTAATTAACCGATCATTCACTAACATAAATGAACGATGTAACCGATCGTTCACGAACATAATTGAACGAATGAAACATGTGTTTATGTTCGTTATTTTAATAAATAAACGAACATAAACGAAATTCTCACCGATCAAATATTTTATTATTGTGGAAAAGCATAAAAATGAAAAACCGGCTTCGACTGGTCAAAAACAGACTGGTTACTTTGAACCGACTTGACTCAGACTGACCACGTGATGCATCAAGTATAAGTAATCATGATGCACCATCCTTTTCGAATGATGCATCAGGTGACCATGATGCACAAATTTATTAAGTGTGATGAACAATCTCCTTTGCATGATGCATTATACATTTCCTAACGATGCATTGTAATTCTCCGGTTAATTCAGACCATCAATCTCGATAAAGTCAATTCTGGTGGTTTGCATCTTATCTTGTTCCTGGTTTGATTAGTTTTGCATCTGCTCTTGGTCGGAAGATTCTTGCTCAGACTGTTCGTATCACTCTTTTTTAATCCTTTTGATTTATGTTTACATTATCATAATACAAATTCAAATCCAATAATGGATTTGAAAAGATTACTGGGACCCACAGAAGATGATTCATGATTGATTGTTGATTGATTGTTCATGGGTGTTTCATTCTCAACTCATTTTAATTATTATTTATTTATACAATTACAGCTTGAATTTTGGTGTTTATGAAAATTAAGAAAAAATCTGGAAAAATGATAATAGTCGGGTTTAAATTTAATATATATTGTTGTTGATAAAAATACGAGAAGATTTTATTATTTATAATAGCTGAAAAGTTGTTGGTAATATTTTAAACCAGTTTGTAAGTTATTGGTTGTTATTATTATTTGAAAAATAAAAAATTATTGTTATAAACAATAAAAAAAATATAAATTTGGATTTTATTAATGATAAAAACTAAATAACATTTCTATTAATAATAAAAGTGACAAAAAGTTTTGTAAATTTTTGTTCATTTGCCCATTGATATAATAAATTAAGTTTTAGTATTTCTATAATTTAAAATAAAGTTAATCTCACGTTCAACTTAAAAATTTAATTACACTTTATTATTTCTAAAATATAATAAAATAAAAAATATATATAATTCATTTTTTGTGATATATATAAATATTAATAAATATAAAAGATAAATACGATTTATTATGTCTTATATCTTTAAATATTAATAAATAGATAATATTTAAATGGGCTAATTGCTAAAAATAGAAATAACTTTATGCATTTTTAATATTTATAACAATATTATTTATTTTTTATCATTAATAGCATAAACTTTTACATTTTTTTATCATTTATAACAAAACTTAAAAAAGTTGTTGTTATAAATGATTAAAAAAAAAATACAAAAGTTAATATTATTAAGGATACAAAATACAAAATTGATGTTATTTATACGAAAAATACAAAAGTTGATACTATTAGTGATAAAAAAATAAATAATGTTGCTATAAATGATAAAAACTCAAAACGTTGTTACTATTTTTAATAATTGACCCTATTTAAATCTACATCAAAATTATATATTATATATACTTATATGTATATCTAATTAATAATATACTATTTGTTTATAAACTTATTAATATATATTAAAAATAAATACAAATCGTATAAACAATATGAAATATTTAAAAAGTAACATAATACAGTATTAATAAGATCATATTTCATAATATTTTATTTACTCTATTATAAATATATATAAACATTATGTTTTATGTGAAATTAAAATTTCAAATTATATCAATTAAATATATATAATGTTAGAAATAAAAATTTAAAAGAAATTTAAAAGTTAAACTATTGTTCATGAATATATATTTAGATAGATAAATAGTATATATGACCAATAACTGCATTTTTGATTATTTTTTAAGAAAACAAGCATTATATGGTTTAATTTAAGGATTAAATACATTTTATCAAACTAATTATTTATTAAACATTATTTACGCCATAAGTTTATAATATTTGTATTGTATAAATTAAAACACATAAACAAGATCATGTCGTTGTCTAGTAGTAGCCGCAGTCTTGGAAAAGAAAAACGATGCCAAAAGGATACATCATAGTAATTAATTTTGCTTTGTCTATGTTAAAATATTTTAATTATTTTATTGATATGAATAGAGTAATTTACAGAAATGATCCTCGTGATTTATTTAAAATTATGAAATTAGTCTCTTAACTTTAAAAATTGCATAAACGGTATCTAAAAACATTGTTCACTTACAAAAATAATTTCTTCTCTGTTGGTCTGTAGTTAACTTTTTCAACACGATTTTGTTCTCTTGTATTTAGTCCTTCAAGTTTGTAATTAGTTTTAGCTATTACTTCTTAATAGAATATAATTGATTTATTATTTATTTTATACAATTGATATATATTTACAAAAATGATTCTACTTGTTTTTTTAATCGACAAATGTTGTTCAGATATATAGTAATTTAAAAAAAAATTGTTTATTTATATATTTATTGGTTCTTTATTTTGTTTATTTTTAGCATACAATGTAACATTATTTATTTATTTATTTATTTAATAATACAATTTAAATATATTTATATTATTAACATTGATTTTTTATATATACTCAATCTATCTCGAAATAGCCTCCATTTTTTAGTCCAATATAAATGTTTTTATATTCATAACATCCACGTTCTATAACTATTATTATTTTATTTTTTTTATACTTGTTAATTGGCACATTATTGAACATTTTTATTATTTACAAATAATATATTATCATACTAAGTTAGTAAATTACTATAAAATATAATATTATCAACTGTTAATAAAATATGTCACTCTTATTATTATTTATGTTTCTTATAATCTATTAACACACAATTAAAGTATAAATAAAAGTAATAAAAATATAATATTATCAATTGTTAATAAAATATATATAAATAAAAGTTATAAAACATAAATATGTAAAGCTATTGTTTATTAGTATATAAAAGTAATTTAAAATAGAAACTTAAATTCTTAAAAGTTAATTTTTGAACAAAAATTGAAAATAACTACAAACTTGGACTGAAATGGTGATCAAGAAAAGGAATTAATGTCTTTTTTATAAAAGTTAATTTATTTATTATTAATATTAACCGGAGAGAACTGAATTTGTAACTGTTTATTCAATTTTAAAGTTTAGCGACAAAATCCATAAATTTAAACGACCCACGAGCCCAATTTTACAATTTACTGTGTTAAATAACGACGACATTTTTTTCAAAGTGGTTAGACTTTGGACTTTGGAAGTCGGAATCGGAATCGGAATCCTCCCAGGAACCTCGATCCATTTACATATTCCACAAGTTTTTAAAAACATTATCTTGTTAATTACCACATTTCTCCATCATTTTCATCCTCCAGACCAAAAAAATAAAGAAAAAAAGACAGAATTCGATCTAGAAATGGACCAAATTCATGAAAAAATCGACTCTGAAAACCCCATCGAACCACATATACTAATCTTTCCTATACCATTTCAAGGTCCGGTTAACTGTGCGCTGAAGCTAGCCGAGCTTCTATGTCTTTCCGGCATCCACGTCACTTTCCTCAACACCACTCACATCCACCGCCCTCTCCTCCGCCACACCAATGTCTTATCCCGTTTCGGCCGCTACCCGCACTTCCGATTCGAGACCATCCCAGATGGACTCGAGCATGAAAAACCGGTCTCTGGCGACCGGTTCGAGGAGGTGATGGAAGCTATTGATGTCGTGACGAAACCACTTTTTAGGGAGATGATGATATCCGGTAGCCTGAGTCGGAGATCTGAGCGTCCGGTGACGGTGATGATACCGGACGGTGTATTCAGTTTTGCAGTTGAAGTAGGTATAGAGACTTCGACTCCGGTGATTTGTTTCGAAACCATTAGTCCATGTTGCTTGTGGACTTCTTATTTCAATCTTCCGACTCTCATCGGAGCTGGGAATATTCCGTTCAAAGGTGAGTGCTGTGTGCATTTCTGTTTAAATGATAACTGGGTTCGTAAAGGAACCGAACGTAAATGAACGACGGTATGTTGATGTTGTTTAATTTAACTTTAGCCGAACAAATAAACAAACGAACGGGAGATTCTTTGTTCATGTTCGTTCGTTAAGGATTTGACATTGTTCGTATTTGCTATGTACGTTAATTTAACAAATAATCGAACATAAACGTACGTTAAACGAACGAATATAAATAAACAATTAAACGAACACAACTGTACATAAACAAACAAAATTACTGAATAAAAATAAAATCCACAATACACGATTCATAGTTTTCAAATTACATTTCTACATCAATAGCATTTATAAATGATTTCAAATTATTACGATAACAATAAATTAATCTATTTCGATACTAAATTAACAACATTTGAGCATTTGAATATTTTTCTATTTTCATTCAATGTAATCAATCATATCAAATATTAAAGTTTAAAGTGTTATTTTTAAATTTATATGATTAATAAATATACTATTTAAATATATTATGTAATACTAATATGATATATTTATAATACATATAAAATATTTGTTAAAGGTTATTATAATTGAACAAACGAACAGAAATGAACGAATATAATCGAACGTCCACGAACATAAATGAATAAACGAAGTCCTGTTCATTTTTGTTCATTTAATTTAACGAACAAAATTTTGTGTTCATGTTCATTCGTTTAATAAATAAACGAAATTTCCGCCGAACGGTTCACAAAGAGTTCGCCAAACGTTCGGTTCGTTTACATCAATGGCAATAACTTTACTTGCTACGGTCAAGATGCTAATATGATGATGTTGATATATATTTTACTTTATGCGTTTTATTACATGGTTACGATGTGACGATAACACATAAAAATAAACATAAATAACAAAGACGGACAAATAAAAAGTCTAATACGTAGAATGGATCAAAAATGAAAGTTGGTTGTATTTTACGATATTTTTTCTAATATGTTTATATGCCGTATGATTTCTTGATCTGCAGGGAATGATTTAGACGAACCAGTTAAAAATGTGCCGGGAACCGAACATATTCTCCGGAAACGAGATCTTGCTTTCTTTTGTCGTTCCGAAGACCCTTCATCGGATTCGGAAGTTCAACGCACTTTAAAAGAAGCTCGAACCATTCCTCGAGCTCAAGGTCTGATACTCAACACATTTGAAGAGCTGGATGCTCTCATTCTTCCACACATGAGAAACCTTTGTCCAAATATTTACTCCATAGGCCCATTACATTCTCTTCATAAAGCTCGACTCACACCATCGAACTCACCAAAAACAACATTTTCGAATAGCGTTTGGAAGGAAGATACAACTTGCCTATCATGGCTAGCCAAACACCCTCCGAAAACCGTGGTTTATGTCAGCATAGGGAGTCTTGCAACTCTGACCGTCGACCAGTTACTCGAAATATGGTATGGTTTGGTAAACAGTAAGAAACCCTTTTTATGGGTGAGGCGCCCGGGGTCGATCACTGGAGATTATGACGAGTCTCGGGTTCCAAATGAACTTTTAGACCATACAAAAGCGATGGGGTGTATCGTAGATTGGGCTCCACAAGAAGATGTTCTCGCCCATCAAGCCGTTGGTGGATTTTTAACGCACGGTGGATGGAATTCGTGCTTAGAGAGTATAGTCCAGGGTATTCCGATGATTTGTTTGCCGTTTTACGTGGACCAACAAGTGAATAGTCGATTTGTGGAAGAGGTATGGAAACTTGGAATCGACATAAAAGATACATGTGATCGGTTGATCGTTGAAAAGGCAGTGAGGGATGTTATGGACGTTAGACGAGAAACGTTTACACGATCCGCAACTATTTGGGCTAATCGGTCCAAAGAATCGATAGGGGATGCGGGCTCATCGTCTAATAGCTTGGCTCGTTTGATAGATGATATAAGAGAATTGAGCTCGATCACAAAGTAAACCTTGAAGATGTCATCTGTTTTTCTTGTTTTCCTTTGGATAAATTATAGTTATATAGTTTGAAGATTTCTTGGGCATCATAACAAAGTGTGCTCAAAGCCTCAAACTTGATAAATGTATTTATCACTTGAATTTTGTCTCGACTTGACAATTTATAAAAGATATACTTTAAAATGTATATAAATAGTATTAGATAAGTAACTAATTTGTCACGTGTCAATCCCTCGTTTTATTCGTCACGTGTTAAAAATTCAATCTGTCACATGTCATTACTAACGGTGAAGGGTATACACGTCTTTCCCAAACTCATCTTTCTGTATTAACTCAGCGTCACATCAGTTTTTCTCTCTTCACCTTTCCCCACCCTTCTCACTTGGAAATATTCATCTTTCTTAATTTTTTTTAAATATAAATTCATTTTAATTAACAAAACAATTAAAACTAAAATAATTAATTTCATAAATATTTAAAAACTATTACATAATAAATTTACGAAACTAAAAACAAAAAATTAAAATATTACGAAACTAAAAAATTACGAAACTAAAAATTACGAAGAGATATATTATATTTGTAAAAATAGCGTGTAATATAAATGTAATGGATGTATTAGTTATAGAGGATATATATATATATATACATATATATATATATATATATATATATATATAGACTAATGATCTTTTGTGAACACTTTATTCGTTGTGAACAACCATAAAATAGCTTTTGAATCTTATGAATCTTGTTGAAAATACTACCGAACCCTTCTATTAACTCATTAATCTTATTGGATCCTATGGATTTTATTGAATCCAATTAATTTGTCAAATCTCATGAATCTTGTTGAATCTTATGCATCTTGTGCATCTTGTTATAAAAACTACGTACTATGAAGCTTTTGAATGTTCTGAATCTTAAATAGACACTTCTATGAACATTTTGAATCATATGAATCATATTACAAACACTTGTTGATATATATGAATGATCATATGTATTTTTTTTATTTGTTCACAACGTTCACAACAAATAACTTGTTCACAATGGATCTCATCCCTATATATATATATATATATATATATATATATATATATATATATATATATATATATATATAATGGTGGGTTCAATGGAGAATTTCAATGCATCGAAGAACCTCAATGCATAAATATATAAATATGTGGTTTAATGACTACACAAAATAGACTACTCCACTCATTTATTTGTATATATATTGGTAAAATTATAAACAAACAGAAGCTCAATTAGACTCACAAGAATCATAATTTAATATTTGAGCTCAACTTGACATGAAAACTAATGACATGGGTGATGAGCTGGATATTACAAAGACTTGATGAGAATCTGATGACCAATCATGTAAGCAAATCCAACCATCTCGTCACGTGATAGCGACAACTAAGGAATAGTTTGGATTGGGTGCCTAAAGAATCAAGTTTGTTATAACTAAAAGGATAGTTGTCATCCCCTATTGAATTACGAAACCATGAAAAAAAAAAACGATGCTAAAAACGGAGTTAAAATGAACTTAAACGGAGCAAAACAATGCAGGGTTGACCCAAAATTGCACCTAATCAAATTCCAAAACAATTTGACTTGTCGAGTTAACACCTGAAGGTCCATTTTAGTCCAAAAATCATTATTTGTATCAAAAAACTCAACTATAGTTTTGGTACACCTCATAAAAACTATTTGTGAACATATATATAACCTTTGTAAGCCATTTCTAGAACTTTTATACCCCAAACATCATCAAATCACAAGAATCAAAGCTAGGGTTCATTGAATTCCAATTTTTTCTTCAAAACTTAAACATGCATACCTAAGTTTGTGTTTGCTACTAATATTTCAAATTCTTACAAGATTGTTGCTCTAAATATGTCAATAACTTTTTACCATTCATCAAAGCAACCACATTCTAAGCATTTACATCGATCACCTTCATTTGTATGTCTTAAATCATTGTACAATTTTTTTAAAATTTTTTTTTTACAATGATCACCTTCTTTATACGTACTCTGGAGTGGTTATTTAAATTTTATTAAATAATAAAGTATTTTTATTATATGTTTATATTGGTGTATGTTTAATTAGTTACAAATAATCAAAAAAACATATTTATATAAAAAAATGAAATTTTAAAATAGATGAATAACAAAGTTTTAATAAGATTTTTATATTATATATTGTTAAAAGCTTTCATAATTATCTAAACCTGAGATCAATCCGTAATTTTGACCGTAATTAAAAAAACCTGAAGGAGAAAATGATGAACTTGAAAAAGAGTAGCAAAATCGAGAATTGGTGACAAAATGAAGCTAATATATATACTAAACCGTCAAAATTGAACTTGAAGGAGAGCAGCGACAAATGAGGTTCATTTGAAGCAGCAACAAAGAGAGTTAGTCTTATAGTTCGTTATTTCTATCGTCAGACAAAGGCCGAATAAGGGTTTAGGATTTCGATAGAGATCTTCGAGTAAAGTCCAGTTCTCTGATCTCTAGGTTTTTGGTTAATTCGTAATTTTAACATAGGACGGATCTTCAACAAAGACAGAGATAGGCTTTTAAGTGGCGATCACCACGACGAGGGTTTAGGATTCCAGATCTTCAACAATGGTTCCCTCACTCATTCTCTCTTCCCCTAACTCACACATCCTCTCACTCATTAAAACCAATAATTTGTGTTTGAAATTGATTAAGAACCCAAATTTGTCTAGATACTGGAGACGAAAACAAAGACTTTAGAATCAAATAGAACAACCGTAATAAAAAAAATCTAAGTAGACCCAAAAAGAAAAGACAAATAAAGACAAAAACTCACCGTACACGTGTCACCATGACTAAAAGGGTGATCAACATGTAGCAATTTTTATAGGGTTCACATATTAAAACGAAATCATCATATTTTTTTTTTAACTTTTTTATAATTTTGGTCTATGGTATGTTTTTTCTTAATAAAAAATGCAAATAATAATATGTTGTATTAAAACTCAATATAACTTATTGTTTAAATGTGAGATTATATAATGGATTTAATATTTAAAAAAACATATTAATAACTGAAATGATAAAACGTTAAAAACGTGACATATATATTAAACTAAAACAGGACATCGTTTTTTACATCACGGTAGTATTTTTACTCATATGTTTTAAAATTACAATAAGTAAAGAAAAAAACAAGTTTGAAAATAAAAAATATAAAAAAGAATTTAATAGCAACCTATTTGTACACCCAGTGCCGGTCCGCCATAAAACAAGGGTGGATCCAGGATTTTTGGTTATCGGTGTCACTTTTTAAGAGTAAGTTTAATAGTTAGGTTTTCAAAATATTTTCTAAGATGGATTGGGTCACTGAAACGGGTTGCCAACACAAAATTAATAAATACCAAAAATTTTATAATTACAAAAGTACATAGTACAATACCAATTCTCAACTGTCACAGTTGCAATTGAGAAACCAATATTAGCTTCAACATGCAATTGATAAACCAAAGGATACGAAATATGCTAATAATTTCCACCATTTATCTAGGAAGCTCGCAGACTCCATTCAAGTTTAAAAGTATTGGATTGTCTTTCACATTCTCAATATAGTATTCAAGTTGATGTAATAGATTAACATTCTCATCATAATTAAAATCATTCGGATATATCTCCGCCAACCTTAATAACTTTGTGCATCAAAGTCCCGAAAAGAATCACACGGTTAGAGATTTTTCAACATATTTAAGTACCTCCATAATCTATGAAGCAATGATATCGATTAGGGATTTTTCGACCAATTGAACCGGTGTCTTCAACAAGGTTTGAACTAGTTTTTTTTTTTTTGGGTTTTTTTATATCTTTTGGGTTGGTTATTGAATTTTGCCTCTTATCCTTTTTATTTTTATTGGGCTTCTATTTTTCTTTTAAGTTTTTGTGATTAAACTCAGTAATATTTTAATATGTTTGGGTAATGAAATCAACAAATATAAATTAGATTTGTATATAATACTTTTATAAATTTTTGGTAGGTGTCACTCGACTTTTTAATACATACGTAACTCAGTATTTTAAAATTTTATAGATGTCGAGTGACACCCATGGTAGTGAATTGCATCCGCCACTGCCATAAAATATTAGACACGCATGTGTATATTTTTAATTTTTTTAGATTAATAAATGAAATTTTTTTTAAAAAATAGTATGTTGTATTGTTAAAAATATATTATTTTTATATTTTAGCCAAATTCAAATAAAAAATAGTATGTTGCATTTTAAAAAAAACATTTTCTTCTATCCCGTCCGACATGAAAATACTTAGAATCGGCCAAGTGTACACGTGGAAATGTTTGAATTTGGTCATGTATTATTAACTGTTTATCACCCGCGTATCACGCGGATATCTTTAATATATATAAAATATAATAAATTAAAAGGTAAATATATAAATATTATTTTTTTTAAACAAAACTATATAAATATTTATATATGAATAGTAATTATATTTTTATTAATTTTAAACTTTTATTATATTATATTATAATTTATAAGTTAGTAGAGTATTAGATTTTGTTTGATTTAATTTGATTTGAATTTATAAGTAGATTATATTAGATTTAGATAGAACTAAATTAAATTTCTTTATTATTTTTAAAACTCATAAATGTCATGATTCACGTAATGCCACGTGGTTTCATAAAAAAAAATATATAGTTTTTCTTTTATTTGTATATATAGATTAATCGTGCCCATGTATATCATCCATGGACTACAAACCAAACTTTCATCTTAAACATACCTCTGACACTGCTTTCTCTCATTCGAATTCATGGATGATACAAAACCAGCAGCATCTCCGCCGTACGTTCTTATCTATCCGTTCCCGGCGCAAGGCCACATCAACTCCATGTTAAAGTTGACGGAGCTCCTCTTATCGGCCGGTCTCCACATCACCTTCTTAATATCCAACAAAGACCACCACCGTCTCTCCCGCTACACTACCGTCCACTCCCGCCTCAACTCCTACCCGGGTTTCCGGTTCCACGTCATCCATGGACTCTATCAAGGTTCCATGGAGTCCGATGAGAAGCTCAATTTTATGTTTGATAGTTTGTCGGATGTAACTAAACCCTTGCTCAGAAACTTGCTTCTTGATTCTCCGGTAACATGTGTCATCGCCGACGGGATTCTGGGTTTTGCAATTGATGCTGCGGCGGGTACCGGGGTTCCCGTCTTTTTCTTCAGAACCATTAGCGCTTGTGCTTTCTGGGCTTACTTTTGCATACCGGAACTTATCAACTCCGGCGAACTTCCCTTTCAAGGTATTTAATCAATGGATAACTGCGCAAAAAAACCCTCAACCTGTCGGCGTTTTGTGATTAAAACCCTGAATCATTTTTCGTTGCATAGAAAACTCCGAACTAACTAAAAATTAATCAAAGTTTTATCAACCAGTAACCGGTTAATAATTGTTGAAACCGATTGACAAATATTACACATCATTTAAACTCTCGTTGATGATGTAATCCCGTTTAAAAATTACAATTAAAAATTATCAACGGAGGTTAATGACGTGTAATACTTGGCAATCGGTTTCAACAATTAACATTTATTCCACGTAGGTTATTTACAGGTCCACGTAGGATTAATAACCGATTTCAACCGGTTACCCATTGAGAAAACCTTGATTCATTGATTTTTAGTTAATTCATGGTTTTTTATACAACGAAAAATGATTTGGGATTTTATATAAAAAACTGACATGTTCAAGATTTTTTGCGCAATTATCCCTTTAATTGATTACTTGATGATACATATATCGGTTATTATGTTACAAATTGCTCAATCCTCAAGTGTTTAATTTATGTGGTTCTCGTGTGATCAGTAGGGGAGTGCAAAATAATCAAACTGAACCGAATCTTAAACAGGTTATTTGGGTTGGGTTATTCGGTTTTGTTAATCGGGTTAAATAAGAACCGAATAATATTTCGGTTTGGGAATCGGGTAGGTTTTGGTCGTTGTTTTAAATCATGAAATTTGAAAATACAATAATTATATGGTTGTTGTAATTTTTATCCTAATTTAGTTTCCACTTAAATCTGTATCAAAAAATAGAAGATTTTAATTTTAACATATATATTGATACAACTTGAGAATTCATTAGAATTTTATATATGCAATTTAGGTCTCACAAGTCATAACTAATAATTTGTCTCAATTTTGATTTATTTTCTCGACTCATTTTACCGAAAAACAATCTTGTAGCTTTCTGAAAATAATGACTTTTCGTTGTATCATCAATGTGTTTATTAAAATTAGTTATAGCTTTGAATGGTTGAATAAAATAAAAAAAAAAACATTAATAATATAAGGAAATTAGAAAAAACCACTACAAATTATCACATTTTAGATGATAAATAATTTTTTTAATAATTAACTATCTGAATTTTGTAAAAACAAGCAATTAAGTCTCTAAATTTTAATAATTAACCATTTAAAAAAATTAATAATTAACTATCTGAATTTTGGAAAAACCACTAATTATTAACTTTTTGATTTTTTTTTTTTAAAAATTAACCTTTTCTCTTGTTCAATTGGAGTGACGTAATCGTTTTTTATATCATTCAGGGTTTAATTATTCAAATTAAATGTTTAAATATTTAATCATTTATTATTAGTTAATTTAGGGATTCAATCATTCAAATTTATAAAGTTCAAAGTTTTAAATCATTTAAAAAAATTTAGGAATTATTCACTTAAAATGTGATACTTATTTGGGTTTTTTGAATTTTGTCATAATATTTATTGTATGGTAGAATTTCATACATTTCATCCATATTTATACCAAAGGTTTCTTTTCTTTGGCTATGATAGATCTTTTTTTTTTAGGGGTTTAGGAAAAGATATTTTAAGAATTTCATAATAATATATAAATTAAGATGATTTTGTTTTGGATTCTTTAAGTGATTTTATAAAAATTTATTAGATATTTTGATATATAAGATGGTTTTAAAATTTTAAAAGGAGATTGATGTAATTTATAAGTTTATAAGAATATAGGCGTCAAAGTTTTAGAAGGATAGGTATGAAATTCTTCCTATTTTGTTCTAAAGATAATAATCTTAATGAGTTAAAACTCATAGAAGTCAATTTTTACAATTTTCGTTTACTGGTCAAATGTTTCCATTAATTGTATATGAATTTTGTAATGCCACTCAAGGTACAAACTTGGATGAACAAGTAGTTAATGTGAAAGGCATGGAAGGATTTCTTCGCCGCCGCGATCTTCCAAGCTTTTGTCGCTCTGACATAAACGACCAAACTTTCCAGCTAGTTAGCAACATGACACGCCGGACACTAGAGAGTCATGCCCTTATTCTCAACACTTTTGATGATCTTGAAGGACCAATTCTCTCTCAGATACAAAACCACTGCTCGAATATCTACACGATCGGACCACTTCATGCTCACTTGAAAGCTCGGTCCACATCAAAATCAACATCTTCAAGCAGCTTATACGAGGAAGATAAGACATGTATTGATTGGCTAGATCAACAAGCACCGAAATCTGTGTTATATGTGAGTTTTGGAAGCCTAGCAACACTAACTAGAGAGCAACTTTTCGAGTTTTGGTATGGTTTCGTTAACAGTGGGAAATCATTTTTGTGGGTTATTCGAGAGGATCTTGTTTTGAGTGGTGGCGATGAGGATAAGGTGCCGAGCGAGCTAGATGAAGGTACGAAAGAAAGAGGGTATATGGTTAGGTGGGCCCCACAAGAAGAAGTGCTTGCCCACCCAGCTGTCGGTGCTTTTCTGACACATAATGGGTGGAACTCAACATTAGAGAGCATTGTTGAAGGTGTGCCGATGATAAGTTGGCCTTATTTTGCAGACCAACAAATAAACAGTAGATTTGTTGATGTGGTATGGAAAGTAGGGCTAGACATGAAGGATACGTGTGATAGAACAATTGTTGAGAAAATTGTAATAGAAATTTTGGATGATAGGAAGGAGGAGTTCACTGAATCTGCTTATCGTATGGAGAAATTAGCGAGGGAGTCCGTTAGCAAAGGCGGGTCTTCTTATAGGAATTTGGATCGTCTTGTCCAAGATATTAAAACATTAGATGTTCAGTCAAAAAACGATTAAATCGGCCTGTTCTTCTCGATGGATGAATATTATTTAAACGTTGTTATTGAGTAAGATGCATACATTCATTTTGAAACTACTATTTCCTTCTACAATTATGTTTATCGTGATATTATTGTGCTTGAACCGAATAATTATTACATAACAAGCCCTAGTCATTAGTTTGGCCCATTATTGATATACTTTTCGAATTTTACATCTCGATTATTACTCAACTTATGTCCCACGTAAATACGTGAATAAAATTTTCTTTCTAATTTAATAAATTTTAATTGATAAAAATTGAGATTTCACTTTATATATAATATAATACTTATATATTTTGTTATAAATTAATATTTATAGATTAAAAATTAATAGTGTATTTATCTTTTTAAAATAATAATTGTATTTACATTTTATTATTTATAGATTAAAAAAATAATAAAGTGAATTTATCTATTTAAAATAATAAACTGTATTTATCTTTTTTTATAATAATAAGTTGTATTTATCTTTTATTTAAAAATAATATTTGTATTTATCTATTGTGATGTAACGTGGAAACGACACATATATGTTTGATGTTCTCTTTTATTTTATATATAGATTTTATAAGCTACATATTAACAAAATGATTAATTGGTAAAAACAAGCAATGTATTTTTTATTAACAATTTTTGAATTTTTATATGTACTAATTAAATGTTCCTACTACTGATAAAAATAAAAGTATGTTGTCAATGTCAACGGCAATATATAGTTTAAATGATGAAGGAAATTAATTGTACTGTTTACTATCAGTAATAAAGTAAAATAATATTGCTATTATTGATGACATTTATAATACATATATTAAAGATGATAACATATGGTTATCTTTTATTATTAATATTTTAACGAAACAATAAAACTACCGAAACAGAAAAAGCACTTATTTATATCTGATAAGTTTATCTAAAACACATCCCGAATAATAAGACAAACAATGAAACAAGATAAACAAAGGCCCAGCGCGCAGCCCAGCTCTCTGTAAGAAAATAAACAAGCATACTAAAAGCCCAAAAGCCCAGAAGGAACTTTAATATTGTTAAGTATTGACCCAACTGATTGAAAATTTCTTTAAACCTCTCTCTCTCTCTCTCTCTCTCTCTCTCTCTCTCTCTCTCTCTCTCTCTCTCTCACTCACTCATACAAGTTGATGCTGTTAATAATAAAAATCAGGCTCGACTCGTTTATTATATATTATAATTTTTTAATTAATTTTTAAATAATCTTTTTATATGATATATACAACGTTTTATTTTAATATATTTATATTTATTTAATTTATATATTATGTGTATATATATTAATTTAAAATTTATTTCTATACAGTCCCGTTTAGGCTCACAAGCTCGACATGTGAAACTCGCGCCCGAACTCGGTCAGGGTCATTTAATTCTAGATTTTAACGAGTCGAGCTCGAGCTCACGAGTAGCTCGGCTCATTTACACCCTACTTGCAATATTAACGAACTTCTATTACGTACGATAAATATGTTATATCTAAGATGTCTATTTTATATTCATTGCATGGGTTCACTGAAACATACAAGACGGCCTTGTTAGATATACTTGAATAATAAACCCGAATCAACCATATTCTCAAATCATAAAAGAATTCGACCTGAATCCATTGATATCGTCTTCTATATACTGAAATCTGATTGCTTTATGGTATTGGGGACCCTCACTATATATAGACACGGAAGTAGGTTACCATCAAATCCTAAATCCTAATAATTTAAGTTTATTAATTAATAACCCAAAAAGTGTATTAAATATAAAATTCAATAATTTAAACATATAAGTCCATGCAAATAAAAATTCTAACATGTCTGCAGCCCAACACATAAACAAGTTAACTCCTCTCAGGATTCTCGTATTACTAAAAAAATTAAATAAAATTATTAGTATAGTTTAAAAGCTTAAGTATTTATACTATAATTTTAGTTAACTTATATCCTAATATATGGATGTTGTAATTTGATTTTCGTTCCGACATAATTAATTTGTGGATATTCTAAACAATTTTACCTATAATTTAAAATATATAATAAATTAAAAACAAATTTCATAAGAAATTATGGATATAAATTGACATGCATCAGATTTATGTTTTAGAGGGCATGCATCTATGAAGGTCACATGAATGTTAGATAAAATAAATTATCAGGCCATGTTCCATCCAACACTAGATGTGGAAGGGAATTATTTATTCCTTTTATTTTTTTTTAATTTTTAATATGATAATACTAAATAAGCATGGAGAAAATAATTATTTTGAAAAATATTACTAAATTTAATTATCATGCCTTTTCAAGACATATGCAACTGTTTTGAGACGAAGGTCAATAATGGATGAAAGATTGGGGATAGGATTGGCCCAAAATCATGATATCAATTCATCGTATAGTATTGCAGAGGGATCCAAAGATTATTTTCATCGATGTCATTATTTTAAAAGAAGTTCAACGTTCAAAATAATAGGATTATTCGAGTTTTTAATACATAAAATCATGATATCAATAAAAAAAATATTGTTCTCTGTTCATCATACAGTATTGCAGAGGGATCCAAAGATTATTTTCATCGATGTCACTATTTTAAAGGAAGTTTAACGTTCAAAATTATAAGTGTTATTCGAGTTTTTAATACATAGTCAACATAACATTTTAGAATATATCGGTATTTAATGACACTCAATATTACATGATAGATCCGCACATGGTAAGAGCACATATTTGATATCATCTTACACAACAATTGTACTAAGACAAAGTTTTTTAGTTTGATTTGTTATGATGGGTAGACCTAAATTATGATTTAATTTGTTGAAATCTAATATTTGTTAATTTATGAAAAAAGTTTTATGGACTTCTAACAACATTCGATTGGATAATGTTATAGAACTAGTTATTGAAGACACGTGCGTTGCTGCGGGATCTAAAATATTAATAACAAATATATATATATATATATATATATATATATATATATATATATATATATATATATATATATATATATATATATATATATATATATAAAACAAATGAATAAATATTTTTCAAACAATTCAAATAATGAAACTCAACTGAACCATGCATAGTGAAATTGAAAAGCTAATATAGTAAAATATATCCAAGAAGCAAGTCAAATGATATTGTTAGTTGGTTCATATCATTGATTATTCTAAATTTTGCAATGTCAAAATTACAAACCATGTCTTATTAAATCTGACCAGAATCGGAATTAAATAATTAAAACTTCATAACCATATTTTGAAATTGTGACATTGATTAGATTTAATCGCCAATTTAATTTGTTGGTTTTACGATCAAATCAAATAAAGTTATAATGGTAATATATCTAACACACCGATTAGGGTCTGTCAACTTTATAATATTAATGTTCAATTTTAAACACAATCAAATTTGTTACAAAATCTAAATATTAATTAATTATATTTTAATTATAAAACAATTTTAATCAGAACCTTCTATTGTGCATTTGAATAATAATGTTTTTATACAATTAAACATAACATAATAGTTTCAAAAGGCAAAATTAAACATATCTATGATTAAAATCATAATTTTAAGTGTGTAAGAAAATATTGTAATAATAAATGTTAAAATAGGATTAAATACAAATTTATTAAAATAAAGAGGTTAAATAAAATATAACACAAGGTAAGGGTGTATTATGAAAATTTTAAATTAAAAAAAAAACACCAACCAATCATGGTTGACCATGTTGCAATTTTCCGATGGTCTTTTTGATACAATTAAACATAACATAATAGTTTTAAAAGACAACTCCAAACATATATATGATAAAAATCTTAATTTTAAATATGTAAGAAAATACTGTAATAATAAATGTTAAAAGAGGACTAAAGAAAAGTTTATTAAACTGGAATGGTTAAATAAAAGATAACACAAAGACAATGGTGTGTTATAAAAAGTTTAAATTTAAAAAAGAAAAAAAAAAGTCACCAACCAATCATGATTAGCCACATAGCATGATTTCATTGGTTTAGAAGATATGATAATTGTATGTATATATAATGTGGGAACATATGTATAATATTCTTGACTTCATGGTGTCGTTTTAATGAAGAATTTAAAAAGTTAGTTTCCCATTTATAAATAATCGAAATACAAGGAGCAAAAGTGTAAATATCTTGGCTTTTAATTTCCAAATCCAACAAAAGCATCTCTCATATGACATAAGACTGGAAGGACCAAGCCAGGGCCCTGGGGTTGACCAAGTCAAACAATAACATTTAAAGCAAAAAATTCAGAATATTTGAAATTTTGATAAGTGAATTTTAAGAGTTAGATATCATTTTCAATGTTTGGAAACATTTGTTATAAAATATATGAATAATACTTGTTATATTTTTAAGTTTTCAATTTTAATCTTGATATTTTGGTTGATTTAACTTTTTATATTTATTTTGGTTCTTATTTTCTCATGATCTTTGTATATTTTCAAGATGATAATTTGATCTAAATCATTCAAATGGTTGAAATGGCAGAAACCATCTTTATATGTGATTTTGAATATTATTTTTAAAGAAACGTGTTTAAATTTTCACTAGCTCATTTAATACATGAGTTATTTAATAAATAATTGTTTAATTAAAAATCTATATAAAATAAAAGTATGATACTATAAAGGGTTTATTATGGAAAAAAAACCAACATGTTTTTACGGTGTTTGCATTTTCGTCCCTCAATGTTATTATTTTCAGAAAAATTCTCAATTAAAATTTTTCCTTTTAGTTTTTTTGTGAAAATTGACTATTAGAGTCTTGTTATAATTAGAAAACCGGATTTTAAAAATTAAAAAACTGGGTTCTAATAGTCTAACTTCATTAAGCTATAAAGAACAAATCAACTTGAGAACTTTCTGGAAAAAAATAATATCGATGGACGAAAACACAAAACATGAAAACATATGTTTTTTTTCCATAATAAACTCAACTATAAATTACAAAACATGAGCGTCATTCATTGCTTAGAAGTTTGGTAAGGTAGCGTTGAATGTACTGGTTTATAAATCGAGGCTGTGTATTAGAACATCGTGAACTTTATATTACAACTGTACAACACTATTATTTGTTTACAAAAAATTAATGATCTAATCTGCTAGTTTTACGTCTTATGAATAAACATGTGTGAGCATATTCTTTTGTATTTGAAATATAACATCAAGAACTTTTCTCAAATACTCCTCCAAGGTCCTCAAGGCGTGTGAAATATATATATGAAAGATTCTAAAACAGTAAAACGTGTTGTCATATTGGTGTCAACTATTCTTAAACCAGTCATGCTCTTGATTGTTTCAGGAATTTATGATGTTACTTTTTAGCAGTGATGCTAAGACACTTACAAGTATTTTATGAAGGAATTATACAGTAATTGTCATACGTGTGATAACTATGACAGCTTAATAATTTATTCTGTAGTTACTTACAGATGATCCATACGATCTGTCAACCCTTGTATTTCCATCACCTTTTTTAGCTTATGTGTTTCCAGTGTACGTATATCAGGTAGTAGAGTGAGTGATAGTCATCCTACTATGTGGAAGTTAGATACACCCAAACTAGCTTTGAAGATCTTTGTGCTTATTGGTATTTGATATTTTATATTTTAGGACATATATCAGATATTACGACAGTAGATACTAAGACATATGTTTGTTGTAAACTTAAATTTTTAACTAAATGGGATGGGAGGGAGTGTGTGAAAAATAATAGAAAATAGTACTGTATTGAAATATAATATGCATAATAACGTGTTATTGACGTGACATTTTGATGTATTTGACGAAAGTTTCAATCTGTTTACAAGCAGTGGTTTTATTTTATTTTTTTTCTCTCTCATACAAATTTTATCACTATTTTCTTTTTAAATGCAACCCCATTTTGAAAAAGGTCAAGATATTCTTATGGAAGGTGCTCAAAAATCAAAATAACCAGATAAAGAAAGAAAAAGACAAAAATGTAATATTTGTTTGAACTTTTGATTTCAAAATTCAAATGTTGGCATCAATATATTTGGGGGGAACAACAACGGAGACAAGAAACAAGTAAAAGCGACAGCCCATTTTAGTACCTCGGTTACCGCTTTTCTATATTGGACATGCTTCCAAACAAATTTTTTAAAGGAATATAATGTAAAAAATCAATATACTTTCAGTATTTTTTGAATAACTCATTTTATC
This sequence comes from Centrapalus pauciflorus, assembly GCA_020465985.1. Lineage (NCBI taxonomy): Eukaryota > Viridiplantae > Streptophyta > Magnoliopsida > Asterales > Asteraceae > Centrapalus > Centrapalus pauciflorus. The sequence continues at coordinate 286,690 of JAANYP010001043.1, read as the reverse complement.
AAAAATGTTTTTATAAAGGTCTCTCAACTTAAAAACGTTTTCATATAAATCATTGCATGTAAAATGTTTCCATAAAAGTCATTTGACTCAACAAAATCTCAAGAAAAACTTCTAAAAATCCTTAAGAAATCACATAAAACAACACAATGTGTAAAGATTTTTAAGTTGAATGACTTTTATGGATATGTTTTTAGTACGATGACTTAATCGAAAAATATCAAAAGTATGTTGGTTTTTTGTATAATTCACCAACTTTTAAATAATCAATCAACTTCCATTTATTTATATATTTTTTAGAGTCAAGTAATCCTAAACGAGTTAAATAAATCAAACTCGAACCTCCTTTGAAGAATCCAATGCATTCCAATAGGTTGTCTATTATTTTCACTTTATCTTTGCGTCGTTTTCTTTATTTATATTCTAGTTAGTTAAAGATATAATTATGAACCTTGAAGAATCAAAAACCGGTAACTGACATGAAATCTTGTGAAGATGTCGTGAAAATTTTTGGGAAATAAGTAGACTAGAAACTTCTGAAATCAAAAACAGCATTATTAGTAGCTTTTGAGAAATCATCTTAAAGAATAGTAAGAAATTTATCTTGAAAATGTAATAATCAATTAAAGTAACAGTGACACTTTCAACACAACGGGTCAAACGAATGTAAATCAAAATGTTCCGTAATAAAAAAAAACTAGAGCATAATTTTAAAAAAAAAATTTAAAATGATATATTAAACAAATTGTTTTTTGAAAAAAATTCAAAAAACTGTATCATTATATACGTGGCATGACATAAAATTGCCATGTCAAAATAAAGGTAATTACACATATTTGCTACTTCATAGCCAAAGATATTTCAAGACACAAGAGCTTTGGAGCACAAGTACCAATCTTATCCAAAGCTACTTCGGATTGAAGAAAGGTATGTTGGAATGAAGGTACTAGGAATTCAGGCCTCAAATGTGTTTACCAAATGAAAACGATAATAATAATAATAATGGTAAAACTAATAAATTTTATGTAAAATTCACGTATCATATTTCAAACCTCTAATAAAAATGAGATATTTATGCAAAAAAAACCTCCAAGTTGAACCATTTCTTCATTTATTTTTCATTACACAAAAAACCTACAACCGGTGAAAAATAATAGAATTTGGATATTAGTGGTTGTAATCAATCGAGTCACAGGCCACCGTCGACAAGTCATCATTGACCCCTGGAATTTCTTTAAAAAAAAGTAAATTGCAACAAAAAAACACAGATTAAAACAAAATCAAAAGAAGTATGAATTTGAATCATTAAATACAGACAAGTAAGATTTGTTGGAAAGAATGTTCGTTAAAGACAAATGGTTGGTCAACAGATTACAACCGGTTAATCATGTTGCAAGTCAATATTTTTGAAAAAAACATCATTTTGATAAGTTGTAGTCATTTGAAGGTTTTTTTACAATGAAAAATGATTTGGATTTTAATCGCAAAAATAATCCAACTTTAAAAGCATTTTCACAAACATCCCAATAAAATTTTGGTTTTTAATTAGTTGATTGCTATTTATGATTTTCCTAATCGCTACATGGAGTGCACATCTTGCATAAATACACCAAACACACTTGACCAAATCCTAATGCTTTGCATACTTTATTCACTAAAAGGTTTATCTTTTAAGTATTTGAGTTCTAAGTCCCAACACTAAACACAATTCAACCAATGTTCGGTAAGAAGAAATCAAGAAAATAAAAATAATACAAACACACAAGGTTTACACCCTTTTTTCATAAGAAATCAAAAACATATAAACATGAAAATTTTTATTGCTTTCTTCATATTTCATTTTAGTTTGTATCTAAAAATAAAATCCTAGCCACAACAAATAGTCCTACCAATGGGTTTTGATGATATGCAAGTGTGAGATTGCGGATTCGACACCCACCAAATGCAAGTTTAGATTTAGGTGGTAGTAGTAAGTTCTGAAGTCCTTGTTGTCATGGCATACAACTCTTTTAGCATAATGTACAAGCAATAAAAGCGTTTTAGCAAAATGTATATAGAAGCAATAAAAGAAAGTACTATTGATACAAGACCCATCAAGAGCAATTACTGAAAAGAAACAACCACAAATTGAATAGAAATCAATCAACACAACAGCTAAAACATAATAATAATAACTAACCATCTTTACATTTATTTTTCAAATCCTAACCATTGCCTTTTGCACATACCACGTACAACTCTATTTGCATCAAGTACAACCCATTGAAACAAAAGGGCAACCCAATTAGTTCCCTTCTTCCAAACAAAAGGAATTTTTTTTAATTTTGTTACCAAAAAGTACTAAAAATTCTTGGATACCCTTTTTTGCATTTATTTTCTTCATCTCTGTACTTAGACGATGAACATCAAAAGCAAACAAACAAATATCATCTCTCACTAAAACCCTAATTATATAATCATCTTCTATAATCCAACTACCCTTTTTCAACTTTCAAAATGGTGTCAGTAAGTCCATTCCTGGGGGAGGAGCATTTCTGGGTTGTTCACCGGCGACACCATTATGCCACCATCGATGTTAGTCATGTTACTCCGCCGCTGTTGCTGAGCAGCTAAAATCATGGCGTCCCTCCGACCCATTATCGTTTCTGTAAAATTTTCCATGATTTTAATGAATAATGTATCGTGATTAATGTAATTTATGAAAGAATTAACTGAAATTACCGTAGTTTGGGATGAAACCGCCATTGATGCGAGCTTGAATATGAGGCGGTGCGAATGTTCTGTTGGAAGACTGGACAGTTGTAGCTGGAAGACGAATCGATTAGAAAAATAATCGTAAAATTAATTACATATTTAAACATAAAAAAACAAAGATTAAGAAAGAGAATGATTGACTGAATGTGTTTTATCAGAAATTTTTTTGAAAAAAATTAAAAAGAAAGAAGAGACAAATATATGTATATATACCTTGTCCTTTTCGAGATTCAGGTGAGTTATTACAGTATCTTCGGGGCAAAAACACCCCAGTGCCGACACATTCCCTTTTCGCCGCCGTAACACCACCGTCACCAAGAACGACGGGTTTCTTCTGTTGATTTTCACGGCGTTGGTTTTGAAGTTGTGGTGGAGGCCATGTAGACTGAGGAAAGATAGGAGGCGGAGCACGACGACCACCACCACCACCACAGTTGTCGTTACCATAAACCCCTCTGTTTTGAAAAAACTGTGGCTGCCGGAAAAACTCTTCTTCGTCAGCTCTTCCCCATGGAGTACAGTGAGTATGAGTAAAAGCGCGTGGAGCTCCGATTACAGCTCTATTATTCTTATTAGCAACGAATCCTACACCGCCGTTGGTAATGTTCATCTTCATACTCATATTCATCTTCATCCTCGCAACTTGTCCCGGAGCAGCGTAAAGCAAGTTCCAAGCATCTTCATCACTTTTCACAAACGGCGGTGGTGAAGCCCAGCCTGACCAGCCAAGAGTAGATTCCGGCGAACCGGAAAAAGCCCGTTTCTCCTAAAATCCAACAAAACACACCAAAATTAGAAAGAAAAAACAGTTTGAAACATCATTACAGCAAATAGTAAGTTAAAAAACCTTGAAATTGTAAAAGGGTTCTTTAAGTGAAGCAGATCGAGAGAAGCGGCGAGTTAATCCGACGACATCTTCGTCTTCGCTTTCAGACTCAGTTGAGTAAGGAGAAGTGAAGTCGAAAGGGAAGTCATGGGGGAAAGAGAGAGAATGATGAGTGTTGTTGAAGAAGTTCTCCTTGTCCATTAAAAGGAAGGAGGAGGAGCGAGCGGCGGAGGCCATAAAAAGGTGGAAGAAAGGGACGGCGGAGTGAAATGGATGTATGTGGGTGGGGGAAAGAAGAAGATGTAATAAAGAGGAAGAGAAGAGGGTCCCAATGAGGAAGATTAAAGAAAGAGAGTGGAGAGAATGTTGAATAGACAGGCTTTTTTTACTCGCTTACAATACATTTCCTTTTTTTTTTTTTTTTAATACATAATAATATATGCTCTTTTAAAATCAAATATACCTATATTTATTTCGTTTCGTGTTTAAAATTAGGGTTCATTACCAAAAAAAAAATTGTATTATATATCGTTAATTTATTTATTTTGGATAACGTTTTGTTTTTTAGTTAAAGGATTATACTGATAAAATCACATTAGATTGGGTAATATTAGCATAGTAGAATGTAAAGTGTGTTAACATAACAATTTATCATCTAATCAACAAACTTTTTGATGTATTGTTTGATCAGACAACTTGAAATGACACGTTTTAAAGATTACTAGTGATCATTAATCAAATTACTTTAATTGATGTGTTTTCGTTAATGTAATTGCTAATTAGAAAATTTTAATATTTTATCCAAATTTAAAAAAAAAATGTGACAATATGTTTACTTCTCATAATTAACCTTTAAGATTAGATTCTTTTTTTATTTCCCACCAATTTAAAAGTCGTATATTTTTAATATAATGATAAGAAAAATAAATTCAAAATATAATAACATGAGACGTAACAAAAAACTAAATATTATTGAGATAAAGTTATAATAAGTTTAAAAAAAACTACACAATAAAATTAATACTTGATATAGATTTTGTACGAAGAAAATATATATTTATAAATTATATATATCAACAGGGCCGGTCCTGAGATTTTTAATGTCTAAGGCAAAACAATTGAAAAAATGTCCCACCACCATAGTTGCTATTCTGATAATCATGGATACGGAAAGTCTTAGAAACATGATCAATTAAGTAATCACACAAACTTCAATACAATCCTTCAACACAATAAGCAACATATCATGCCATTTAGGATTATGATTTCAGTACCAATTTATTGCTTTCACCTCTCACTCACTCAGTTTGTGTTCAACACTCAACTTGCTTTTCAATCTCTACAACATTAGTGCTTAGTAACTAGTGTACATAGAAGTTGATTAAACAACAGAAATAGTGAAAGCAAATAGCTAAGAAATCACTCTCACGTCACATACATAACAAAACCCAAATGAACTAAAGCCACAAATTAAATTGAACAGAATTTGAATTGAGGATCTCAGTTATTGAACTTATCGAATTTTGATTTCAATCGGAGGAGATTAAGACAAATCCAACAGATTATTTCAACTTGCAAATTCCAAGATTGTTCAAACTTGCTACAGTGCTGGTATGAAGACTGGCAAATTACAACAGGCTACGGTTTAAAACTTCCAATAAGATCGCTGAAGACAAATGACAAATCGACTTGGTTTGAAAACAAATGAGAAATCGATAGAGAATTGAAGTAGTTCCAGAAGAGAGATTAAGATCAATGAATACATGGTCTGGATAATCAAGATAAACGAAGAGTTCCAGATTCAAGACTTCAAGGGTTGAAACACTTACATTGATTGATTCCGTTCTCAAACTTAGATTTTCGAGATGCTGAGTCCCAGCCGATTGGCGTGATGGCGTCGCACCTCTTCGACTTCTTCTGAAAACTTAGATTTTCCATATTTCAGTGCACTGACGATTGCACTGCCATATAACCCTAGTGTTGCACCTCTTCCGCTTCTTCATGAGTTGGCGCACATATGCAGATGGGAGAACTGCGCCTAGTATTCTGATATGGACTACATATTTTTGATGCCCTGGGCCGAAGCCCGCTTCAACCCCCCTATTGGGTCGGCCCTGTATATCAATAAGTAGAGGCATGAAAATTACATACTATATTTAATAATACAGTATGGAGTTAATATTGAAAACAACTTTCAACTTTTTTCGTTTTCATGTCTTTGAATTTTTTCTGATTGTTTAAGTTCTTAAACTATTTTTTAAAAATATATATTTTATACTGGCTATCATATTAGACAGTAAAACACAACTAATTTGGGGACTTAATCGCCATTGAAAAATATTGTGAATTTATTCCAATATTTATCGGATGAAAAAACCAATTTAATATTTTGGTAACTGGTCAACCAGATCACGTATATACTTTTAAATAAAACAAAAATAGTTTATTGACTTAAACGATAAGAAAAAGTTTAGACACTTAAATAAAGTTAATAGAATTTTCTCATGATTAACTTTATAATATATATATATATATATATATATATATATATATATATATATATAAGTTTAATATTATATCATATATGAATATATATATACATATATACATACATATATATATATATATATATAGGTGAGTTCAATGGAGAACCTTCATGCATCGAAGAACATTGAAGAACTTCCATGCACCACCACAAATGCATCAAAATCGCGCATGATGCATCATTATTTCCAGGTGATGCATCAAATTCCCGCGTGATGCATTACGATTTTCTTGCGATGCATTGTGGTTCTCCCAGGTTTTCCGATGCATATAGGTTCTCCATTGAACCCACCCCTATATATATATATGTGTATATATATATATATTAGATTATGAAAGTATATAAAAATTTTAAAATTTGGAGGATAATGTCTTCCCGAGAATTCAAAAGTTTATGTTATGGATCAAAAACAAGATCAACAAGGCACTGGAAATGTGTAGATTGGATTTCATGCCCTTGAAAAATACATATGTTACTCTGGTGTAGATAGAGATTTCGATTGGTGCTAGGGTTCAAACCCTGCAAATATTCTTAATCATGGGTTACGCGATTTACCTCATCTACGTTGGTCGTGGGACCTATCGGTAGGGGCCCCCAGAGGGTGGGTTAACCGCCCCCCCCCCCTAAATCGTATATAACATTATATATAACAATAGCATTTTATTAGTAAGTTGTCAATTGTTATACATACATAAACTGCTATTAGCAAATACTATCCAGGTTTCCTTGAATTCTTACGATCCTTCCTCATTGATTGTACTCAAGTATTATTCAGGTTCTTACCATCGTGTTTTGAAACTGAGTCATTTCACCGATCACCATCCTTCCAAAACCAACTTAACATTTGGGTTAGGAAATTGAAACAACAATATGACTATTTTATTAAAAATAAACTTGCCTAAGAACACAATAATATTGTTGAAATAATATCAAATTGAAACTTTTATATGATAAAGGGAATTTTTTAAACATGTTTTCTTACGAAGCTACTATGTATGATAATATAAAAGATTAAATCGTTATAGTTGTGTAAGTAATTCATACAATATACTAAAATTCCGAATTTACCACCATATATCAACAAAGTGTACCAACTAAGCTTACAAACTTGTTTCAATCCAATCTTCACTTAGGCCTTGTTTGTTTTTTCTTAGAAGATCTTCGAGCCTCTTATGTCTGCGAACTCGAAGACGCGGGAAGATGTTTTATATGAAAGTGCGTTTGTTTTTTTACGTCTTCCCGCGTCTGCGAACGTCTTCCCACGTCAGCAGACTTCTTCCCGCGTCTGCGAAAGTCTGCAGACCTTTAGGCCATCTCTTCTGACTGCAGATTTCTACAGCTAAGTCCGCAGACTGCAGACATCAACCTCTTAAAAAACAAACAACACCTTAGATAGTGTTTAGTTTTGCATTATAGTGAACATTACCAGAGTATTGTGTTTTTATAACGTAGAAAAATTAACAATACGATTTGTATTAAAAAAATAAATAGTTGATTTTTATGTTATGTTTAAAAGTTATAGTACCTTTCTCACATCTGCAACTTAAAACTTACTACTCATTGGTCACTACTACTTTATAGAATTATAATTAGGGTCAGGTTCTACGAGGAACCAAATGCATCGAGAACCTGAAAAAACACCGACCACAACCCTTAGATTAAATGATCATGGGTGCATCACGCGATGCACGTATTTCTTATGCATAGGGGAATTTTTAGGAAAAATAATATATCTGGTCAACAGAATTTTTACTTTATATTTAATAGATTATTTCAACTAATAATTATACATTAAATGCTAATAATACATTTCTAAATTTAAACAAATTCAAAAGAAAAAAAATCAAACAAATATTATTTATCTAAAACATTCTTTAAAACACAATGTATCCTCATCGAAATCATATTCGAACATGATGCATTTTTATCGGATTTATCTTCAAATACGATGCATCTTCATCGGATATATCTTCAAAAACGATGCATCTTTATCGGATTCATCAGATTGTTATTCAAATATGATGCATCTTAATCGGAATCATCTTCAAACACGATGCATGTTCATCGGATTTATTGGATTCATCTTAAAACACGATGCATCTTCATCGGATTTATCTTCAAACACGATTCATCTTCATAAACACGATGCATTGGATTCGTCTTTCATAAAAGTCGGATGAACACGATTCATATTTCAAAGTTTTCTATTAACAAAATGTAATAAAAAAAACCGACCTTACCTTTAACTTGAAATGGAACCACTAGTGCTATTTCATTGATGATATCACTAAATAATTGTGATTGTCTGATGACGTTGATGTCATTGTTTAAAGACGAAGAATCAGTGCCATCGTCCGAAGAAATTACATCAAATATATTCATATGGAAATGGTGATTGACAACTTACTAATAAACTACATCAAATAAAAATTTTAGAGTTGAAATTTAGGAAAAATGATTTGTGAATGTGAACGAGCATATATAGTGGTAGGGTTTTTTTTCTTTTTTTTTTTATAAGTTTATCTCAGGAAGGGTGTTCCCGTGCATGCGTGACCAAAGCAATGTAGGCATTTCTGAAGCAGCATAATATAATAATTATAAATGCATTCCATTTTTTTTTCTTTCATAATCATATTTGTTGGATAAATTGTATACGATGATTGTAGGGTTTATTATGAAAAAAACCAACGTGTTTTTATGTTTTTTTTTTTTTTTTGCGTTTTCGTCCCTTAATGTTATTTTTTTTCCATAAAAGTCCTCAAGTTATTCTTTTTCTTATTGGTTTAGTGAAATTTGGACATTAAACCCGGTTTTTCAGGTTTTTAAAAATCAGTTCACAAATTAGAACCGGGGTCTAATGTCCAAATTTCACTAAACCAATAAGAAAAGAATAACTTGAGGTTTTTTATGGAAAAAAATAACATGGAGGGACGAAAACGCAAAAAACATGAAAACATGTTGGTTTTTTTTCATAATAAACCCATGATTGTATTATTAATTTTGTGATGTTGCATCCTTCTTATTAATAATAATAATAATAATAATAATAATAATAATGACTTTGCTATACGTACATTCTCTTCTCTTAATTTTAACTAATCATATTACTCACATTTTTTTATGTTGATAACGTGAGATCCTGAAATTAAATTTAATCCTCTTATCACATTAAGTGGTGAGGTGTATGCTTAGCAAAATGTGAGGTGTACATATAGAATTAATATAATAATAATAATAATAAATAAATAAAGAATAATCTATATATATAATAAAAGAAAACACGTAATGTCATGAGTCACCTTTATATATAATCACAAAATATAAATACAACTTATTGTATTAAAAGTAAATAAAATAAAAATACAATTTATTATATATGTGTGAGTGTGTGTATTAAATTTCTATTTATATACATGTAATATTTTTTATTAAAAATATCTACTCCATAAATGTTTGAAAAATATATAGTAATTAGTAAATATATATTTCATAACATTTTTTGATTGAAAAAAATATTTTATATGTTTACCTGTCATATTTTTTGTGTTTATCAATATGAATCATCAATTAAAAGTAAACCTAAATATAAATAACATCCCATCTATTATTATGTGTATATCTATAAAATTATTGAAATATATCAAAAACATCCACATTGTATAAAAAATTTAAATTTTATAAAGTGAAAAGTAATTTGTAAAATTATATTTCATAATATTTTTTTTATTATAATAAAACATATAAATACTACATTATATATTAACTAAAATCCCAAATTCTATCAATTAAAATATATAAATCTATAAATGAAAAGTTTAATAAATCATAAAAAATAGTTATATTTATTTATAAATCTTAAAAATAAAAATTTTAAATAATTAATATTTATATGTTTTAATCTAACTATGTTTTATAAAAATAATTTTATTAAAAGTATTCTTGCAACACATAGATAAATAAATTACTAATAATAATTTGGAGTGAAATTGGGTGCAAACCAAGCAACATGGCAATTTGCAGTGAGATTAGCAGACATTTATACCGGTGTGCAGCCCCAATTGCCATGTGGCATAGAGTCAAATCATTGACCATCTTTGCTTTTGCATGTTTTTTGTTTCAAATTTTAAATATAGAATACAATTGTAATCCCCATGATTTTTGGCTTTAATGTTTAAACATAAATGATTGGAATTTTAGGGATTTATTTCTAATAACTAATAATTGATAGTTGTTTAATTGAAGTCTTACCTAAATTTCACACTTTTAAGTTACATTTAATGTTCTTCAAAACTTATTTTAAAATTATATATTTGTTCTATTTTGTCATTAATTTATTAATTAGAATGCACTTCGCATTACATCCATCCTTTTGACATATGTAATTTAATTAATTTAGTTAACCCTTATTCTTATATACAAATCATTTAATTAATTTAGTTAAGATTTTTATTGTTTTTATATCAATTTAAATGTTAATTGGACCATTTTTTTTTTAAAATAGTATTATTTTAAGTCATATTCGTTTAATCCTATAATTAGAATATAACAGTTCTAATTTCATATTATAAATTTAATAGTTTTTCAATACATGTTTAATATTAGTTTTTTTGTTACTAATTCGTATTACTATTTTTAATATAACAATTATTTACTAAACACATCTCATGTGTTACATGAGTTATAAACTAATTCTATATATATATATATATATATATATATATATATATATATATATATATATATATATATATATATATATACACACACACACACATTTAAATTCATTGTAAAATTTCAATTTATCAAAGCTACCTTATAAAACTTTTATTTATCCTTTACTTTTTTATATTATACATTATACATACATGTATAAATCAACATTGTTATAATAATATTTATCAAAATGATCGTACCTTTATATACAAATATTCAAAAGATAAATCATATGAACGTTATAATAACATTTATCAAAATGACCGTACCTTTATATACAAATATTCAAAAGATAAATCATATGAATATATATAAATTTCTATGAATAATTTATCAGTCACATAAAATTCGGTAAAATGGTCGATCATTTTTTCACATAGTTTAATGCACAAATGTGTCATTTGTTTCAAGGTTTATTTTTTTAATTTATTTAATTGAATTACAATTTCTCTCATTTTTATTATTAGATTAATATGGATCGAATCACATGAACAAATACATTTTCAAACTATAGCACGTTCAAGGTCAATTAGAATTTGTTGTATTTTAGTTTCGTTAGCCTATCAAAACTTCATAAAACTGTCACATTTAAAAAATGTGTTTATCAGTAAGATACTAATATTTTAGCACTTACTCTTGATAATTTTAAATGTAAACCAATTCAACTCAAATGAATTTATTAATTTCTCTCATATTTAGTATTAGATTAAATTAGACCAAATCACATGAACAAATACATGTTTAAACTAAAGCAAGCTCAAGCTTGACTAGAATTTATTGTATTTCACTATCATTTGCCGGTCAAAATTTCATAAAATCGTCACACATAAAATTTTAAATCATAAGTAAGAAAACTTAAAAGAAACATTGTTTTTGTTTGGATCCTTCTATACTAATGAGTTTTCTTTTTCTTTCATTTTTTTCTTTATTTATTTTTTTGTTTCAAATTCATTCCCACACATATCCATTTTTAAACCTGTATAGAATCCAAATGCATCCATTGTTCTTGATTCATAACCATATTCTCACTTTTCTTTTCTTTAAATTTTTTTCCCGTATTTTCACTTCCATTCTCTCTTCTTTTTTTTTTTTCGCATGATCTTTTTAAGACACGATATTAGGTATTGTATGGTAAAATTTTGAAGACCATTTACAGATCATGTTGTGAAAGAAATAAAAGTGAGTAAATTACAAAAATGGTCATTGTGGTTTGTCTAGAATTATAGACACGATACGTCAACTTTCAAAGTTGTATAAATGGTCGTTGACTTAACGATTTACATTTGTTAATTGACCATCATCCATTAGTCAACCGTTAAGCTTTTTAAAATGACATTTTTTTATCCTTTTGAGTTTGATCCCTCAAGTGTGTAATTAATTACGTATATGGTCCTTGATGAAGTTTAATAACTTTTGTTTTATTATTAAATTTCCTTTATTGTTTCATTACATTTTTAATAACATTATTAATATTTATCTTTTTTGTAAAAATTGATTTATTCTAATAATAATTATTGTTGTTATTGTTTCAAATTCAAGTTCATCATATATTAATGTTAAATATACAAAGTTATTGGATTTTCAGCAAATATCAATGTGTTTTTTTATTATCTAATTTTGTAGGATTTGTGATTGGATATCGATTTCAACGATTGTGGGCATTTTCGATAAAAAAAAATGAGTGTTTTTTTTATAAGTTTTGTTAGATTTGTGAATGACTATCGACTTTACTAAGATTTGTGATTGATTGGTAAATGATTTGTGAATTGATTTTTATCTTGTTATATTTTAGGCCCTTGATTCATTGGTTTTTAATTGAGTTGGTAATGACATGTTGTTCTTTTCATTCGGAGAACTGAAATCCAATTGATTGTCATTTTTCCCTAACAATAAAAATTGTAAATCTGATTGGTTCATCAATATTCAATTTATGGTGTTTGCTTGGGTGAACAAAAACCAAATCGGAAAAGCCAAAAAACCAACTGGACCAGTTTTTTAAAAATTAAATTGAATTTTATAATACAAGTTTACATCTTATACTGACGGGGGTGTTAAAATCCATCACTATCAAGACGTCACCACTGCACCATCAGTCTCACTCTCTAGGCTTATAATCTCTCTACTCTAGTTTATAACTCCTCCCCGTCGGTATATGGTGATCGACAACTCGATTTCAAATGGAATTAAGTCTATAATAGTTCCATCTTATTCTATTCTGACGATTCTCAAAAATTTTAAAACTCATTTGGGTATAAACCCTAATTAGATTCTTGAATAAAGTTCAACTTACTTTGAATTGCTAAGAGTTCAAACTAAACTTGTGAAATTGCAAGATTTGTAACTTGATTTTTACAAGAAACAAAGATGCTAATAAATAGATGAGAAGTTATAGGTTTAGTCTAAATGATATCATGATTTGTTAGGAAGCGGAGCACACATACATAGCTCAATTAGTGAGTTATATTATTTTATCAACGTAAGCCTAATTTTAATAAAAAAAAAGTATTTAGGATTTTTCAGATTTAAACCAGCGAACCACATGTAAACCGAAAAACTTATGGATGGAAACCGAAAAACCGATAATCCAAACCAGAAAACCAAACCCGAAAAAATCAAAAACTAAACCGTTCCTATGTTTCAAAACCGAAATTCGGTTTGAATAATAATTAATATTGTAACATCCTAGAAATTAAATTGTTGTAATTTAGGTGGATTTAATTAGTTGAAAATATTTTTGATGTAATAAGTTGGATTATCAATATATTTTGTGAATTTGGAATTCAATGATATTTAAAGTTGCTTACCATATTAAGTTAAATATACTTGATGAGAGTGTTTATAAACTTAAGTTTATAACTAAACTATAAGGATTGTCAGTGATATACTATGATAACCAAAATTAAGGAGGGGGGTTGTAATAGTGCCTCAAGAAAGGTTATATCGAACATCAAACATATGTAAAATCAAGGTTTTATTTGAATTTTCAAGGGTTTGGGTAGGAACCGAAATTGAAAATCAAAATCTTCACTCATTAGATGCATGTTGAAAATTTCAACTGGGAAACATTATCTGAGGTATAGTAAAGCTTTTGGGACAAGAATCAAGAACCAATTCAACATAAAGGCATATAATTTTGGATTTTTGGTATGCTATGAACTACGTCATCGACACATTGGCCATGGTTTTGATTTTGGTATAAACAAAGTGTCAAAATATCAAATTGATGTTCATAATGTGTTTTAATATGTTTATTAAAGATTTATATAAAGACTTTAACTGAACATTTGGAATGGAAAGTAATAATTTTATGAAAATCCGTTAAATGGGATGAATGACACCAAGACTCGGAATCTTGGTAAAGGGTTGGACCCCGAGACTTGAAGTCTCGGGCTTGTCTTCGGTCTTGGTTGGGTTTGGCTTGTCAAGGTAAAGCAAGGGAAAGGACCCCGAGACTAAAGAGGGTGAACCCGAGACGTCAGACTTAATGGGGACCCCATAAATCCAATACTCGGTTCACACACATATATTGAAAATTTGATTTTTGACACTTTATATATGAATGTTTGGTTTAGTGACTGTTAAAGGCTTGTAGTTAATCAAGAATATCTACGAATTTGATTCAGATTATATAATTGATGTAACATGTCCCTTGTGGGGTTATTAAACATATATTGGGGTGTTTTGTTGATTAAAGAACTATTTGGAGTAAAAGTTGTGATTCCGATTGAAATCTCGAGGAAAAAAAATATTGAAATAAAGTTTATTAACGTACCCACTTTGAGTACTCAAATTTATATGTCTGCATTTGTTTTATGTTCATTGTGTTCGTTCATCGAGACATGTTGTTTCACATTCATTTGGCATTCTACTAAGTACTAATTAGTGTTTATTTGATGTACATTGTTGTTTGCATACATGTTATTGCATGCCCCATATTCTTTGTTGTGCATCAATGTGATGGACTTTCGCGCTATACTAGATAATGCGATGTTATAAACGTTATATGACCTGGAGCTGATCATTCTGAGGTCCTGAAGGGCAGATGTGACATTCTTGATGATATTTTTTTTTGCTTCAATTGATATATTTATTCTTTGCAAATGGACAGTGCAGTTGCATGCTTATATTTGTCTGTCATTCGTGTACGAAGGGGTGCACGATGTTAGTTGCAGGTGGACTCGTTGTGCTGCATAAAGACTTGTAGAATATGAAATCTCTATACTTACTAAGCATTCACTAATCTGTCAGTTGTTAAATGTTTTCAGGAAAAGGAAAATCTTCTGGTGGATCTTCTACTAGAATAATTTTTGAACTTTCTTGAAAACTCTTCTAATCGATTGTGGTAAATTGAATAAATATTGTATCTGGGATGTATTAGGTGTTGGTGATAAAGTTAAAAGTGATTCGAGTGACTGTTTATGCAACTTTGAAAGCTAAAAGGATAATTAATATAATTTTATATAAACCACATGAACCAATTCTATAATTTACTCAATAAAATTTGAATAGTTCTATTGAAAGTTACCAAATACCAATACAACAAATTAGTTTTACACATTCATGTACATATTTAAGTAGATACAACATAAAATACACATTTTATTGCATTATAACATCTGTATCAATTAAAATTCTCATCATGGTCATACAACATTTTTATAATACAATGTTCAAAGTTTTAATCTAAAAAGATCATTTTATTATTTAAATGTCATTTAAAATTCCTAAACGGTCAAGTGAATACAAACCATACAAATGCATTCACATTTTTAAATTTATGAGAAAATAAAGAAATGAAGTTGTTGTGGCATCAAATGAAAACTTTCCAACTTAGGGGCTTTGATGGACAATTACAACAATTATTTAGGCAAAGATATAATTACAAAATACCTACTCAAACTATAATAAATTTAATGGTCTAGCAACAAATTATTAATTTCTTTCATTTATAAGCAATGTACTAAAATTAAATGACGATTAAAACCAAAGTACATTGGAACAGGGACATGACAATAAAATAATAATTGAACCATATGTGTCATTAAATGATGTTAGTTTTGTCTTTTAAGTTTAGATTCAACTCGAGTAATTGATCTATGAGTCATAGGTGTGACACCCTTGCCACATTAACCACCAATTTCAATTAAACCCCAGGATTAATCACCAACATACAAATTACATAATGATCTGATATCTTAATTAAAGTGCGGAAGCAAAATACATAAATAAAAGTATTAAAACTGAGTCTAACACATTACGGTGCTACAAAGGTTACACGTCTAAGTCTACCAACTCCAATTATTACATTATCTCAAATTCATTACAACAAAATTTTCATAAACCAAATACCAAAGTAAACGGTAGAAATCTTCAAATACTTCAATAGATTTCCTAGCTAGATGGTCCAGCTGTAGACTTCCCTTTTCCTGTAAAAATTCAACAACTAAAAGGTAAGCGAATGCTTAGTGAATACCAGATGATTTTCACACATTCTACAAATCTTTATGATGCCCCCAGAGTATCCGCGGTAACACATACCGTATACTCCACACGTATCCAAGATACGCAAACCTGAGCCGCAGCTCCTTCGAGCTGACACTCGGCATAAGAATAACCAACCATCTGAGGCAGACATTACATCGGGGATGACCTACTGTCTATCCTGACCACAGAGGTGTCAAACTCTTGGTCATATAGCACAGTAACATCAGAGTACAGATGCGACCACGCAGGTCCATCGAGAGGATGCACAACAAATGAACGGACATGCAACAAATATGAATGTGCATCAACATAAACGCATGTTAGTAGAATGCCAAACGAACATGAAACAACAGGCCTCAGCAGGCAATGCAAACATAAAGCAGATGCAGACATGTTAAAAATCAAAGGTACTCATTGTGGGTGCGTTATTATCTTTATTCAAATTTTATTTCTCCTCGGAATTTCAACCGGATCCACAAAGTACCCCACTGTGGGTTAAACAACTTCACAAGGGACCTGTTAAGTCAGTTGTAACAACACACTGTGTCAATAATATGTTTAATTTCATAAAACTTAATTTTATAAGTTTTGCAATAATTGATCCCCATTTCGGATCCATGTCCGAATTCGGACCCCACCCGAATTCGAACCCCCAATTCGGATCACATGCCAATTCGGATCCCATTAAGTTTGAATTTCGGACTCAAGCTAATTTCGGACCCCATTACAAGTTCAGGCCCATCCGAATTCGGTCCCCAACCGAATTCGGACCCCCATCCAAATTCCAATACTTAGAAATATTTTGATATATTAACTTTCCTGAAATCCGGGCCTCATCCGAATTCGGACCAGATCCGAGTTCATCTCGGATCCGAATTCGGATCCCACCCCATTCAAACTTGTGCAGCTTTTAACATTTTCCAGATTTTAATTCCACCATTTTTGGTACTTTTTCAATACATGAAATAATTTATACCAACTTAAATATACTTAATTTCAAGCATTTTAACACTAACATTAACATGCTTTCATACTAAATTCAATCCTTTTTGATCCTTTTCATCATCCAACGAACACACACACTAAAACACACACAAAATCCTCAAATCCATACTTTTAGCTTGAATCAGATGCTGAAATTTAATATGTAGCATTATAAACACTAGATTTAAACTAATCCATAACTTGATCATACATGCAACAACATTTGAATCTCCAAATCTATGATTCGGATTTGAACAAAACCGAACCCAAAATGCTTCAAAATTCGAAATTTAAAGAATTATTACCTCAAATCTTCGATTGCAGTGTTGATAGCTCCTTGAATGCAACCTTGTTTCAGATTTTCAGCTTCCAATTCCAAGTTTTGATGTTCTTCGATTGTAGAGAGAGAGAGAGAGAGAGAGCCGAGAGAGAGATTTTAGAGAGAGAAAGTGCTTGGTGAATATGAAAGACAAAATTTGTCTTTCATTCCTTTTATTCACCACTTTAATCTTTTGGCTCATTAACCCCTCAACTTATCCGGTTCCATTAAATACTGATTTATAAAATAAAAGATTTCTATCTTTTATTTATTATCCTTAATACTTAAATAATTATTTTCACTTAAATAAATTGAAATTTCTAAATTTCCAAATAATACAACAAACTTTATAATTAATCCAAATTCCGTACCAACTTTCATAATTCAACTTAAATTACATATTAAAACTTAATAACTTCAAATACAATAATTTAAATCCAAGGATGTTACAATAGGTATTATTTTTATTTTATTTTTATCTAAATTCGTAAATTTTATTTTTGAACAACATACGTTAGTGGTTAGTTGTTAGTACCATCGTTAGACACTTGAGGGTGAGGATCAAACCCCACACTTTCACCTAAGGAGAAACACCATTGTCAATACTCGAACTCGAGACCTCAACAAAAAGAACCACTTCCACCTTTGGTGGTGGCCACTTGATGTAATTTGTAACATCCAAACCTTTTACCATGTTAAAGAAAAACTACTAATTCATTTATCATGTAAATACTTATTTCACTTTAGAATAATCAAGAAAAACATATTTAATTTATGTTGGGAAATTTTGTAATTGTTGAGTGATGAAAATTTATTTAAAAGGTATAAAGTGATATAAGTGACATGGAGATTCATAAAATATTGAATCTTGTGGATCCATATGATCATAGCCGATATCTATGAGATATTTTGGTGGTGTTTTGTTTGTTAAAATATGAAATATTAAAAATATAAATTATAAATAGTAGGAATAATAGATTGCTTCAAACACAAATTTGATGGAACGTAAACATATATTTGTTCATAGTTTTATAATCCAAACTTCAAAATACATTATAAACAAATTTCAATTCATTCAAAATCCATTACGTGAGCCAGACGCCCCTATAGCCTTTAAATAATTTAAGGGTTAAGAAGATGGACAAATCAAGCAAAACAAGTAGAAGCTAAAGTCTCTCCAAATTATGATATTTTGGGTTAAATACCATTTTAACCATCTAATTTTTAAATTTGTATCATTTGACCAGTAAACTATTTTTTGTCCAGATTTAACTATTAAAGTTTAGTTTACCGTTCAATTTTGGAGAAAATGAATAAAACTAATGATTGAATCAATACAAAATATGATAGTTTAGTGATCCAATTGAGACAATTTACAACGGTTAAATCGTAAAAATATCGTCTAGTGGCTAAATCAGAAAAAGAATATTTTAGATACTTTATTCAAAAAAATCTTAAAGCCAGATAGTATTGAATATTAGGAAACTTCAAGTGGACTTGGTTGTGCTGATCACCTTACATGTGTCCAGATTGATTAAATGTTAGCGGATTTCCAACAATCCTGTGTGTCTGGGTTGATTAGTGTTTATATATTGACACCCGCGCGTTGCTACGAGGTTAAAATATTAACTAATTAACTAATTAAATATTCATAGCCATAATATGAAAATTTGACATTGATTAGATTTAATCGTCAATTTTATGTGTTGGTTTTACGATCAAATAAAAAAAGTTTATAACGGTAATGTCTCTAATACATCGATTAGGGTTTATCAACTTTATAATAGTAATGTTCAAATGTTATACATGATCATATTTAATAAAAAAATGTAAATATTAAATAGTTACATTGTAATTATAAAACAATTGCATTAGAATTTGTATCGTGCATTTGAATAATAAAGTCTTTTTCATACAATTAAACATAACATAGTAGTTTCAAAAGACAACTCCAAACATAAGTACAATTAAAATCACAATTTTAAGTGTATAAGAAAATGTTGTAATAATAAATGTTAAAAGAGTACTAAACGAAAATTTATTAAAATAAAATGGCTAAATAAAAGATAACACTAAGATAATGGTGTGTTATGAAAATTTTAAATTTAAAATTAACAAAAGAACGTTGTTGGTTGATCCCAATTGTTTTCAATTTTTTTTTATTTGGTTGGAAAACCAACAAATTAAATTGACGATTCAATGTTAAAATTTCATATTATAGTTATAAATATTTAATTATTTAATTATGGTTCCGATCCGATTTAATAAGACATTGTTTGTAATTTTAGCATTGCAAAATCTAGAAAAACAATCATAAGACAATATCATTTGTATTGTTTTTTGAAATATTAGTTTTCCAATTTCACTATTTGTTTGAATTGTTTGAACGTTCAATGTTATACATGATCATATTTACAAAAAAAAAAAAAAATTAATACTAAATAGTTCCATTTTAATTATAAAACAAATGCATTATAATTTTGTATCGTTCATTTGAATTAATAAAGTCTTTTTCATACAATTAAACATAACATAATAGATTCAAAAGATAACTTCAAACATATGTATAATTAAAATCATAATTTTAAATGTGTGATAAAATATTGTAATAATAAATATTAAAAGAGTACTAAACAAAAATTTATTAAAATAAAGGCGTAAATAAAAGATAACACAAAGATAAGAGTGAATTATGAAAAGTTTAAAATAAAAAAAAAATTAAAAATTAAAAAAAAAAACCAAAATAAAAAAACGAATAAAAAGAATATGAAAATTTTAAATTAAAGTAAAAACCAAAATTAAAAAAAAGGAAAAGTTTAAAATTAAAAAAAAAAAAAAAGCCAACCAACCATGGTTGGCCAAGTGGGAAGCTCTTATTGAAGTAGAAGATTTCATAATTGTATGTATATATGATGTGGGTTAAAATGTTAATTGCAAATAATAGAAATGATCTTTTATTATTTTTTAACGATGCAATAACAATCCATTTTTTAGACGTTTATAAAATATCATATTGTTATTTTATTTTTTAGTGTTCATAGTAACTAACTTATTATCACAGTTTACTAATAGTTATATACTTATATGTAAAATATAGTAACTATATTATACATTTTAACGATAATAACAACGATCTATTTTTAATGTTTATAACATTATTATTGGTGTTTGTTATTATTAATATTTTTTTAAAAACTTTTTAGCTTTTGTTTTTTGTAACTTTTGAATTACTTTAAAAAATAATAAAAAAAGACAATTTTTAAATTTTATAAATCATAGCTAATATTTAACACAAAAAATGTACCACCATGAATTTTTTTTAAATAATTTATGACTTTTTTTAAATGAAGTTTTTATGACAAATTTATAAAATTTGTTTTGTTTTTAAATAATAGGTTTTAATGAAAATTTGATTATTTACTTTATTTTTGTCAAACATATCTAACATAAATTGGGTTCAAATGAGTATCACATCTTTCAAAAAGTATCAGAGGGTATCATTCAAAATGATTTTTTTTTATAAAAAACTTTGGCATAAAAATATACAAAATAACATTACAAGTTAATATAATATGATATCATAAGTTTTTATCAAGTAAAATTACAAAAGCATCGTATGAATGAATAAGACATCCTGTGAATGAATTAGTTTTTATCATTTATTAACTTAGTTTTACATTTATTCATATGATTGTTTTTGTAATTTTTACTTGATAAAAACCCATGATATCAATTTATATTAACTTATAATGTTATTTTTCACATTTTTATGTAAAAAATTTTTAAAAAAATTAATCTTGAATGATACATTTGGTACCGAAAAGGAATGATACAGTTGATACCTCCATAAACCTGAACCAAGCTAACATTGTTCCTAAATTCTTTTTATTGGAATTAATCAATATTTGTTTATATAATTAAACAAAAAATATTATATTTACAAATTGCAATAAGCTATTTCGGAAATTATAGCTATGCAAACATAATAAATATATAACCATATATTGAAAATTATTTCTGAAATTGTTTTTGAAACATTACCAACAGAATGTGTGTTGTTAGAAAGATGTCTTCTTAAAGAAAAAGGCAATACGATTGAATTTAATTTTAAAGTGATATTCGTTTCTATATAAGTATAGAATTCTTATATGGAAACCTTTGTACGATTTGCACAATGATACATTATTACATGATAATAAAACGAGCATGATAATCCATTCAATTATTGACACATGTCATGATCATATTATTAAACATATCTTTAGGTTAATGTTTTAGGAATATCATTTATTTTTAAGTTTAAAACTTCCTAGAAACGACATTGAATCGAAACATATAATTGAATCGTTTGGTACTGATTTGGTTTGGTCAATTTTTGATACATTTTGTTGGTTTTATAATCTAATCCTAAGTTTATGCACTCTATTTTGTCCTCGTTAACATGAAAGATTGTAAATCAATTGAATTTTTTCATAACAGGAGAGAAAATTATATGAACTATCACATGTTGATCAAGATTGTCATTTCTATGATTATCATTTCCATCCGGTCTCTCTATACTGAGGGGGAGGTGAACAGAGGGAGTGGCTGCCCTCGTAGGACTGTCAAAATTATTGATTTTCAAGGTTATCATATTCCAACTTGAAGCCAAGTGACTATGTCATAAAATAGCCATGTCGTTTTCAAATTGACTTATGTTAGTCGAACTACATTCTGATGCTTATTATCATCCATCCTTTGTATACTCGTATTGTATGATCACGAAGTGATTATCTTGGGATTCAATAAAAACAATAAGTTATTTTAAAATACTGAAAACTATTTGGTTTACAAAATCCAATCTATGATGAGCATCTATTGTTTTCTTATACCAATAGTTGAGATACATAGATGGAATCATTACTTCATCCAAACAACTGCGAATCTTTTAATTCTCATAATGGTCACAATCATTATTATACATTACGAAGAGGGAGTCTAGGATCATTGTCTCGTTTCCCCTAGAGCGATTGGGGGTGTCAAAGGAGTGCCGCTCATTTTAGGGTTTTGAATATTAGAATTTAGCCTCCAAGATGTAAGGTTCAAAAGTTATAACCGTAGATGATAGATATCATCTAATATCTATGTCTATAGACCATTGGTTTATTTGCTTAGGGTGTGTTTAGAATGATGAAATAAAAAAAAACGAAACCGTGTGTGATTTATAACAATAATTTCCAAGACATAATTTTATTGTCAATTTCATTCCTCTTATTGTCAAAATGAAGAGAAAATTAGAAGGACGAGAAGAGAATGTAGTTTATTTTCATTATTTGTTAAATCAATCTTCATTAATCATTACGATTATTAAAAAGAGGACAAGAAAATTATGCTTATAAACTTAAACAATTTTATTTTTTCGATTCTCTTATCAAACGTGCTAATACATAAAAATGTTTAGGTTAGTCAAACACATATTTTTTAATACTTATTAAATAATCAAATTTATTATGTAATGTTTTCTTTCTATGAAGGGTTGCATAGGAACATTGGATAGAACATGTGTAAAGTCAAAGTCATTGTTATTGATCGAAAAATTATCGAACATGCAATGGGAAGATTTGTACCAACGTCCTTTGGAGTATATATGTATGAGGAACCTTTTATTCATGTATGTATTAGCAGGATGATTCAATATGATCGTTGTTTGCCTAAGCTCGTGGTACTTTCATAGTTCTTTAGTACTTTACTAGTCTAATAACCCATGTATTACATGGTTTGATTGAAAAAAAATTATTTATATGGTAAAAATATATTAAGATGTATTTTCAATAATTATAATATATGAATTATACAAAAAATTATGGTAATAGATCATAAATTTAAATATATTTTATTGCGCGCATACACATATTTAATTTAGATTTTATAATTATATAATAAAAGTATAATATTTTTCCTTAAAATTCTTTTAGATTAAATAGTAAATATTTGATAGTTATAACTTATACAAGTAAAAATTATATGAATAAAAGTATATACTAAAATCTATTTATAAATTATTTTATATCTATTTCATAATGGTATGTTAGTAAATTATAATGATAAAAAATTTAGAAATTAAAATTTGAAATTGTTAATATTTTTTTAGTCTAGAACATAATAACAATAAATGAAAAGTAATACTTGAAAAATGGTTACTTATTTATTGGTTATTAAATTTAAAATTAATAAGTATTAATTACAAATTTTAATTTAATCTATTAAATAACTTTATGTATTATTTAAATAATATATGATTTTTAGTCTAGGATGATGGAATAAAAAATAAATTTTTTTTTGAACGGCAATAAATGACTGATGCAGACAATATCATGTCAATAATTATTTTTTGTTATTTGGTAGATGTATTAATTATAGTAATACTTTGAAATTGAATTTATATAGTTTTTAATTCAATAAGAAAATTTGAACTTTAAAATGCTTCAATTCAAATGAATAAAGTCAAAATTTATTGTATGATTTTAATATATTAGTTAAAACGAAAATTCAAAACACTTTTTCCTTTGAATTAATATTTTATTCTTATTAATTAATGCTTCAAGAAGGAAATAATTTATAAAAATGTAAAGATGAGTTATTTTAGGAAAATTAGGAGGGAAAATGAAAATAAGAATGTACAAGAGATTGTTATGTGACATAAATTGTTCTCTTTTATTAATAAGTATAGATTTGGTTTGATTCATGTTCGTTTATGTTTAATTTAATTTGTTTATGTTCGTAGACAATTTAAAACGTTGGTAGTAGTAGTTTATGTGGTTCGATTATGTTAGAAGTACGACAATCTAACCTTTGTATTTAGTATATTAATCGTTTTAATTATGTTTATAGTGTTTTATTCAATCAAAAACTATATTTGTAGTATTTTGTTTGGTTTAAAAGTATGTTATATGAAACTATATTTTTTATTTTTATATAAAATAATAATAATAAGTTCCAACGTAATATATTAAAAAGTATTGAACAAAATCTTCAAAAGATGCATTAAAGAAATGTATTTTTTGATTTTTTTGATTATGGATGTGTTATATAAAAAATTCAACACTATATTTCTCTATTCAATTTTCTCGGTGGCAATTCTCTAATTGATTTTCTGTTCTTCCAAACAAAAGAGTTAATTCTCATTCACTAAGGTGGTGTTTGGATTGAATGAATTTAAAATGATGGATTTTAAAATGATAGGATTTTTAAAATGTTTAGGGGTATGGATGGATTATGAAAGGTGGAGAAGTGGTGAATTTAAAATCCTAAATGAGCTAAATTCTTTCTTTTAATATTGTATCCAAACATGATAATGAAGGATTTCTAAATCCAAATCCTAAATGGGTTGTTTAAATCCTTCAAACCAAACACCACCTAAGTTAATTATCTTTCTCTACAATTACATTCCTGTAATTTCATTATTTATACCTGTATTCACTAGATCATCAATGATATGTCATTGTCGCTGATATACATGCCCAGTAGTACGCTTAAGTAATTCAGACGTTCTAGTGTTCTAGATAGTATCACCTATGTTAATCTGTCCCAACATCCATATAATGGTGTGAATTTGAATGACCCAAAAAGTGTAGGATCTAATTTGAGTATCACTACAAGAAAGAAATCATTTAGTGACACAAAAAATGACATTATACTTTACTTTTAGTGACACTTATGAAAAATAGTAGGTAACTAGGTATAAAACAATCTTTTACCCACACTTTTCTAAAGTAGTGACACAAAAATTTTGTCACAAAAATACTTGAGGCCTATACCCACATATAGGGGTGATAATTCTGACCCATCGGGCAAACGAACGAGATTGTTAAATTGACAAATCATAAAAAACTAAGATTAAACATAATTTTTTTAAAAAGGAAAATTTATAAAACGGTGTAAACAAATTGTGCTTTGAAAAAAATTTCAAAATTATGTAAAATTTATGACTTTTGATCATTAACCCGTTTGTTTGAACGAGCCGAAATTGCGACCCCTACACACATACATTTTTAGTCACTATATATCTATATCCACTCCACTTTTACCCACTCTTTTGGGTTAAAGCCGTACAAATGCAACATACTTTCTCAATTTACCTAAATGACTAATTAACATTTTTATTTGGCCGGATGATACTTGTACTTCAAATAACTTGTCGATATGGTACGTGTAACCAGTAACTATACTGATATGATAGTTTTTGCTGATTAAAATGACAACGTGACACGTTTTTAATAACATGACGCTTACGTGAATTTACGTTGATTTTGATCTATATAAATAATTCAGAAAATCCACATAAGTATATAGATCCTTTTAATACTTCTAAAATCACAAATATAAGATCTTTACTGGTAAAACCAATAACCGGTAATCAAAAGTATCATCTCAATAATAAATTTTAAGTACAAGTACCAATGAGATAATAAAATAACTAGATTAGTCATTTGAGTAATTTCAGTAAAGTAACATACATTTATACGACTTTACCCCCACACTTTTTGTTGTCAAAAGAGTGTCACTATAGGTATCAAAATCTTTTACCTACACAACAAAGAGAGTGGGTAAAAGTGGAGTGAGTATATATATACAGTAGCTAAAAATGTATGTGGGGATAAGGCTCAAGTATTTTTGTGACGAAATTTTTATGTCACTACTTTAGAATAGTGTGGGTAAAAAATTTCTTTATACCTAATATTTTTCATAAGTGTCATTAAAAGTAAGATACAATGACATTTTTTGTGAAAGCATGTGCCACTAAATGACACTTTTCTTGTAGTGTATGTTCGGCATGTTTAGTTAACTTATTTCCGATTAAAAATTTTCGTTGAATACAAAAGTTTCACAGAAAACATATTTAGATCTGTTGTTTTTAGATATTTTCAGTTATTAATTTATAATTAACTATTAAAAAAACTCCATTTTATGTTTTCAGACTCCTTTTCCAATTTCGAATGAGAGTGATGGTTTTGTAGAGAGAGTGTGTGTGATGATTGAATGAAAATTAAAAATATTTTAAACCCCCCAAACATGCTTATAAAATATGTTTTTCAAGAAAACTCTTGTTTTTAGTTTTATTAAAACTTCAAACTGAAATTTTTTATCGACTAATACATGCTTATGCATCAAAAGAATGTGTTTATATATTCAACGTTGTTCCTCACGATTAACAATCATTTGCTAGAAAAACCAATCACTTGATAGAGTACTTAATGTCGTCAACATGTCTTAAAATTACAAACAACTTTTAAAAACTTTCTGATTTCTGATAGATTTAAAAACGTACTCTTTATGTTGAGGGAACATTATTGCAAATAAATTGTATTAAGAACATAACTTGGATATATTTCCATTATTTTATCACAATTATTATTTGTAGATATTAATTAAAAAAATAATAGACACTTTTTGTAATAAAAAAAATCTTTAGTAATTATCATACTTTGGTATGCATTTGAGTGTGTGTGCCAAGACCATGTGCTATAATTGTAGTTCATGATGTGCCATTAGAGTAACTTTGATCATGAAATAATAATTTTGATTTTTGTCAATTTCCCACCATTTATGCTAATTACCGTGATTTCCGTTTCATTTATATTTAATTTTAATTTTTTAAAAAAAAGCCTAATAAATCATGTTTCTATATGTAATAATCCAGTGCTACAAACTTTAGTCACATCGAATATGCAATAATTAAACACTTACAGAACTTAAATTTGTAAATAAAATAAACTTAATGAAATGCTAGCTGGACAAATATATACTTCAAAAAATAGTTATAGAAAATTCATAACATTTCTATAAATTGTTTACCAAAATTATTATGTGAATAGTTTTTCGTATGAGATTAATACTTTCTATGTTTGTTCCAAAATAAATATACTAAAATAAATAGTTTCATATAATGCAATTAAAAAACATTTGACAACTCAAACATATAATTTTGTTGTTGTGATGGTCAATCTGA
This sequence comes from Centrapalus pauciflorus, assembly GCA_020465985.1. Taxonomy (NCBI): domain Eukaryota; kingdom Viridiplantae; phylum Streptophyta; class Magnoliopsida; order Asterales; family Asteraceae; genus Centrapalus; species Centrapalus pauciflorus. The sequence continues at coordinate 259,080 of JAANYP010001043.1, read as the reverse complement.
TGATAATAATTTAACATTCAGAACTATGATTAAATTCATAGTGAAGGTCAAACATGCATCAGACTGTAAGTGAAGATTAGTTATATCTTTTTAATAGCGGTCATATTATCTTAATTAAATAAGGTTTATAAAAAGCTTCATATCTTTTTCAAAGAAATATATTATTCATTCATATCTTTGATGGATATTAGATGAAACTAAAATATTATTTTCCAACAATTTATCCATTTTTTACGATAGGAAAATTAAGTTGATTTGTTAAAAAAAATGTAACCTATCATTTGGGGGTCAACATACCTCAACCGTTAGTTGTAGAATCAGTCGGTAGAGATCTTTAAAAAGGTGGTTTGCACTTTTTTTTTTAATAGACAAATCAACTTAATTTGTCTTTGATTTGTTTTAAGTTTTCACATGTCGTCTAACTCATCAAATTCACTATGATAAATTAATAGGTTAATTACGTCAAAAGGTAATCTATTGTCATCGTTTTTTCAATTTGGGTAACATATTAAATTTTTTTAATTTGAAGTAACACACTTTCCATATCAAGTCAATCAAGGTAATTGTATCGCATTGAAATGTAAACATTACTGACATGACAGTTTTTTTATCCGGTTATCAATTTTTTTAATTTCTAATATTGCTTAATTATTTTTAAATTTTTTTATAATACAAGTTATCATCAAAAGATACTATTAAATTGCACAAAATAGTGGACATCATATAACAATTAAAATGTCATTTATGTAAAAAAAAATATTGTCTGGACAAAAAAAACTGTCATGTAAGTAACTTTTACCTTTCAGTCTGATATGGTTACCTTGATTGATTTGATTTGGAAAGTATGTTACCTTGATTAGAAAAAAAATTAGTACGTTACCTAGATTGAAAAAATGTGACAGTAGGTTACCTTTTGACACAATTAACCCTAAATTAATCTTAATAAAACAGGAATGACATTAAACAATATATAACACTATCTAACAATAGAAATTCCTAATTTTATGTAATTGATTTAAGAAGTTGTGTATGTGCATTTCTTGGATCTTCTTTTAGTTAGAAAATTGATTGATTCATTCCTACTAACTTTTTTTCACATACATATCACATTACCTTTTATTATTACTTTTTATCTTTATTTTCCCTCTATACTTTACATCCTTTGTTATATCTATTTATCGCTTTCTTCTTTTCTCTCTCATGGAATACAAATAACAACATCGAAAATTAAAAACAGTAGTAATGTTATCGTTTTAGTTTTATATGAAGTATTAGTTCTTGTGAATTTATTTGTGAACCATAAGGTTGTGTAAAACAGTAAGGCCTGTTTGTCTTTCGGGATGAAATTCTAATGAATTGAAAGTTAAACTATAATATATATTATGTTTATCGGTTGAGGTATAGAATAGCTAGTGTTTAAGGTTGACAAAATGTATGTGTTATGTAATGTTAGTGATCTTAATTCGATTACAAATAGTTAGGAATGATAAAGTCTTTAATCCATAGAATATGATAGAATGTAAACAAGATGTCATTCGTTATTTTTGTAGTCTAATGTGTTCCATAAACTCATTAAAGGAAGGAAAGGAATGGAAATTTAAACAATCTGATTAAATTTGTGTTCCATAAACTTTTTTAAGGAAGGAAAGGAAAGGAAAGTTCTTTATTTTCAAGCTAAAAACCTTCCATCCAATGATGAGAAGGAAAGGAAAGAAACATTCATAGCCTTCTCCATTCTTTTCTTTTCCATTCTATCAATTGCTTTCTTTCTTATGGAACACAGTGTAAGTTACTTTATAGTTTATATATAGCTTTTAAAAGTAGTTTGAGCTTGTAAAAAATATAATTTATCAAAATAACCTTAAATACTCATAATTCTAATTTGGTTTATTACTCTATATGTAAATTTATGTCATTTTATTTTACAATTTCAACTTCAACTACTCCACCAAACACGTCTATTAATAAAAGTTCAAACTTCAGCTCCAACCACTTTATCAAGCACGTTAATTAATAAAAGCTCTGGGTACGATAAATTCAAGCTCCAACAATAAGCTAAAACTAATTTTTTCCAAACAGATCTCTAAAACTAAAATTTCAATTACTTTAAATTTTCTTTCACGACCCAAAAATGACGCCTAATTATGATGAACCAACATTTTATAGTTTGTGAATCATTATGTTATTACATTCTTAATGAGTTATGACAAGTTTTTATGAAAATCTAAATTTCAAGTCAACAATTAAATTCAATTATAAAAGAAAGGACTTAAAGAACAAATATCATTAACTAATGAGTAGATACGTACATATTTTTTGAACAACAAATGTTAGTGATTAGTTATTAGCATCAACTAAGGAGAACCCCTCTCACCTTTGGTGGTGACCACTTGATCTGTATCAAGTGGTTTAATGAGTAGATACACTAATCGTCCTTATGGTTTGTAATGATCTCTATACTTCATTTATTGCACCAACAGTCATTAGTTTCAATGTCTGCTTATTCTTATGTCCATACTGCATTAACTTAATTTAACCAACACTTTGTTAAATCTAACTAAATAACCATTTTGTCTTTTTGTTTTTGCTCGTGTGGTTTCTAATTGGTTTTTGTCTTGGTCCTTTATATTTAATAATTTTAATAAATTAATTTTTGTAATATATTGTTTATATATTAATTACTAGTTATTATAATAATATTACTTATTTGTTTAATTATTATCTTATTAATTTTTGTATACTTAGTTATTAATTTATCAGAGGTTTTAATTTTATTCTATTGTTACAATATTTTTCTTTTTTATTTTTTAAATTGTAATTAAGTTTTTAATTAAATAGAGTAAGAGAGCAGATCTACATCGATGAAAATTAACAAAGAGATAGAGTGATAATGAGATCTAAATCGACGAAAGTGTGTGTGTGTGTGACGCGATTAAAGGAATGTAAATCGTCAGTGGTGAGTTGTAATCTAGAACAGACTCTTAGATTGATGATGAGAGCTTCAATCAAAGTCCGAATCCTTCATTCCAGGCTTGGATCATTCAAAATTGAGAACAAATTTAATTTTTAAGCAACGATATTGGTGCTTTCCCACTTCCGATTCGGTTTATTGATCAAAGGATCTATTTAAGGGTTTCTTCTTGAAAAATATGTTCCATAAATGTTCTTCTTCTCTGATCGAAGATCTGAATGAAACACGGTAAGACTAGGGTTTGTTCAACTGCTTCATCAACAGCCTATTGTTTATCCTAAGCTAGATCTGCTCCTTGTACCAAATGAGGTACAGAACCAAGTCAAAGAAACCAACCGAAGGTACCATCGAATCATCGATTCAGGATGTGTTCTTGTTCTACACTGTCGTGTTTGATAATATTACATATCAGATCTGTTCCTAAGTCAACGAAACCAGAGTGTTTGTGTTTATGTTTTTGTACATGTTCATGTTCAATTTTTAGTTCGTCATCAAATATGGAAATAAGTGTGTGTGTGTGTGTAGATATGTTTCTCTTTCTTGTCCTATTTATTGAATGATTTGAGTCTTGGTGTATGTTTGCGTTCTTTGTTTAAATAATTAAATTAAGAAATTTGTTTTTGAGCAATGATGATTTGTGCTCATCAATCTTGAATGTCACATGTTTGAGTTTGAATGGTTTCCAATCATTTTTTACATCGAGCTCCTGAGCGATCAACATCTCCCATTGAAGAAATCTAAATCACAAACGATCTTGAGCCTTCCTTTAAGATTCCCAAATGGTAAATTCTTCATACACCATACTCTATTTTCTCATACACCACACCCTATAATTTTGACCCATAATTTAACTAAATTAGAGTTTATGATTGGTTGTATGTTCCTCTTTTTCATTGAATAAATAATTTAGTAGCCATGATTATGCAATAATTATATATAAATGTGGTGTATGAAGTATAACCCTTCCGAAATATTGAGCCTTCGAGATCTTCCATAGAATTGATGGGCCTTTGATATCAGATCATGATGAAAAGAAGCGACCTCCAATTGGCTCTCTCTCTCTCTCTCTCTCTCTCTCTCTCTCTCTCTCTCTCTCTCTCTCTCTCTCTCTCTCTCTCTCTCTCTCTCTCACTCATTAAAAAAATAGATTGATGAAACCAATAAAACTATAAAAATCATATACATTTTTTCAAGATAATCTTATTTTTATATTAATCAAATAGCGGTGGATTCAATGGAGAACCTCTATGCATCGAAAAACCTTGGAGAACCACAATGCATCGCTAGAAAATCGTAATGCATCACGTAAAAATCGATGCATCACGCCGGAATTAGATGCATCACGGGGGAATTGTGATGCATTTGTGGTGGTGCATGGAGGTTCTTTAAGGTTCCTCGATGCATGAAGGTTCTCCATTGAACCCCTCATATCAAATATTGTGACCAAAGTCATCAAACCTAATAAAAGCCAAAAACTCAACAATTGAAAAACCTTAAAATGGTAAAAACATTAGTCTCCAAAAATCTTGGATCTGTATATACTACAACCAATATATGTAAAAAATAAAAAAAAATTAAGAATACATCATCATCATCTCATTCATTACATGTCCATTCTATGAAAACCAACAAGTCGAACTAAAACTGATTTCAACGTCCTTCCTATATGTATTTATAATAATGGTATAAAAACAAAAACAGTAAAACAGGACGAATTGATCGAAACCGAACAAACGATATGGAATTGCATGATTTACTCTCTCCTATTTTACGCACCAATCCCATTTATTAGCTGTCCATATTTAGCTCCTAGAATATTGTATTTCCTTTTGTACCTATATGTCTTCTTGCTTATTTAAGTTGTTGCTTGTAATTGTAATATAACACAAGAAATACAAAACCCAAAATTACTCTGAATTTTCTTATGGTATCAGAGCAGTGGTTATCACGCTCAATCCAAACTACTCAACCCTAATCGCCAAAACCCAAGGTCTCCATGGCCGGCGAAGACACAAACAAAAATAACCACAAAGGCGATGGGAGCGCCTCTGATCACAACTCCCCTTATTATCTTCATCCGTCCGACTATCCAAGACAAATGCACGTTAATGATGCATTAACCGACAACAACTACCTTGATTGGGTTCAAGAGATGGAGAACTTCTTGTTTGCTAAGAACAAGATAGGATTCATCAACAGGACCATCGAGAAACCGGAAGAGACCGATGCTAATTACATGGCTTGGATGCGATGCGATGCAATGATCAAAGGGTGGCTCACCACGACCATGGACAAGGAAATTCGAGGAAGCGTAAAATACGCCAACTCTGCTGCGGAAATCTGGTCGGACCTCCAAGAGAGGTTTGGAAAGGAAAGTGCACCCCGTGCATATGAATTAAAACAATCTATCTCAAGCACAAGACAAGATGGTATGACGGTATCGGCTTACTACACAAAACTTCGCGGGCTATGGGATGAAATGCAATCTTTTCTTCCCACCCCAAAATGTATGTGTAATGGTTGTACCTGTGGTATTGGGAAATCACTCAAGGAACTTCGTGAAAAGGAGCAACTTTACGAGTTTCTCATGGGTTTGGACGGCGAGTTCTCCGTCATTAGGACTCAAATTCTTGCCATGAAACCAATTCCGTCACTGGGAAATGCCTATCATTTGGTCGCCGAGGATGAACAACAAAGATCTATAACCAGTGGGAAAAGAACGATCAATGAGACTGCGGCATTTCAAGCATCCATAAAGCGCAACGTCCGTTCTAGCAAAATCGTGCAATGAGGTGAGAAACCCACGGGTCACTGTGATTTTTGTAATAGAGATGGGCACATACGAGATGGTTGCTTCAAACTTATTGGCTATCCTGAGTGGTGGCCGGCGAAGAACAAACGGGAGAAGGAAAGGCCGAAGGCAGCATGCGCAGAAGTAGATAATAATCCTGTCCCAAGCCTGACGAAAGAGCAATACGAGCAGTTTCTGAAGCACTTTGCTCCGGAGAATAACGCGACACAATGCGATGCACCACGGTCAGCCAACATGGCAGGTAAATCTAATCGTAATAATGAATGGATTGTCGACTCAGGGTGCACCGAACACATAACACACAGAACCGACATCCTTGAAGGAAGGACTGTCTCAGCCAACGAGACACCCGTTACTATCCCGAACGGAGAAGCCGTACCAGTTGAAGGAAGGGGCAATCACATGCTACCAAATGGAATGAAAGTGCAAGGAGTTTTGCACGTTCCAAAATTTAATTATAACCTCTTGTCAGTTAGCAAGCTTTCAAAGGATTTAAAATGTGCTATAACTTTTTTTCCTGAATTCTTTGTTATGCAGGATTTGCGTTCGAGGAGGTTGATTGGAGCGGGTAAGTGCAAAGACGGTCTATATCAAATGGGGATGTTTAAAGGTGAAAGAAAAGCAATGATGGTGACAGGAGATGTGTGGCACAAAAGACTTGGGCATGCCGGTGATGAAAAACTATCCAAAATAAATTTTCTCAGCAATTTTACTTTCAAAAACAATGGTATTGTATGTGATTCATGCATTAAGTCAAAATTGACAAGAAAACCATTTCCTGTTAGCACAACAAAAACGAGTGCTTGCTTTGAATTATTACATTGCGACATTTGGGGAAAATATCGAACGCCCACATTCTCAAGGGCAACGTATTTTTTAACGATAGTTGACGATTATAGCAGGGCCGTTTGGGTTTTCTTTCTCAAGAACAAGTATGAAGCAAGCACGTGTTTGATTGATTTTCATAAATTGATCAAAACACAATTTGAAAAAAGCATTAAAAGAATAAGATGCGACAATGGTGGGGAATTCACTTCGAATAAAATGTTGAATTTTTATGCCGAACAAGGAATTGTCTTGGAAACCACGTGTCCACATACTCCACAACAAAATGGAGTTGTGGAGCGTAAACACAGACACTTGCTTGAGACGGCACGAGCACTCAAATTTGAAGCCAATCTTCCAATAAGATTTTGGGGTGACTGCATTTTAACCGCAACCTACATCATTAACAGGTTGCCTTCCAAAGTTATAGAAGATAAGACCCCATATGAGTTATTGTATGGCAAGAAACCAAGTTATGATCACATGAGGGTCCTTGGTTGCATGGCATATTATCGAAGTACCGAAACCAAGGGTGACAAATTTGAGATTAGAGGAAGGCCGGGAGTTTTCATAGGGTATCCTAGCGGTACAAAAGGGTATAAAATCTATGATCCGGATCGTGACAAGATAGTTATATCTAGAGATGTAAAATTTACAGAAAAAATATTTCCTTATGCCACGAGAAATAAAGAAATCAAAGATGAAGAAGACATTTTCAGATTTCCACAAACTAAAGGAGGGCACGTTGATGGTGATGATGATGTCGAGCCCAGTAGACTTACTAAGGAAAATGAAGAGCATAGCAAGGATAAAGATTTAGACCCAAATGACTTTTCTAATTACCTCGACAACCTTGAGCAAATAGAGGTAAATGAGTTAGCTTTTAACAGCATGGATAATCAAGAATTAAGCTCTGAAAGTCCACATTCCCTTGAAGAGACTGGACCCAGAGATGGGAATGAAGGCATCGAGTCCCAAAATGAAGACAATGCACCCATCAGAGAAAAACGAAGCAAGACAAGACCAGCACACCTCAATGATTATGAAGTCAGACTTCCCCCGTCCATAGACCATGCACAACCCAGCTCCGGTCAACAATCCTCAACGGTATATCCTATTGCTAACTTTGTTTCCTATGATAAATTCTCCTACTCACACAAAGCTTTTTTAACTGCCATCACTTCCAATGATGAGCCAAAAAATTTTGAACAAGCTGTGCAGAGTCAAGAGTGGAGAGATGCCATGCAAAAGGAGATAAAGGCACTTGAAGAAAATGGAACCTGGACAATAGAAGACTTGCCTAATGGGAAACGACCGATAGATTCAAAATGGGTCTATAAAATAAAGTTTAAACCAAATGGCGAAATAGAAAGATACAAGGCAAGGCTTGTTGCCAAAGGCTATACGCAAATGGAAGGCATTGACTACCACGACACGTTTGCACCAGTGGCCAAGTTGGTCACGGTTAGATGCTTACTCGCCATTGCCGTCAAGAAGGAATGGATTATTCACCAATTAGATGTAAATAATGCATTCTTGCATGGTGACTTGAACGAGGAGATTTACATGCGGATTCCACATGGTTACGACAAAGGGGGAGGAACGAAGGTATGTAGGCTAAGGAAGTCGCTATACGGTTTAAAGCAAGCCTCGAGAAACTGGTACCAAAAGTTTACATCGTCTTTACTCGATCTCAGATTCAAGCAGTCCTATGCAGATCACTCGCTTTTCATCTACAAAAGAGGAGATATATTTGTTGCCGCTCTCATATATGTTGACGATGTCATAATAGTGGGGAACGACCAAGATAAAATACAAGAAACAAAGGATTATCTTGATAAAAGATTCAGTATCAAGGACCTTGGCCCTCTTAAATATTTTCTTGGGATCGAAGCTGCGCGAACAAAGGACGGTTTGGTTCTAAGTCAACGAAAATACACCCTTGATATTTTGGAGGATAGCGGAATGCTAGGGTGTAGACCGTGCTCCTTTCCTATGGAGCAGAATCAAAATTTTGAAAAGGATAAGGGAAACACTCATGTGGATGCAAGAAAGTACAGAAGGCTTATTGGGAGGCTACTATATCTTCAAGCTACAAGACCGGATCTCGCATACTCCGTAAATATCCTAAGTCAATTTGTCTCCGATCCAAGACAAGGACATTGGGATGCTGCCATGAGAATCCTTCGGTACCTAAAGGCCACGCTAGGACAAGGCATTTTCTTTCCCAAAGATGGGGGAACAAATTTAGTCACATATTGCGACGCTGATTGGCTAGGGTGCTCCACCACAAGAAGGTCTCGAATTGGATATCTTCTACTCTTGGGGGGAGCTCCTATCTCTTGGAAATCTAAGAAACAATCTGTTGTTTCCCGATCTTCAGCCGAAGCGGAATACCGGGCCATGGCAACGGCCACTAGTGAAATTCTATGGATGCGATGGCTCCTAAAGAGTCTTGAAGCAGAACAAAACGGACCTACAACCCTGTTTTGTGATAACCAAGCGGCACGACACATCGCAAATAATCCCGTCTTCCTTGAACGGACAAAGCACGTCGAGATGGATTGTTACTTTGTCAAGGAACGTGTCGAGTCCCAAGAAATTAAACCATCTCATGTTCATACTAAAATGCAGATAGCTGACTTTCTCACTAAGGCTCTCGGATCAAAACAACTAGAATTCTTACTTGTCAAGATGGGCATGCGAAATCTACATGCTCCATCTTGAGGGGGAGTATGGAATTGCATGATTTACTCTCTCCTATTTTACGCACCAATCCCATTTATTAGCTGTCCATATTTAGCTCCTAGAATATTGTATTTCCTTTTGTACCTATATGTCTTCTTGCTTATTTAAGTTGTTGCTTGTAATTGTAATATAACACAAGAAATACAAAACCCAAAATTACTCTGAATTTTCTTAAACGACAGGTCCGATGAAAACCTGCGACGGCCGGTCCGGTCCCCATGACGTGGCTGGCTGTCGGCTACATCCCAAATCTCGGCTCTTTGGACTCGTAATCGAAAAGCAATCTTGTTTTGTTTTATTGTGTCGTACCATGAAACCCCACCCCACCCCACCCCCCACTCATTATTAATATTGCTTCACCTTTACTCCTCATTATTCCTCCATCTCTAATTATCTAAACCTACCCACCCACATCCCTATTTATATTCCATATCATACTATATGTTTTTTCGTATTTGATATTTCATTTTCGTACAAATCTATTAGAATATAAACAAAGTCATTTGCTGAAATTAGCAATAACTTTTGGGAAAATGACGTCAAATAGCTATTTACTTTTGAGTCTGTACACATTTATGCGGTGTACTTTTTTTGTGTACATTTGGTAGTCAAAGTCTTAAAAATGTTTCAATTAGGTAGTTGGACTTGGAAACCGGCACTAACTAACTGGTCACCATGCTTACGTAGACGGTTTTTTCAAGAAAAATGACTTCAAATAGCTATGTATATTTAAGTTTGTACACATTTATGTTGTAACTATTCTTTTGTGCACATTAAGTAGTCAAACTTTAAAAATGTTTCAATTAGGTGATTGAGTTATCTGAAAATCCATAGCAACCGGTTATCTAGTGGTGACAATTTTGATCCAACGGGCCGAACAAGTAAATGGAATCATTGTAAAAAACTAAAAAATACATAATTTTTTTGAAAATTTATAAAACGGTATGTTAAAAAATTGTTCTTTGAAATTTTTTTTAATATTATGTAAAATTTATAACTTTTGGTAGTCGACTCGTTTGCTTGAACGGGCTGAAATTGTCACTCCTACGGTTATCACACATTAAGTCATTTGCATTTTACCATTTAGTAGGCACGTTATTTAATTTATTTATTAATAGCAGCAACTTTTTTATTTTTTACTATTTATAGTCATGAGTAACATGTAAATCTATTGAACAAGCTACCATCAACTTAATTTCTTTTATCATAAAAATAACAATATTTTTATATGTTTACAAATGATAACAACAAAATAAAATCGAAAACAAAAAAATACAAAAAATGTTAATTTAGTCTCAAGATCTTGAACAAATTTTGCCAAACTAAATTGGTAAATTTACAATCCAGAAAATCAAACCTAAAATACAAACCAAAATGGAAAAAAAAATTCAAGCCCTCATCTCATATTAACTGTTTTTTTTTTTTTACTTCAAATTAAAAAACTATCGACTCTCTCCTTCCTCAACTCAATTTACAATGAAACTCAAATTTCTCAAAAACGAAAACCACTGTGGTTTGAATGTTGAAGACCAGTAGACCACACGTACTCTCTCTACTCCTCTCTCTTCGCCGCTTTCTCTCCACCAAAGCTTCGGCGGTCTAACGAGATAACAAACCAAATCTGAAGTTAGGAACGAGAACGAACCACTTCTGAAGTGATTAAAATTTAATTTCTTGCTATTATTGTTAAAAATATAAAAATAGTTATTTTTTGTAATAAAAATGTTGATGACCTTCTATAAAGGTTTGCAAGTCACCCTTATCTATAAACTATAAAAAAATATAAAAGTTGATGTTATTAATGATAAAACTACATAACACGACTATTAATGGAGAACTTAGAAAATAATAATTTGTTTATTAGTTAAAGCTTATATGATGATTTCGGGGGTTTGAATCACATTTCTTGGCTCTTGAATCTTGATGTGGGAATTTCAATCCAATAAATCTTAGAACATATTAAACAAACTGGAATTTTGATTAAAAAAAATTCAAAATTATATACGAAGTTGATCTTTTGGTTGTCGGTCAGTTCAACTGGTTCGCTTGAATGACTTGAAATTGCTCCTCAAAGCTCGCAACTAACATGAGATTGATTTGGAAACATATTGTTAGAAGCTATTGGGAGATTATTAATCTTGGGGTCCCTCTCTTTAATGCAGTAGGAATTTAACGATCAAAATCTTTTAAGCAAGCAATGCTCATCAGGTAGCAAAGCGCGATACTGTACCCGAGGAGGGCTCGATTCCATGCATGTCTTTCACCAACGGCTGACACTGAATTAGCGCGATGCAAAAGACTAAAAAGAATTATTTAATTATTTAAATAATTAAATATTTATGTTGGTTCGTAAAAAAAAAAAAAAAAAAATCTATAACCATCAGGGCTTGCCCTGGTGGCCACCACCAAAGGTGGGGAGGCTTGCCTCTAGGAGAGGTCACGGGTTCAATCCCTGACATTGGTGAATCTAATCTAACTTTGGGTGTAATACTAACAACTAACTAGCCTTTCAAAAAAAAGAAGAAAAATCTATGATGGAAAGACCATGAGTTTTTGGACCGCATTTTGGAATAAGTGAGCCTCTAATGTTTAAGTTTCCTAGGCTTTACTCGTTCGTGAAAGACAAAGATGGTTTGGTTGGTGATAGATAAAAATGCATTAACGGATCCGGCCTAGGTCGAAGCTTGGAATCGGCAAGTACAACCTAGAGGCAGGGCTCTGGATGATCCTTTAGATATATCAAGTTTCTTGAGTTCATTGTTGCTGGATGTGAGCAAGGAGGACCGATGGGTCATGGGTTTGGTGTTTGGATACCGAAGGAATTTTATCGGCTTAAAACATCATCTTCAAATTCAAAGTCACAAACTTGATGAAGGAAGGAGTGAGGTGCAAATCATTTTTATATATTGGAATTCATGGATCTTGATCAAGGTCTACTGGGGGGATAAGTTGGCTTCTAAAGGTATTCATCCAAACACTCTTATGGGAATTTAGTGGGAAATCTTTGCCGATTCAAGCAAACGTGTTGATGATCAAAAGACAAAAATAAATTAAATTTTGAACATTTTTTTCAAAAAACAATTTGTTTATTGTATTATTTTCTAGAATTTTATTTTTAAGAAAATATAAATGTTCTAGCTTAATCTTTTACTACATACCATTTTACCGTTCCGTCCGTTGGTTCGAAATTGCCACGCTTAATTAGAATTTACTTATGAGGCGTTAAACTATAGACCATTGATTGGTATTGTACTAGTGTTAAGCTAAAAGTCTCATTGAGTACTAGCTCAGGTATCATATCCTTTGAAAGGGGACTTCTTCATATATGCGATGGAACGAGTGTTGAAACTTCCACTTCCAAGTATATGCGATGGAACGAGTTTTGAAGTTTTCAGTTCCAAATTTATACGTGTGGCTTTACGTTTTACGCAACAATCGAATGCCAACTTTTTTAGGGAAATGGTTATGCAATTGTATGTTGCACTAATCTTTACAGCAACTTTGTAAAAAAAAAATTACGTTTGGCTCGTGTATGTATCGTCAGGCTCGGTTCTTGCTAAGGGCAAGATGAGCTATCACACAGAGCCCAAATTTTGTAGGACTTCAAAAAAGTTGACTTAGTATATATATTAGTTGGCTAACCCACAATCTATAGCAAATTTTATGAACTTTATAAATACAGTTAATTACAAAAATGGTCCCTGTGGTTTGTCCTAAAGTTTGGATTTGGTCCCTGAACTTTCAATTTTGCAGAAACCTTTAAAAAATAATTTCTAAACATAAATGATTTTTTCGATTATAAATGTTGATTGGTTTACACTTTGATTATAATAAATTAAAATTAATTAAGGCTAAAAATATCTAAATCATTTACGAACCAACATAAATAATTAAATAATTCTTTTTTTTAGTTTATTAAATTTAAGTAACACTAAAAATTAATTTATTTAATTAAGAATAAAAAAGAGTTAAAAAATTAATTGTAGAAAAGGTCCCTATAGTTTGCATCAAAATAAGGGTAATTTGGTCATATTAGAAAAGTTAATAGGTTGAGGGACCAAAATCGCAAACAAACTATGAAAATAAGGACCGTTTCTGCAAAATTAAAAGTTCAGGGACCAAATCCAAATTTTTTGGACAAACCACAGAGACCATTTTTGTAATTAACTCTTATAAATATATATAAATGACATTTTTTATGATTATTGCCCACGGCCTTCAAAATCTAAGTGACGGGCTAGTGAACTTTATAAGTATATACAAAAGGGTTTTTTTTTTATGATTATTGATCAGGGTCTCCAAAATCTAAGTGAGAGTCCTGTATTGTAACTATGAAAAAGTGATGTCTATAGCTAATAAAAATCCAATGTTTCAAATGTGTCTCTTACCATGTTATCATTTGAAATATGAATAAAATAGTTCCTTGCTATTAAAGACTAGCATTTTATAATGTTTTCTTTTTATTTTGTTCACTTCATAGTATTGGATTTATAGAATATTAATGGTTAATATCAATTTATTGAAGTAATTGTTATAATCAAAATTCTTTGTATGAGAATTGATAAACATCGATCAGTTATATTTAATGGAAATGACTCAAACAAGTTAAATCAAAATAGAAAGTTGAATTTAATTAGAAATTTTAAAATGGCTATGTTTGGTAAAAAAAAAAATTTAGAACAACCATCTTCCTGTTATTTTTAGAAAGTTGAATTTAGTTAGAATTTTTAGGGCATTTGACCAATGACAAGTAACATTGTATTCCTGAAATTTTAAGTAATGATATGGAAAAAGAAACAATTACCATTAATTACTTTACTTTTTAGTTTATCTCGATATTTATTTATTTAATTTAGTACCGCTCCTCCTAGATGTATTCATGTATATAACCACTGAATCAAATCCTAATATGTTTATAACCAAAATCTATCGTGAATCGAAATCCTAGATCAGTGATAACATATGATGACACATACATAAGGATTTTTATACGGATTTGACAATGCTAAAATCCTTTTGTGTATTGTGTTTTGCATGATCATGTGTGTTAATTTGAGGAATATTGATGTTTCTAATAATAGCTAGGTCAAGGAGGGTGTTTCAGGAGGTTTGTATGGTTACCATTTGGTCATTGTGAAAGTTGAGAAATAGTTCAGTCTTTGATGTGGCGACAGATCGGTTTAGGTGCATCGATCAAGACGTCTTCCCCTCCATTCTAAGGGTGTGATCTTTTACTAATTTTCCAAAAATGAACCAGGATCGAGTCCAACCGATACTGAAAATATATAATTGGTCCGATGCTCGATACAAATGGTATGCCTTTAAAAAATGATATCGTCCAATTTGGTACCGGTACAATACCGATCTCAACCATTTCATTTGGTAACTTTTGAATTTCTCATTACATAATATTTAACACCCATCGAACTAAAATCAATATTTTTTGTTTAAAAAAAAAGAACCAATAGTATCATCTTCATCTTCAAGAACAAATTCATCTAAACCCTAACCATGTCATCATCTGAGTCAAAGAATCTTTAAGAAGTCAAGAAATGTTTTGTTATTTATCATTTAACTTTCTTGGTTGGTTTTGATATTAACTTTGATTGTTAGTTTTTATAATAACAATGTTTGTTGGTTTTGATTTTAACTTTGTTGGTTTTGATATTAATTTTGTTTATTGACATTGATATTACTTTTGTTTCTTGGTTTTGATATTAAGTTTGTTTATTGACATGTATTTGTTTGTTGGTTTTGAAAAACCTAGTAAAAAGTTTTATTTTTTGTTTTTGTTTTTCATAACAACAAATATGAAAAAAATACAACAACAGCCGGAAATTGAAACAAATACATGAACTAATTAACAAAACATAAATCCAACTAACTAGATTGATTCCAAACATAATCAAATTTCAAAAGTATAAACATCAACAAATTGATTTCAAAAATCAAAAACTAAAATTGAAACGATTTGTCGAAATCATCGACCACATATCGATCCTAACAATCTATAAACAACAGCAACAACCGTAATGATTTGCATAAATCAAAACAAATCGACGAATCTTTTCCATTACGTTGGATACAAACGTTATGAATTGATATCGTGTCGGTGAAACCTTCTCGATCACGTTTTCGATATGGTGAAATCCCTGGTTCCCTAGTGCCAGTCACTCTGACTAAATCCAAGGCCTATACAAAACTGAATATCTTCTGTTAATATCTGTCTGTGCTCGTATACAACTCTATATGGGCTTTAGAACCAGACCAATTCACTAAATGGGCCAAAATTCATAGCCCAGTTACTTAATTTAATTTGTGCCTTAAAGTTAAAACAACATTGATTCACATTTCGTTGAGTGATTTCGAAATGTGTCACTATTTCCAATCGTTATGGTTTATATGTATGGATAATGTGTTGGTGATTTGTCACCAATATGATTTAAGTGTAATGGGATAAACTTGTTTAACCAAAATAATCTTATTAAATATTGAACGAGTTAGGATGGTGCGGAGTGCACACTTGTTCAAGATTTTTTAGGATTAATTACCGGGGGTCCGCGGGCAGCGCCCCCGTTAGCAGGGTTCCAGGGGTGGCAGCCCCTGGCTAGGAAAAATTCGATTTTGACCCAATTTTGAAAACCTGTTACTTTTGGCGGTTAAAACGGCAGTTGGCCGTTTTTTGCTGTTCCCGCCAAAATAAATTCACGCGGTTTTGGTCATTTAGACAGTACTGAAAATCAGAAGAAATTCTCCACATTCTCGGTTCAATTTTCTGAGTTTTATCCGATTGAAATTTCGAGTGTACCATTGAAATACTTCAATCTAAAAGCGTTCTTCACGACTCTCAGATTTCCAAGTATTTGCAATCCTCCGACCTCTACACAATGTACAAGAGAGAATTGGACACACTATTATCAGATGCATTCTATGCATACCAGAAACAGTTAATTGGACACACTATTATCAGATACAAGTTTTGTTAAAGAACGATGTGAATTCGATGCATACCGGAAACAATTAATCGGGTTTGATGTTACCGGAAACAAGTTTTATTAATCAACGTTCTGAATTCGATGCATACCAGAATCATTTCATCGGATTTGATGTTATCGAAAACAAGTTCAATTAATGAACATTTTTGAATTTGATGCAAAATGGAAACAATTCATTGAGTTCTACTTTACCGGAAACAAGTTTTGTTGATGAACGATTTTGGAAGTGTTATAAATCACGTTGCAATCAGAGCTAGAAAACATTGCACATAGACAACTTTGTGAATGATCTAATCTATCTATACTGTTAAAAGAGTAACTAAATGTCACATGGCATGCTTTCATTTAATTTGCCACATGTCGTTCTCTCCTTTTGCCACGTCATTTACTGATTTTATTTTTTAAATTTTAAAGTAAATCAAATCTATGTAAATCTAATATGGATTAAATTAATAACTAACTAGCTAAAATTAAGCAACCATTATTATTCATATAATTATTATACTATACATATATACAGATATCAATTTCTAAAATTAACACATGTAATACATGGTTAATAACCTAGTGAATGAATAAAAGAACCGTTGATAAGGAATAAAAGAATTAAAAAATACCTATGGAAGAGGATATTTAATGAATAAAAATAATAAGGCTATTGTTATAACTTATTCATACATGGTAACAGGAAAGACTAATGACTTTCTTTTTTGTTGGATTAAGAGCTGAAAAATCGGATTTATAGTTGAACCGATGATTTATGGTTAATATGTAAGAATCTATATCTATATTATATATAATAAGAAAACCATTTGGAGTTTCTGGACCATTGAATGAAAAGAAATCAATGGTCCAAATTAATGACAACTCATAATTATTTATGAAATGTCTCTTATACCCTTAGGGTGCGTTTGGTACAGAGAAAAGAAATGAGTAGAAATGGAAATGGAAATGGGGGAGAAATGGAATTGGGGAGAAATGGAAATGGGGGAGAAATGGAATTGGGGAGAAATGAATAGGGTGGAGAATTGAAATTGTGTATCTTGTTTGGTATCAACAGTCAATTCTCACCATTTCTCACCCAAATGGAGAGAATTGCATTACTCCATATTTAACCTTCAAACAATTCCCAGAGAATTCAATTCTCCGCCCAGAAATTGAGAGCATTTCTCCCAAACAAGAGAAATCACAATTCTCTCCCCTCAAATCTCTCTACCAAACAGCCCATTAATTAAAATCAATAATCATACCTATGCCATTTTTTTAATTCATTTCCAAATTTACTACATTACCTTAATTACATTAAATTTTGATTTTAATTTTTTCATTAATGAATTAATATTTACCTAAAATAAATATGTGTCATTACTATTCTTAATGATTATATTTAAATTCAAATGTAAAAATTTGAATTTAAATGTAGAAATGTAGTAAATAAAGTTAAAAAAATTTGTTAATTATTTATATGAAATGTATATGAGTTTCTCTATTTGTAAATTAGGTATATACCTTTTTACCTGTTAAATTAGGAAATGAACATTAGTTTCTCTATTTGTAGAGGCCCGGATATTCTTTCTGAATTAGGTTTGAATTGTTGTTGAAGTTTATGAACTAACTAGGTTAATACTCATGTATTATATGGATCGATATAAAATGACTGTTATAAATTAAATATTTTTAAAGAGATGGGATCCCTTAAGAACCTTAATTTTTTTTTAAAAATTAAAATAGAATTAAAACCAATAAAAAGATGTCATAGAGGCAAAACCATTGAGTTAATGGTAAAAAATGATGACTCAAAGTCATGTTTAAGTCAAATAAAGACGGTTAAAATATGATTCAAAATATTTGAATTATTGATTTAAATATAGTATTTTATAACTCTGTTTTGTTTATTGATAGAAGATTTAAAAATGATTAAAAAAAACTTATTATCATTCATATGTATTTAGAAGGCTAGAAAAATTATTGTTTATGTCAAATAATAATTATTATATAATTCTTGTATTTTTTTTGTAATAAAAATAATATTTTTACATTTTAACTCTTAGTCTCTTAGTTTGTAAGTATTTAATAAAAACAACAATATACTAAAATCCGCGTAATACGCGGGTAATAAACTAGTAATTATTCATTTAAAGATGGACAAAACTACTCTTTTATAAATAAAAGGATATTTGTTTAGTTGGTTGTTTTTATTGGTTCTCAATTTCAAAATTAATAAATATTTCACAATCGATTATATGTATGTGTATGTATGCATGTATGTGTGTGTGAGATTTAGATCCGGCAAGAAAGAGCTTATTGTGACAACTAATGAAAAATAACATTACTAATTAATAAATCAATTGATTCATTAATTTTATAACATTAGTTAATGATTTTATAAATTGGAGTAAATTCAATAATAGCGAATCAATGTTGGAAATTAATGAATCGATGTTATTTCTTATCATTTCTCATGATAATTTCCTT
The DNA here is from genome assembly GCA_020465985.1 of Centrapalus pauciflorus. Lineage (NCBI taxonomy): Eukaryota > Viridiplantae > Streptophyta > Magnoliopsida > Asterales > Asteraceae > Centrapalus > Centrapalus pauciflorus. The sequence continues at coordinate 240,254 of JAANYP010001043.1, read as the reverse complement.
TTCAGTTAGTCCTAATTCAGTGTGTGAACATCGGAGAACCATAATGCATTGCCAAAAAATTACATCGTGCCTCACACGAGAGAATTTTGATTCACACAAGATATTATGCATCAAATGGGGGGATTGTGTATCATGAGAGAATTATGCATCACGGAGGGTTGTGTATCACATACATTGTGGTTAATACAAGGTTCTACGATAAACACATAATTCTCGATGGAACTTCATTATACACACACACACGTAATGATATCATTTAAACACCATTTAATAAGTAAAGATCGTGAACACCAATAAAAATTTGACACATCAACATCATTTTACACTTTTTGCATGTTACAGATGACTTATTTTTATAGTTTGAATGTTATCAATATAATAAATCTTGTTTATATTAAAGTTTGTGAATGCAATGAACACAATTAATTTTATATACATATATACAAGTAGGGGTGACAATTTTATTGGACCCATTGTAAAAAACTAAGAGAGAACATAATTTTTTTTAAATGAAAATTAATAGAACGGTGTTATTAAAAAACTGTTCTTTGAAAAAATTTCAAAATTATGTACAATTTATGACTTTTAGTCGTCAACCCGTTTGATATGTTTGCTTGAACGGACTGAAATGTCATCCCTACATAAAAGAATAAGAATGTAATCAATTTAATTGATCTTGTGTTTATTGAAGTCTGTAAATGCAATGAACCCACTGAAATTTATTTATATTGGTTCTAATATTCTTGTATATATAAAAAGTTGAATGTACAAAAGCTTTATTTCATTGGTGCTCACGGTTCTTAATTAATAAATAGTACTCAAAGGATCCAATTAGCTTACACACACACACACACACACACACACACACATATATATATATATATTCTATGTATTGAAAAACCTTCAAAAACCAATGTGCACCACAAGAAGACTTAGGTGCACCGTAAGTAGAGCCGTTAGATTTGATGCACAATTTTTTTTGCACGGTACAAACAAATTCTTATTTAGTTTAATGGAATATATTTCATCCATTAATAACACATTAAATGCTAAATAAATTTATATAACACATTTTTCAAAATTAAATAAATTTTAAACTAATTTATATGGACTTTTCATCTTCATCCACATCAATCTTCAACGAAAAAGTCATGCATCATTTTCATCTTTATAAATAACGTTTCTCCATCAGAATAATCTTTGTTTCATCATCTCTGTGGTGGTGATTATTGTACCTTTTATAACAAAAAGATAGAAATATGGGGAGAAAGAGATGACAAAGTTGATGGCGATGTAGGTGGCGGTAGTGATTGCATAGGTGGCGTTACGGGTGGTGGTTGTGGCAGACTCAGTGCAGTGGCGATAGTGGCGGTTACGAAGAGAGATAGATAGGGAAGAGGAAGACGACAATGGTGATGACTAGTGAAGATGGTGGCTGACTTGTGTGTTTGACTGGCAAAGATGGTGCTAACTTGCATGGTGGTCGTCGGTGGCGAAGATGGTGGTTGGTCGTGCCGGTGACGAAGATGGTGCTCGACTGTGTTGAATATGGTGCTTGACGGTTCTACAATTGAGGGTTCAATTTTTTAAAATGATTTAGTCAAATTAAACTGTTTGATTATATGAATTATAGGTTGAGTAATTATCGGGTTTCTTTATTGAAATTAGATTTAATTTTAAAAATAAAATAATTTCAGTTTTCCTAAATTACTGTTAATGAAGGTTGTGATGCATTGAATGATCATTGAGGTGCATGGATGTTTTTCAATGTTTTCCTATGAACGTTGGTTTTCGATTCAACTTCTCTCTCTGTATGTATGTATGTATGTATGTATCTATGTATGTATGAAGAGAGTGTCTGTGTGAGTGAGAGAGACGATAAAGTTTCAAAATGTATGACTTTTTAATAGGAATACAATAGTCATAAATTACTCATATAAGAAAATAAAAAATCAACAATATTCATGTGCATTATTGGCTAAAAGTATTATTAAAGTTGATGATACTTCCATGGAAGACATTGTAGCCATCCTTTTCCTATGCTTTGAAGTTCCGTAACAACACTTACATTTCACTCCTAGTGTAGCAAACACCCTTGCATACCCTATACATATAACAATTTAATACTTTGATTTATACGGTAGTGATAAAAATATAATATTATAAAGATGAATGGTAAACATGTAAACTTATGCTAGGGTGGTCTCGTGAGCCTATCGAGCATGATATTTTAATACTCGGACTCGACTCGATTACCACTCGAGTAGCTTGAGTTCGAGCTCGGCTCGGTTAATAGCGAGTCAATCTCGAGTAATTCACGAGTTGTCTCGTCTCGTTTATGGCCTTACTCAAACCTCAAGCTACATACTCTATGAAAGATTTGATAATTGTGTGTGTGTCTTGGATATTTTGGTTTCTACATAAATATCATAATGACTGTGTTAGCATTTGTTGAGATGATAAAAATGATAATATTATAGCAATTTACAAGTCTAAGTATACATAAAAAAAATAGTAACGATAAAACAAACTTACTTTGAGGATAATAATTTTTTGAACGAAAACTGAAGTCTGTTGCACATTGAGATGAACTCGAGATGATGAAGAAAAACAATAACAGGATTCCAAGATTGTTTAAGTTATGCATACCCTTCTCTTTGAATAAGAATTTGTGGTGATTTTTCATTTGATTGGATTACTTACATTATAACAATTCGATATATATAATGTCTTCTTCTTCTATTTAATTTTGATTGATGTTTCTTCTAGAAACAAAGTGTAATTGATCTTATACGTGTTCGTATATCTATCTTTGATTCTTGTTTGACCCGATCAAAGTTCAAAAACAAAAACTGGGTGATATAAATATAGCGAATTAAGGTCGCGATCCTTTTTTTAATGTATTCAATTTTGATTTTTATAGTCAAATGTCCGATAAGTAACATGTTTTTGTTTATATCAGTACTTTATATCCATCTATTATATTAAAAAAACAATAACATTGTCATCTACTCACCTATCACTTAACTACACTGCCACCAATGGAGTTTAGCCCATTTAGTAATAGGGTGATATTTAAGTGTGAGGTCACGGGTTCGACTCCCGAAGGATGCAAGTTGAATTTAGGTGGTGAAAGTACGTCTGAAGTCCCCACTTGGGGCAAAGGAGTAGTTTAGGAGTAAGAGTAGGTTAGTTTATCGTTTAAATAAAAAAACTTAACTACACTGCCAATTTTTAAATTTCAGTTACCTTGCATTCTATAGATCAATAAAATCCTGATAAATGAAAATGTTACATAATACAAATCTTTTAACAAAATGTAAATTTCATGAAAAAAATTTACGAACCAAACGTTTATTAAGGGTTTTTTTTTTTTTTTTTTGAGTTTTAACCCGGTTTTTACAAAATAGGAGTTCTTCCCATTGGCTGCGTGGAGGTTTGCAAGTTCCTCCTAGCAAATAAAGCATTAGGTACTAAAAGCATTTAAGTTTTCAAACCTTGATCGAACCATAATGTTTTTAGTTATAATTAAGCCAGTAACTGAATTGTATCACTTTTAGCAGTAGGATTTTATGATAACACTATCAATTGATAATTTTATTAACAGATAAACTAAAATCTCTAGTCTTTACAATTGACAATATCACTTTTGAAAAAATTATCATAAAAGACTAAAGACGAACAAATAAGGATAACGAAACATGAAAAAAGATTTGCTTATGAAATTAAAACCGGAATCAATGGTGGTGTATTAACGACAAGTGTTCGATGGTGAGGAAAATGATTGAGAAATGTTTTTGTGGTAACTAACATCGTATTCGGATTGATTTTTCCTTTTTCGTTTTGGTTTTAATGTTTTGTTATCTATGTCCAGTGTTTTGTGTTTGATGGCATCACTTATTTAGCATCACTATTATGAGGCAGCCGATTAGTGGCGGATCTAGAAAATCTTTCCACTGGTGGCACAATTTATAGGAGGTAATCGACATTGGTTTCAAAGTTTCTTGATAGTCAGTCGGATTCTGTAGCTTAAAAAATCTTTTTAATAAGTTAATTAGTTTTAAATTAACTAAATATTAAACGCTATAAATTTAATCAATAATACATTTTAATAAATTAATATTTTGCTGCTTGGTCACTTGGAAAAAAGCTGAAAAGTACATTAATCCAATTAAAAAAATTATACTAAACAAATAAATATTTCACTATTTCAGACGTTAGAAGTTAGAACCACTCTAACAAGAAAATAAAAAGAAAAAAAAGGACCAGCAATAAACTTTCTTATCTCTCAATATCAAAAGAAATAAAAAGCTCTACCATCAATGAAAATGTTTACCAAAGGGTCTTTGGCCTGGCGGTAAGAGGATGGAGTTATAAGCGAGAGGTCACGGGTTAGATCCCCGTCGAAGACAAGTTTAAATTTAGGTGGAGTAAGCAAGTCTGGTGGTAAGAGTAGTTTAGGAGTAGGATAGTTTGCCGTTCAAAAAAATCAATGAAAATGTTTCCCTCCAAAATGATTATTATTTATTAGGATAAGACAAAAACTCAAATAATTTTAGCATTTTACTCTGACAAATGCAACTTTATCTTTACTTTTTATCTTTATCTATCTATTACCTACCTCTTCCTTTCAACCTCTCCCTCTCTGTTCTTCATTTTGACTGTTTTCTTTCTCTTTTTCTTCTTGCTTTCTAGCTTCGTCTCTATCAATAAAAACCACATCTAATGGAGCAAACAATATATCTTTTTCTCTCCTTCCATCCATGTTCATCTCTTATATGGATGTGCACCCTTACTCTCTATTTGTCTCTTGCATGACTGGTGGCACGATGCTTAAAACAACGGTAACACCACCAAAATTTCAGAATAAATACATTGTTGTTGAGGGAGTGACTGGTAGCACGTGCCACCACTCGTCACAACGTAGATCCGCCCCTGCAGCCGAACATACATACCATAAAAGTTAATGGAGGTTCTGTCAAATATGTAGAGGAGGAATTAAAACCAGAATTAAAATGATGAAAGTAGCTATCAAAATGGTAATTAATTAACCACAAGGATTGGTTTCGTAATTTTAAACAAACAAAAAGGACCATTTTTATAATTTACTCTTATGACTTTGAAATATTATGCGACTCAATGTTAAGTAAGAAAAACATAGTAAAATTCGTAGTTTTATTTACAATTAATAACAATACATAATTGAAATATAATAAATTATTAGCTTTATTAATAAATTGATATCAATCATTAGAAATCAAAATTTTCATTTTACAAATGTCGTATATTCATCATTGAAAAGAGTGTCTATTAACCTAGGGTTTGTTAACAGAATCCGTAAGGGAAAATTATGCAAAAAACCATCAAAGTACAAAATTTTTTCGATTAAGTCCCCGATTCATTTTTTGTTTCTGATAAGTCCCCAAACTGCTTAAACATTTTAAATTGGTCCGTTAACCTGTTATAACAGGTTAACATGCTTAAACCTATTTTGCAAAAACCATCAAAGTATAAATTTTTTTCGATTAAGTCCCCATTTCATTTTTTTTCCTGATAAGTCCCCGAACTACTTAAACCTTTCAACTTTTCAATAAAATAAAACGAAATTTTTTAAACTTTTAAAAACGACGAGATTTATTTCAATGACAGAGCATGCCATGTTTGTCTAGACCAAAATAAGTTGGTTTGAAAATAATATTTTTTCAGAAGGACGATGGTTGTTTGAAAATAATAAATTTTTTTAAAAGTCTGTTATTCCGGATAACATAAGTTGGTTTGATATAAAAACGTAAATGATGATTATTTCGATCCTATGTTTTTCTAGACCACAATTTATAAATATATTTAACTAGTTCATTCCGACTAAACTTTAAACAATAAAAATGATCATTTTGATTTATCATTTTGTTTTATTTTTTTGCATCCACGTATGTGTGACGTGAGTGTTAATTGAACAATCACTTAAATTGATAAAACAACAAATACCATGAGTTTTATCAAGATAAGGGATTTATATGGCAAAAAAAATTAGTTGAAGATTTATCACACAAAATAATCTAGTTAAGGGATTTATAAGAAAAAATAATTTAGTTGAGGGACTTAATCGAAAAAATAATAGATTTATAAAATTCACGTCAACAATTGCAACCCGCTCAATAGGTCACCGTTAACTTTTCTTGAAAAAACACCAAATTCGTGATTTTTATATACTTAAGGGACTTATCAGACAAAAAAATTGATTGAGGGACTTAATCGAAAAAAACTTGTAGTTTGATGGTTTTTTGCGAAATTTGTAATTATATAGTAACTATAAGCGTAGCTCGGTATGTTTATTTTTAAAGTAATTTTCTGATTTATCAATCAATTAATCATATATTATTTCTTATTAAAAAACTACATTGTCTTAGAAAAATAAAACATCAATTCACCATGAATACTATTACGTGTAGTTATGTTTCAAGTCTACAAGCACTTGCTATAATATTTGTGCGTTGCTTGGGAGACTAATAAATAATTCAAAAAGTGTTGATTAAAATGAAATTTATGACAATAAAATCATTATTGTACACGATAAATTTAAAAATAAATCAATACACTATCAATAATACACAATTATTTATGTACAAACCATTAATTACAATATGCGAAACACATAATTTTATAACAATAATTTTCCCAAGCTAATGATTATAAACATGGATTCAAATAAATTAATTAAATATTATTCATTATATGTATTTATTTATGAAATGACAGAAATAATAACTTTTAGTTATAAACAAATAGTGTCATCTACCTCAACTATTTTTTTTATGTTTTTATCTAAATCTCAATTTTCAAATTATTTTATATAATGCATCGTTAGCTTCATTTTTCGAATTCTAAATTTTTGGTACCTTAGTTAACTGTAATATTTTCTTTCAAACAATATCTATGTTATTAGGAATTTTTATGTTAACTATTATCATTTTTGTATCTATTTAGGTTATTAAAATTTTGTGTTAATAGTGTTTAATCTTTTATGAATAATGTAGTCATATTTTTTATATTTATGATTTTAAGTTACTATTTTACTTTTATAAAAAATATATTATAATCATAAATTATAATATATTAATTTATGAAATATATAAGCAAAATATATTAATTTATTAAATCCGTTGCAAAAAACCTGGTATATTTAATAAGCATAAATGATTATATTAATTATTAGTTATAATAATTATTTGTTATAAAAAAATTGGTTAAAGTCGTACAAATTTATGTTATTTTACTGAAATTACGCAAATGACTAATCTAGTTATTTTTTTATCACAATGATACTTGTACTTAAAATTTATTGTTGAGATGGTACTTTTGATTACCGTATCTACCGATAATGATCTTATATATGTGTTTTTAGAAGTATCAAAAGAATCTATATGCTTATGGGATTTTTTTTAAAATTATTTATATAGATCAAAATCCACGTGCTCCAAAGTATTTTTTTAACTTGTCGGTATGGTACTTGTAACCAGTAACTATGTTGATATGGTAATTTCATGTAAGCGTCATGTCATTAAAAACCTGTCACGTTGTCATTTGAATCAGCAAAAACTGCTATATCAACATAGTTACTGGTTACACGTAGTATATTGACAAGTTATTTTGAAGTACAACTATCATCCGGTAAAAAAAAAGTTAATTGCTCATTTAGGTAAATTGAGAAAAGTATGTTGCATTTGTACGACTTTAACCCTAAAAAAAATACTACAATGCAAAAAATTAAAACCATACTTATCATTAGTCTATCCAATTTTTGAAATATAAAAATATATAAGAAAATATTATTTTTTATAGCATCCATATATTAGTAATCGATGATAATATATGTTATCTTAAATTTTGTTAGATGTAATTACTCATGATTATTTCAAAGTAGTTTCAGGTTTGAAAACAGTCGATTAAATGATGGTTTTTTCCAGCTATTTTAATTTTATCCATATTTTTTTGATTTTCAACAACTTTGTGATCTTATCCCTACTTTTTTTTCAACAGTTATGATTGTGTAATGTGAGCATATATGCAAATGTTTTTTTATTTTGAACGGCTATAATTATGCCACGTGAGCAGAGTTTCTCTCTGCTATGTTGGCAATAAATATATATAAGTGAAATTAATTATTTAAATAAAAAATTATAAATTATTGTGTCAAATGGAGACTATATATGACAATTGACGATCTAGTTAAGTGACAAGTTTCTTAAACTTCAAAATATCATACTGACACTCCACTCAAAACATTAATATCAAATATATCCTTCGTAAATGTAAAGATATCATATATATATATATATAAAACTCAAAATTCTAGTATCATAGATATCTTTATTAAACTTTATAATATCAAATATACCCAAATCGTTAAGTTCATTATTTTTAATTCTCACAAAATTATAAAAATATTATTTAATAAGTATCACACCGTTACTTAATTTCATCATAGGTTTGTTTTATACCTCTTTTATTTTTTGGCATAATTACTAAAATAGCTAAAATCACACTTCATTATCAAGTTTTAGCCAAATGATATCAATTTAACCAAAATAGTCACACTTTACGTGATAGCCATCATTTACGTGATATGTATCTTTTATTAATATTTTAATGCATTACGTTACAAAAAGGTGTTTGGTAACGTAAAAGGTCATTACTTTACGTTACCAAAAGGTGTTTACCATGAAATGACAAGCCACGTATACTTTTTATTTGGAAGGAGCAACATTTAAATGTGGTAACGTAAAGTACCACTACGTTACGTTACCAATTACCTTTTATAACGTAATGCATTAAAATATTAATAAAAAGTACAGATCACGTAAATGATGGCTATCACGTAAATGTGGTAACGTAAAGTGTGTCTATTTTGGTTAGATTGATATTATTTGACTAAAACTTAATAATGTGGTGTAATTTTTGGCTATTTTAGTAATTTTCTCTTATTTTTATTTACAAAAAGTTGACAATTTTGATTATAAAAATAGGTTGTTTTATCATCTTTTTTCATTCATTTAGCTTTCAAACCTTTTTATTTAAAACTTTATTCTCTTTTTACTAAGGGACACTCATACACTAAATGATTTCGGTATAAAATCTAATTTTGTTTGTAATATTTTAGTTTTATATGAGTTTGAATTTTTAATAAAACTCACTATTGTAGCGTTTGGTTCATGAAATGGAATTCAAAGGAATTGGAATTTAAATTTTAGTTATGAATATGGTTGATGGTGAAGATAGAAGATGTTTTTTAGTATTGATTAGAGATGAATGTCGAAATATAATTCATTCATAGGTTAGAATTTAATTAATGCATGAATCGAAAGTAATGTCAAATTTTTGTAAACAAAGAAATTTGATGAAAAATACATAAAATTTAACTCATTCCATTAGTTATCAAAAATTGTAAAATCTCTCACACAAATCAAACGCGACCTAATTATTAATCATACCCATGTAATTGTATAGGTTGATAAACTATTTATAATTATAATATAACAGTAAATAACTAATTATAATGCATGGATTATTAAGAAAATAGTTTTCATGAAAGGGAAAGACGATATATTTGTGGAGAGATTGAAATAAGGTTTCGTTTCGTTTTGCATGCAAAACACAAACACAAACCCAAATCGAAACCTCCACACAAACCTCCATTGCTGATCTGATAGAAACCTCCACACAAACACCAATCATTTCACTCGATACCTGACACGAATTCAATCAATCGACAGCTCATTGATTCCCGTCGCAAAACTATACAGCTTATATGTGTACGTCTCTTTTACAGAGATTGTGGGATTTATCATAATTGTTTCTAGGGTTTCAAAATCACTGAATTCCAATGGCATTGTTACGTAAATTGTTGTACAAGCCGCCGCCCGATGGACTTCTCAAGGTCTATGAAAGAATTTACGGTATATATTTCCCCCCTCCTCTTAATACAGTAATTAGTTTTATTTGTTAATGATAAATGTTTATAAACCCTAGCCTTGTCATCACTTCACTTCAATCTATGTTTTAGAAATAGTGATTTTTTTTTTGTTCAGCTATACTTTGTCCGAATATGAACTTGTATTAACTTGCATGTTTCATAGCTTTAGTGGAAACATTGTAAATGGACTGCAGAGAATTGCTTATCAGTGGTCTCTGGAAATACCTCAAATGGAAAGTGAAAGCTAGCTTTAGGTAGGATTGTGTTGGTAGATCATATGTTGTTTTTTTGTAAAATTTGTGCTCTTGAACTTATTTAAAACATGTTCTAGTGGTCTAATGTGCTTTATGAACCAACAATCATGGTTATAATCTCTGCTCTGTTACAAGCATTTTTTATTTCCAATTCAAGTAATCTCAATTCTCAAAGACGAATTTTCCGTCAATGGTTGTTTGTTTTGGAAATGGGTTACCCTGTAAATTTTATAAATGACTATAAAAATTACATATTTGATCTGGGTAGACAGATAATTAAGTGAACAAGATACAAATTACACATGTTTATGTTCTTTGAAAGCATGTTGTGTATGTAACTCGATTATTTAACATGTGTTTATGTTCTTTGATCGTGTGGATATATAGACAAGACTAGAACTTGTTTCAGTTTGATATTTGATGATGTGCCCATTTGGTGTGTAGTCTTTGATTGTTGTTTCAGCACCGAAGCTTTGGAACAGGAAGATTATAAAGCTTATGTGGGCAATGTAGTATGTCAGTGGAAGGATAGTTACCCAGAATCTTCAATCATCATTTTAAATTTTCGAGAGGGGGATACAACAAGCAAGATCGCTTCTGCTTTGTCACAATATGATATTACTATAATGGATTATCCTCGGCATTATGAAGGTTGTCCATTGCTCTCTATGGAGGTGATCCACCATTTTTTAAAATCAAGCGAAAGTTGGCTCTCACTTGGACAACAAAATATTATACTAATGCACTCCGAGCTTGGTGGTTGGCCGGTTTTGGCATTCATGGTTGCTGCTCTCTTGATTTACGTAAAATATTTCACTGCTGAAAACAAGTCCCTTGAGATGGTTCATAAGCAGGCTCCTCGTGACTTGTTACCTGAAATGTCACCACTGAATCCCTTGCCTTCTCAGTTGAGGTACTTACAGTACGTGTCAAAGAGGAACGAGGGTACGGAATGGCCTCCCGCAGACAAGGCACTCACTTTGGATTTTGTGATGATCAGAATGATACCTGATTTTGATGGAAAAGGGGGTTGTTGCCCTATATTTAGGATTTACGGACGGGATCCTTTGTTACACGTTGATAAAACCCCTAAACTTCTATTCTCCACCCCAAGGAGGAGTAAGCATATCAAATATTACAATCAGGTAAGATTTCATTATCTTCATTGCATTATGCAATACAACTTATCGATCTAGGTTGTAATTGATACTGCCGGCTCTAAGTTGGAAGTGTTTCCTTTGTCTTCATGCCCTTGATGTGTTTATTAGAGCCATATTTCTCATTCGAAAAGTTATCAGTGCCAATACTAGGATTCATGTGTGTTTGGTTCATATGTCTACTTCGTGTTTGTAGTTGTCAAATGATCCAATATATTGTTGTTGCTATACCGAACATTTTCAATCCTCTAAGTTTGATGTACTTTGAATTATATTGAATGATGTGCCCTATAATAAAGGGCGATGCTCATGCAAACTAAGCATGTATGGTATCACATAAGCTACTCTATTTTGAGGTTTTGGTCCTCTGAAAACAGCCTAATTATACATCTTTCATCTTGCAAAGATTCCTGTAGTGTTTTTTGGTTATATCTAGGACTGTAGGTTACAAAGAGAACTTTGAAATTTTTATGGTTGATGTTTAATAAAGAGCATGCTACCCTTTTGTGTGTGTATGTGTGTGTACATGTATAACAAAAGGTTGAAGAATTTCGTTTGAGAAACTAAGGCGACGTTTGGTTCGCAGAATGTTTATTCCTGGAATGGAATCTGTCAAGGAATGAAATTCTGAAAGGAATAGAATCTGTCTGAATCCAATTACTTTAGCGTGTTTGGTTGGCAGGAAATGAATGAAATTCACATTCAATTCATATGTTGTTTTCTGGTTGTTTATAAATTTGTCAAAGGAATTGGAGTATGATTGTGACAAATGACCAAAATATATTATTAATAACTTTTTCAAAATTATTATTGATAAAAATATTTTAAATGTATGTTTTTTTGTTTTTTTCTTCATAAAATAAATAGGGTGAGTGTATATAATGTAAGGGTAGGAAGAGATGTAATATGTTTGATAGGTGAGTATGTCGATGGTAGGGTAAGATAGGAAGTGAGGTTGGGGTAGAGATAAGGTATGGTACGGTGGGTATATAATGATGGAAAATGATATGGTAATTTTGATGGACGAGTAGATTCGTTGTAGGGTAGGGTGAGAAAACATACGGTAAAATTGATGAGTGGGTAGATTGGTGATAGGGTAAGGTGGCTTGGGCATGGGCGGGACGGGTGGGTGAGTTGAGGTGGGTTAGGGTATATGGTAGGATAGGATAGGGTGGGTGTATGTATATAAGGGTGAGAAAAGAGAGAATTTTTTTAAAATATGGAATCATCATCCCATTCCTTTTAACTACCAAACATGCAACCCATCAGAATGAAAAATCCATTCCTTTTCCATCAGATTCCGCGAACCAAACGCCCCCTAATAGAATTAAAGCGTGTCTAAATAGTTGGTGTAAACTATATTAGAACAAACCTGAATCAATATAATGTAGAATTTATTTCTGATCTTTTATGCATCTTAATAATCCGAAATCTCAAATATATGAAGCATCAAGGTTGTATACATTAGATGTACGCTTCATGCATATTGGACCAATCCTTGCATAGTTATTTTTTTCCAAAGAGTAATTACTTGGCATATATATTCTGAACAAAATGAAGGGAAAGAACTTGCATGTCCAACCTGCATACTTCAGTACTTCTATTTTACTAGTCGCTAACATAAATATTTTATTTATCGATCGATGCATCATCACTTGTGACATGTTTGGTTGAATCTCCAACATGTAGATATTCCTTTTAAGAGTTCATTTAAGTGACATTTTCTCACACTCACAATCATGTTACATACTTTTCTTTGAACTATTCATAACTGCAGGTAGAAAGTGAACTGGTTAAAATCGATATTAACTGCCATATACAAGGTGACATTGTGCTGGAGTGTATTAGCTTACATGATGATATGGTGCGTGAAAAGATTATGTATCGTGCCATGTTTAACACAGCATTCATCAAATCAAATAATTTGATGCTTAATCGTGATGAAATTGACATATATTGGGATGTTAAGGATCAATTTCCTAAGGACTTCAAAACTGAGGTATTTCCTAGCATACCTCCCTACATAAGCATTCATATTTATTTTAATGATACCTGCACCCTTGATATATTCTTTCTCTTAAATATAGTTATATCTAAATGATTTTTATTGTATGAAGCTTGTTTTCTCCAAAATGGACGCTGCAGCTTCTATACTTCCAGTAGATTTGTCGTGTTTTGAGGAAGAGGGGCTCCCAATGGAATCATTTGCTAAAGTTCAAGATATGTTCAGTAGTGTGGATTGGCTTGTTCCTAAAAGTGATGATGCTTTAAATAGGCTCCACAATATGGCCTTGCATGATATCGTCCATGAAATGTTGGAGACCACTCTTCATCAACAGACTGAACGTAGTGATTTACTTAAAACACTTCCTAAAAGGGATCAGAATAAAGAAAGCATTGCGTCATTAAGCAAGTCAAAGACGACAATAGACAGGGAGAAGCCTCCATCAGGCACAGTTGTTGTTGGACCTAGAAGTGTTTCACTTCCGAGACAATTACCATCTTCAACTGGAACATCTCAACTACAAGCATCCTTGGATGGTTCTATTAATTATTTCTCTTCTTTTCAATCCATGCCACCTCATATAATTTTGACATGTTCAGTCTCCGATAAGCTTGAGACAATCCATGGAAGTGCAACATCTTCGTTAGCTCCTCCCATCCCACCACATTCTGGTCCACCAACAGATGGTCAGGTCAAGCCTCCTCCACCCCCACCACCTCCAAAAGGTCGTTCATCACCTGCACCTCCTCCACCCCCTCCTCCACATGGTTCTTCTGCTGGCAGTGGACCTCCACCACCACCAGCACCACCAGCACCAAGACCACCGGCACCACCAGCGCCCCCACCACCAGCAAAAAAGTCAGCACCCCCTGTACCGCCTCCTCCAGCTCCTAAATCCTCATCCCAGCATGCCAATTCACGTAATTCAGGTCCACCACCACCACCTCCTCCAGCTTCTTCTTCTTCTAATGGAAATGTGAAAGAAGATGCTGCCCCACCTGGTCCCCCACCCCCTATAAACAAAGGGCGTGTTCTGTCAAGAACAACTGCTGTGAAAAGTCAACCAGCAAAAAAGCTGAAGCCTTTGCATTGGTATAAGTTAAATAAAGCAGCACAAGGAAGCATGTGGGCTGAAGCACAAAAATCTGGTGAAGCTGCAATGTACTTCTTCTTCTTTATTTTCTTAAAGGAGGATGATGTTTTTATTTGCTTTCTTGATGTCTCATTTTTCTTATGGTTCATATGCATCAGGGCACCAGAGATTCTTAATATATCGGAAATTGAAAATCTCTTCTCTGCAGGGAATCCGAATTCCGAAAAGGCCTCAAAAGCAAAAGCAAAAGTGAATAATGAACCCAAAAGAGTACAACTGGTAAATAATATCCTTCTCAATTACATGCAATGACATGTATTTTTATCTTTATATACCTTTTAACTATAATGTCAAATGGTTGACAAGTCCTTGGGTCCTCGTTTATTTGTATCTTTATCTTTATATACCTTTTAACTATGTTGATGGTTAACAAGGCCTTGGGTCCTCGTTTATTCGTTTCCTTTATAAATATCCAATTATAATTACCTATAATTGCATTAAAGTTTTTTCATGTTGATATTGTAATTCTATCTGAAAAGGTTTTTAGTTTCTGGAGAGTGGAGAGTCCAGTACCTTGGCACTGGAGATGAAAATAGAGTACAAATATTTACATAATATTTCATATTCCTAACAGATTGAGCACAAACGAACTCAGAACTGTGAGATCATGCTTTCAAAGGTGAAGACACCTCTGCATGAATTGATGGTAAGCTCATAAAGTATTACTGTTTTATGCCCAAATTGATTTATATCATAAATATAATCTTTGTGTTAGTCTAAATTACCATTAGTACCCGACGTCTTACAACTTGCCATACACAAATCTTTTAGTCCGTCTGTTTATGTTTGTTTGCTATGTAGAATACATAAAAAGAGTTAAAAAGAGAACTTTGAACACAGTAAATATCATAAGAAAATAAAATTAGAAAAAACAGTTTTGACATTCTCATTAGTTGAAGAAGTAGTTCATTTTTTCCGTTCTGTAAGTTTCTCAAGCATGAGAAATTATTCACCTTAATAAGTAAAGGTAAAGCAATATAATTAACAGAAGCTAAAAAAATATTATAATGTGCTCAGTTAGCAGGATAACTCTTATCATTTTTGTTTAAGGGAGGGAGGAGGGAGAAGTTGGAATGGGAGGGGTATAAATAGTGAAATGTAGCATTTGAGAACTCTCAATTCTTTGTAGAAATGAACATAATGAGTCATGATTCTGTGTTATTGGAACATTCTCGTTTAGAAGGTTTTCTTAAGTTTCTATTGGTTTATGCTCCAGTGTGTAATGTGTATTACACAGGCAAATGGTTCTTCGGTATAAAATGTTTTTGAAAAGTATTTCATGAGTTATGTATGTATGGTTTAAAAGTAGTTGCACAGAAAAAGGCAATAAATTTTAGTACTCCAAGTTCTAGGGAGTTATTGGAACTCTATATTAAAGCTTTTTGACGTATAAATGTATTTGTATGTTGGATATAGTATTTATTTTCATTATCACAACTCGAAAATGTACTCACTCCGTCTCAAAGTTATGCGTATTCTTTAAATCCTAATTTTGGTTGTCTGATAAATGTTTTTAATGTTATAGTTGTGAAACTTAACAGGATTATGTTCTTGCTTTGGATGATTCAGCAATGGATGTTGATCAGGTGGACAACCTTATAAAGTTCTGTCCAACCAAAGAGGAGATGGAACTAATTAAGGTGTAATGTTTTTTAGCTATTTATCATGGCCAATGGCAAAAGAAACCTAATGTTTGGTAGTATTTTTCTTTTTTGGTAAAGAAACAATGTGATGTATATTGACTGCCAAAGAAGTGAAAGAACCACTAAAAGTTTTAAAAGAAATAGGCAAGTACATCACACGTGTCTCTTTTTAAGGACATTTTCAGCACTTCAAGTTCTTAAAATTTGTTTTGGATTAACTGATTAAGGATGATTCAAGTGAAAGTTTTATAGTTACATTGATGACAAAGTTCAAAAGGTCATGTGTAGTCCACATGCTAGAAGGCCATCTCTGGTATTTACAGCAACTAAAAGTCCAAATATAATTTCAACTGTCCAAGCATCGGGTTCTTTTTTGCCATTAACCAATTTACTGTTTAGGTTACATGTGGTCAAGATCAATATAGTTTCTGATTCTCTTATTCCATAAATGTTCTTAAGGTTTGTGGTCTTTTTGACATAGAATTAGGCATGCACAACTTCTATTTGTACCATAACCAGCTAGTGTTTTTATGCTTAGGGCTATAAAGGTGAGAAGGATAAATTGGGCAAATGTGAACAGGTACCCTGTACAGTTGTACCCATTCTGGCTTTATATCACTAGTATGTTGATGAAATGGGGACCTCCAATTTGAAAATATATTTGATTCGTCGTAACAGTTCTTCTTGGAGCTAATGAGAGTTCCACGTACAGAAACTAAGCTCAAAGTTTTCTCATATAAGTTACAGTTTAGTACGCAGGTCAGAAGATTTATTACATGCATTCCTTGCTTCTTATATGTACCGGAATTTAATTTAGTGTTGTTTCTACAATCTAGGTTTCAGATCTTAGGAAGAGCTTAAATGATGTATATTTGTCAGTAGAACAGGCAAGTTATCTGTTACATTAATCTTGCAGTTAACCAGTGACAATTTAATTGGATGAACTCATGTATGTTGATGGTGCTTATATCAGATCAGGAGTTCTGTAAAGTTGAGAAGAGTCATGCAGACAATTCTTTCTCTTGGAAATGCTTTGAACCAGGGAACTTCAAGAGGTGAGTTATTGGTTGAATTTCAAGTATGTAGGTAGGCATCTTCACCATTATGTGTTGATTCATATATTATAACCAATTGTAGTTTAATGTTCACATTATGTTAATATATTGAGCATCTATGACTTATTTAATTTAGGGTTAGTATATGTAGTTTCTCTTTGAAGCAAATTTCTGTCTATGGATCACTCAAATAATTATCTTTTATGTACTCGATTTCGACGATTATTTGTTTCTTAGTCGTAGGTTTCTGTGTTTGGACACCTGAAATTAAAAAAAAAAAAAAAACCTTGATTTTGGTTTTGATTTTAGGTGCTGCGGTGGGGTTCAGATTGGATAGCCTCCCCAAACTTAGTGATACACGTGCAAGGAACAACAAAATGACTTTGATGCATTATCTTTGTAAGGTATTTTCTGTTCATTTGTTATTGTTTCAATAAATACGTATTTTATCTCCCATGCCATCTATCTGATGGCAAATAGCATGTTGAGGAGTTTCAGGTTTAAATCATGCCAACTTCAACTTCTTGGAGGCCACCCATCCCTATCCTTAGGTGATTTGCCCAAGTCCATGGGTTTTCTGGGTATTCATGGCCCCAGGCTTGCCTACCGGGTTAACAAAGTTGGCTCAAATGAGATTTTACTATTTGTCCAAAAAAAAATAGCATATTAGAACGATAGCCTCAAACTATGGAATTAACCACTGCCCTTACCGTCAAGAACCCAAGGCCATGGCTAAGTTTTAATGCTAGAGGTACTTTAGGTCATCTGGTCATGTCATTTTCGTGGCTGTGCCTCTCTAGTGTATACCCTTTATTCCATTAAGACAAGAAAGCGATTTTTCTTCATGGTCTCTCTGCTGGTTATCTTAGGTGATTGCAGACAAACTACCTGAACTCCTCGATTTTTCCAAGGAACTTGGCAGTTTGGAATCTGCATCAAAGGTAATCCGGGTCGAATTCAGAAAAAAAAAAAAAATTTTTCATCATCCTTTTTTATATTTTTTATTATTATATTCCAGATACAACTAAAAGTCTTGGCAGAAGAAATGCAAGCAATTACCAAAGGACTAGAGATAGTAGTCCAGGAAAAGAAAATGTGTAAAAAAGACGGACATGTGTCTAAGCGTTTTCGGAAGGTATATACATAAGGTTGACACGAAACGTAAACTGATTATATTTTGATGAACACATCTCTTGGGCCACCGGCCATGTGTTGCATATAATTTCTAAATTAGTTATTTTGGTCTCAATGTTTAGTCTCTAAAAAAGTTTCTTGCTTCTGCGGAAGGTGAAGTGAAGTCCCTGGCCTCGTTGTACTCCGGGGTGGTATGTCTCGAAACTTCTTGTAGATTTAAAGGCTGATATAACTTTCCCAGCTTTGTTGTAAAGCTTCTGTTATTATAGGGTAAAAGTGTGGATGCTTTGATTGTATACTTTGGAGAAGATCCCAATCGTTGCAAATATGAAGATGGTAATTATCATTATTCTATTTGTATCTTAATGTGCCTCCCTATGCCTCTAAGTTAGCTATGTGGAAGTTTTTTTTTTTGTGTATGTTGAACCACATACATGATACATCTTTTATATTGGTTGTTGGAACTTCTATATATTAAATCTCACATTTAAGCATCTTTAGGACACCAATTTTCAATGTTACATGGGGAGGGGAAGAGGGAGAGGGGTAGAAGAGTGAGGGGTTGTATTCCAAGGCTGATTGCTTTATCAAACTGTCACCAACCAACCAGAGTGCCAATTACATTGTTAACATTCTTAAATTTGAGTGCTATAGCAATTCCAAGGCCCCTAAATAATCCCACATATTTAACTTATTGTGATGGTAAATTTTTTTTTTTTTTTTGATTTTAAAGTTAATCGTAAATTTCTTAATTCAAGAAAGAACATCATGAAAACCCTCCTCCATAAGCAGTTTTATGTATAGCTAGCACTTTTTGACACGATTCAGTAACTTGACACAAACCCAACTCGAACCCAGAGCAGGTAAAATGACATCATCTAGCCTTGTCAATGTGATGATATCTTATCGAAGTTCCATAAAGTGTATTATTGCTCTGTTTGATGTACTACATTTAAATTGAATCCAATTATTATGGTGTGGCATGGTGGGACGTACATGGAAGCCCATGACACCCTGATTTTTTTGTAGTGTTTTGTAGCATGAAAAAACTTATTTTCTTTGTCATATAAGCGCATCCCCTGAAATAATTTCTTATGGTAGCGTGTATCCTTCTCAACTGCTTGTGGGGACATGTTTCTTGTTCCAACATCGTATAGTTACTATATAGACACTAGAGAGAATGTGTTCTTCCTTAAACTTCCAAACATGTTAATATATAGAGAAAACATGCATTTTGTGGTTTGTTACACAAAGGACTTATTTACATGATAATATCTTTCACGTGAGTCTTACAAGTTCATTTCCAATTTCTCTTAGCTGATAGTTTATGTTATGACATTCTTTTCAGTTGTTAAATATTTGAGTTCCTTTATGAGAATGTTCAATGAAGCTCATGCCGAAAATTGCAAGCAAATGGAGGAGGAAAAGAAGAAGGCGGAGAAGGAAGCTGAGGAGGAAAAGAAGAAGGCAGAGAAGGCGGAGAAGGAAGCCGAGGAGGAAAAGAAGAAGGCAGAGAAGGCGGAGAAGGAAGCCGAGCAAGAAAAGTTGAAAGTGAAAAATCATTCCAATATAGAGTCAGAACTAATAAGAAATACTCCCATCAAAAGCGCCCAATAATTATTATTTCATTTTTCTCTTCTTTTCTGTTCAATTGAAATGGTGGAAAATGGAAATAGAAACGGGTTCTGGTTGCAGCACTGCATACTAGCGATTGCATCTGTTTCTAGCCTTGTTTGGTAAAGTTGACGAAGAAGGGGTCAGAAGGTACCCAGGATGAATGTCTGAGTTGTAATGTTGTATAATAGCACAGGTCAACAGACAGTGCTGGAGGGTCATCGGACTGAAGGTTAGTTTCTTAAGCACTTGGTATTTAGATCTTTTACATATTTGAAACCAACACTTATCAATATACTGCATCTTGATTATCAAACTTTCCTCGAGAACTTAAAGATTTGTAATCGATTTATTTGCATTTCATGATGAATCTGCAGCGAAGGCAAATGGATGCAAATGTTTTCCGCGGTTGGCAGCTTGTACATATGTAGGAATCTTAGTATTGCAGCTAAAATGGCAAGATGACTCTCCCTTTTTATAGCTTGGTAAAAGAATCATAACCTGTATGTTACCCTGAGGCTGCAAGTTGTAGGAAGTTTTGTAATGCTTTTCGTGTAACAAGTAAGTTGTTTTGGTGATTCCATCGGTAGTATGTTTTAGTGATATATAGCATCTCAGGTCACCAATTTTATGTAGAAAATTGTCAAGTGTTTTGGAACCTGAGATTGTGGATGTCAAATGAGCACATTCTTTATTTATTACACTGCTCGCGTAAAAAAGTCGACATGTAAACTTTGAAGGTCTTCGTGATCAAAACGATGAAAATTGAGTGATGTTTGATCGCCGCTTGATGTTTGAGTGTGGACATTTTCAAGAATTCGGGTTCTTTTATGTTATGTTTAACGACGAAGACGACGCAAGGGATGTCTATCATATGCGTCCCTTACCAAGCTGTTCGAATTTGAAATCTTAGGTTGTTTGATACAGTTTTTGATCATTTGGAAGTTTCATTTTGGCTATATGCTTTTATGTATTATGTGTACAAAGTTAATATGGTTCACCTAGAATTTAGTAGGGGTGTAAACGAGCCGAGCCGAGTCCAAGCCCGTTAAAGCTCGAGCCCGGCTCGTCTAAAAGTATCAGGCTCGAGCTCGGCTCGTTTCGAGCTCTGTATGTAAAGCTCGAGCTTGGCTCGTGAATAATTTTATAAGCTCGGGCTCGGCTCGGACTTGACTCGTTTAGTATATATATATTAATTTTTTAATTTTTTTATAATCTATTTTATATATTTATTTAATCTATATATTTATATTTATTAAATAAAAACTATATTTATATATGAGCTCGTTTAAGCTCGTTGCCGAGCCCGTTAAAGCTCGAACTTGACTCGTTTAAAAGTATCAGACTCGAGTTCGGCTCGTGAATAATTTTTTATAAGCTCGAGTTCGGCTCGGGCTCGACTCGTTTATTATATATATTAATTTTTAAATTTTTTTATAATCTATTTATATATTTATATTTATTTTATCAATATATTATATATTTATTAATTAAAACTATATTTATATATGAGCTCGTTTAGACTCGTGAGCTCGATATGTGAAGCTCGGGCTCGATCTCGTTTATTAAATGAGCTCATATTTAGGCTCGAGCTCGTTTAGCACGAGCTTTTAGCGAGTCAAGTTCGAGTAGCTCGGCTCATTTACATAGTTTATTGAATGTGTAATTTTTTGTTTTGGTGTTGTTATTTTTATATTTTCATTACACTAAAAATATAAGAATTTCTAATGCTTCCAAAACTTGGAAATATAAATACCAAAAAAGTTAAAATTAAAATAAAGTTAAAATACCAAAATTAATATTATTTTTCATTATACATATATATGGAATTGAATCCTTAATACTCACCAACGCATATAAGTATTACTAAAAAACAACAATAATAATAATAATAATCAACAAAACAAATAATCAGGATTCATGACAAATTAACATAAACACATTAATTGGGTACAAATATTAATTAATTAATTAATATTAAATGTAAATAATTAATTAAAGATGATGGTATTTCCATGGAAGGCATTGTAGCTTGGAGCAAGATCCTTCCCATATGCTTTTGCACATTTCATTACTTGAAGTTCCATCACAACACCTACACTCCATTCCAAGGCTAGCAAACACTTTTCCATACTCTATACATACAACATATATATTCATACATTAGTAACATAATAAAAATATAAATTCAGTCTAAATATATTCCTTTTTTTAAGTTTATTGAAATCCAATTGTTACGCGCTTTAAAAAAATAATTAATCAAGTTTATAAATATTTATACGTGTTTTAAAGAAAATCTAAGAGTTGGGTGTTTTGTGAGCCTGAACACATACGGTTCCAGATTAAAACAAAAAATTTTAAAAGAAAATACAATGAATATGTTAGAATTTTTAAGCAACCATGCATTCTAACATGTTGATATAATTCTATGTAAAACATTACTTATGATCGCGTTAGCAATGGCATTTCTTGAGATAATACAATTAGGTTGTGTTTGGCAGAGAGCATGGAAGAGAAGAGAAATATATCATAAAATTAATGGTTTTCTAGACCATGAAATTTGAAAATACAATAATCATATATTGTAATTCACTTTCCTCAATCTAAGCTTCTACTTAATTCTCCGTCATTCCTAAACCATTCATTGATATACAATTTGAGAATTCATAGAGAATTTATATATACAACAATTCAAGACTACTAACTAATAATTTAGTTTCATTTCCTTTTTTCTTCAATTCTCTTTACCAAACACAAGTATTTAAATGTTTTACAAGTTTAAACATACGTAAAGTTTTGTGGATACTTATTGTTCTTGAATTCAGTGTACATATACAAGAATCACATGATCAAAAGAAGCAACTTACTTTGAGGGTAATAATTTTCTGATTGAAAATTGAAATCTCTTGCACATTGAGATGAACCAAAGATGATTAAAAGCAATAGCAAAATTCCAAAGTTCTTTAAGTTGTTCATCTGTAAATAATTTCCCTTTGATAGGATCCAAAGTTTACTACAAGATTTGCATTATAAATTATTTGAGGTGGTTCCTTTTTATACTTAATTTAGATTAGATTTTGACTTAGATTGGTGTTCAATTCCTTCTAGAAAACAAAGCCATGTCTATTATTCTCTTGGTAAAACCCTATCAAGGCTCAAAAGTGGGTCCCACCCAAAAAGTAAACATGAGTTGTTTGGATTTTCTGATAATGCATATTAAGGGCATGATTCAATATATTGAACCTTTATTGTACGTTCATTTAGGGGCGTTTGGTTCGCGGATTTTTTTCTTGGGATTTGTATTTTTTCAAAGGATTTGCATTATGCAGCATTTGCATTTGTCAGGATTTTGTCAAAGTATCTACATTATCTTTTAGGAAAAAAATTGTTAATCTGAATAATGCAAGGTTACTGGGATTTAAAATCCTAGGGGAAGGCTAGGTTTTTAAATAACAAAGAAGGAAGGGATTTTAGAAATCCTGACATTTTAAATCCTTACTGAAATCTGCGAACCAAACACAGTATTTAAAATGCAAATCTCAGGGAATCCCAGGAAATTCACGAACCAAACGCCCCCTTAGTTTGTAGTATTTATAAATTCAATGCTAATGGCTGACGTCTAAACGACACGAATATGCTGTTCTAGATGGAAACGACTTCCCCTCTTTTATCTTTCGTCCTCGGACGTTTTCTATAATGTAAAATAGCTTATTAACCCGCGTATTACGCTGAATGTTTAAGTGACGTGTAATAAATGTTTTATTATGATTAAAAGTATAGAAATTTAAAAAGAATAAATTGGTTCTGATTTATGCTCATATACATGAGTAGTTTTTTTAATTAAAAAAATATCTAAAAAATAAAACTCGGATATAATTTGGATGAATTGTTTTAGTATCTAAAAATTATATATATATATATATATTTTTAGAAGAGCTAATGTAACAAAATACTACTTTAAAATAGATGATGTAAAGATATAGATTTTTTTAAATGTTAATAATTTAATATGAATTTAGTTATCAATATGTAGTTTATTGAATATTTCAGTTTATGCTTCTGTTTATTATCCAGACATATTAAGATGATGAATTCAACTTTTTTTTTTCCAGGGTTTAAGCTCTTTGAATTTTTGTTGTTTTTTAAATTTTATATCTAATAGTTTTCTATTAAATACTCAGAATTTATAAATTATTTAAATAAATATAATGTCATTTATCCTTTAAACATTATGTAAATAAAAACTAAAACCCCTTAAATTTCTAATTTTAATGGAATGCTTGATATATTCATAATAATTCATTTTCATATGTATAATATATATAAATATATTAGAAGACCTTGTGTAAAATTAAAATAATAGATAGAAAATGGTAATTCCGAGACCAATATGCATAACAAATTATTAAGTATATATGAGAAAATTTTCTAATATAATATAATATGAACGAAAAGATATTAAAATTCATATCGATTAATTAACTATACATCCTAAAGGATATGGTGATCACTATAAAATATATATGAAAATATAACAATTATTTGCTATTGGTTAGTAACCACAATTTATGGGAATAAAAGAATTTTATAATCTTTTGTAAAATAAAATATACAATAAATACTTTATATTTTATAAAGCTAGATTAGAAAATTGTGTATTACATGAAATTGGCTCATAAAATAATTTAATAATGATTATATATATATATATATATATATATATATAGAGGTGGGTTCAATGGAGAACCTCCATGCATCGAAGAACCTTGAAGAACCTCCATGCACCACCACAAATGCATCACAATTCCCCCATAATGCATCATTATTTCCACGTGATGCATCAAATTCTCGAGTGATGCATCGATTTTTACATTATTTCCACTTGATGTATCAAGTTCCCGCGTGATGCATCGATTTCTACGTGATGCATTTCAGTTTTTCTAGCGATGCATTGTGGTTCTCCAAGGTTCTTCGATGCATAAGGTTCTCCATTGAACCCACCCCTATATATATATATATATATATATATATATATATATATATATATATATTAGTTTATGAACCCATCGTATAATTTGTTCCATGAGAAACCTTTTTAAATGAAAACCCAAAGAAACATCAAAAGTTAATTTTTACATGATTTAAAAAAAATAATCAATTTAAATATTGTTTTAAAAATAATTTATTATGCAAGAAGGACCAAAGTTTATATGACACAAACTCATATATCACGTTGTGTATAAAAACAAAGTTTATGCACAAACAAATGTAACGTAAAGTAGACAAAGTATTTATAATTCTAAAAGGGACATGCATATATTCTAATTTTTAGAAAATATGATTAATTATACCAAATTTGTACAGTAAACTAATAATTAAGTCATTAAAAACTAAATGTTAAAAGTTGAATATTTCATTTGTAAGATAAATGATAATTACACTCTTGTTACTAGACAATTTAATATTTAAAATTATTTTATGGACTTTTAACATTGAGTTGACTATAAAGTCAATTGATGGAATTCCTCATCTCTTTTTAATTTTAATTCTTGGTTTCATATTTCTTTGACGATCATGAGACCATAACCTCAAATGCACATGAATTCAATTCAACGAACCGTATTACATCAATTTTAGGTGTGAAAGCCCCCAAATTCATGCAAATTCCTACCAATTACTGTATGAATTATGAAATTATATCGACAAAACTAATTAACTAACCGATATTCAAACATTTTTTATATTTAATACAATAAGAAAAAAGACTTTTAGTATCTACTTTATCTAAGTTGTTTTTATCGTTTTCTACTAGCCTAACTGTTTCCAAATATTAAGTCTCATTTTTGAAAGATTCGATCTTCCAACGGATTTATTGCGCTTAACGTTACGTGTTCGTCAAGGCAGCAATACAAGATTATGAGGGATTGCATTGTTTGTTTCATTGTTTTATTTAGCTAGATAAATCGTAGCATCACTTGTTGATATAAAAATTAAACCTTAACCAAGTTTCTATAACTTCTAACAAAAGAATAACTAGACACTCACATGTCCTCTTACTAGATTGTTATTTGGCATGTCCTAAGATTGACACATGGAAATTACTATCAATTTTTAAGTTTCAACTTTTAATACAATAAGATATAAATCTAATAGGAATTATGGGTAAATAACTTGTTTTTAGTAAATTAGTTGTAAAGTTAACTAACTCTCATAAATCTAATAAGAATTATGTTATTTATTATCTGTCGAAATATTGAAACCTTATTAGCAGTAATATTTCTTGTACATAGCAGTTACAATTATTTATTTATTTATTTTGGAGAAAATTTTATTATACATTGAAGACTTGATACAACTTATATACACCAAAGTAAAAGAAAAAAAAAACTAACCACAATTGGTATGTACAAGAATTGTAACACTAAATACAAGAAATATAACTGCTAATAAGGTTTCAATAGTTCAACTAGATAATAAATAACATTCCTATTAGATAAACGAGAGTTAGTTAACTTTACAACTAATTTACTAAAAATACTTGATTAAGGTTTAAGTTTTGTATTAACAAGTAATGCTACGATTTATCCAGCTAACTAAAATAATGGAACAAATAATGAAGTCACTCATAATCTTGTATTGCTGCCTTGACGAACACGTAACGTTAAGCGCAATAAATCTGTTGGAAGATCGAATCTTTAAAAAATGAGACTTAATATTCAGAAACAATTAGGCTAGTAGAAAAAAGAAAAAGCTATGTACAATTAAGAAATGTCACACCAAGTAGAACAATTATAACTGTTAATAAGGCTTCAATATTTCAACATTATCGCATATTTTAAGATAAATTATATAAAAAATAAAATTGATGAATTAAAATAAAAAATTAAATCATAGAAGCTACTACTCTCTACATTCGTATGATATAACTTGTCTAATTATATTTTAAAGTTACTTTATTTAAAAGGGAAATTTGCGCAAAAAACCTTAAAGTTGGACCACTTTTGTGATTAAAACTCTAAACCATTTTTTATTGCACAAAAAACTCCTAACCGGTGAAATCTTTTGAAATTAGGACGTTACCTGTTATAATAGGTTACTATTCTTACATGGCACACGCATGGCGTCTACATGGCAAACCCGACTTACGTGGCGCCTACGTGGCACTACATGTATAATTCTTAAACTGGTTTTTTGCATTAAAAGCCCCGAAATGAGTGACTTTTTTTATTAAAACCCTTAACTATTTTTTTCTCACCTCTAACCAACAATTATATTTACGTCTTCTCTTCTCCTCTACCTCCGGCAACTCCGATTACTCTATCTCCTCTTTATGTTCAATGTTGTTTATTTTATGTATGTATGTTCGGTTAACTTTTGCCGCTTAATCTTGAATTTTAACTTCAATTGTGCCGATGGAATCGATTTCGTTTTGTGTTCACGAGTTGTATTTTTAGGTTCAACTTTATGTTCAATTTCATTTGTTTATGTTTAATTTTTAGCTTCTCAATATGATCAGCTAGAGCCAAAAGTTTCGCTAGAGCCTAGAGGGTGGAGGTTTCATTGGGAAGCGAATTCTTTATTTAATAAATAAAATTTTAATAAATATACATATCATCAAAATGCAATTAGTGAAGACTCAATTTTAATTATCTTTGTTGGTTGGAGGTTTTTTATCCAATGAAAAGTGAGTTGGCGTTTTAATTGAAAAAACTAAACAAGATTTGGGTTTCTTACGCAAAAATCTATTTAAATATTTTACACGTCATCAAGTTGGCAAAAAAAACCAAATTTACAAAGTTTTAACCGGTTGGAGGTTTTTTGTGCAACGAAAAATGGTTGAGGGTTTTAATCGTAAAAATGATCCAACTTAGAGGTTTTTTGCGCAATTTCCCTTATTTAAAAAGTAGTTATATATAGAGTTTCTTTTTCATGATTTTATAGTTTCCTAGGTTTTTAACCCGTGTAGTTTTTTATCCCTTGTATTACACTGATAACTTTAATAAATATTTTTTTTCTTAAAAGTTATATAAACTAAAAATTAAAAGTTATAATTAAATTTTGATATATTGAAATTTTTTATACTTGTGATATTAATTAACATATTTTATTATAATTAATTTTAAGGATAAGTTAGTAAACCGGAAAAAAATAGTCAATAATAACATTTAACTTTGTTGTCATTATTATAATTGGTTAATATTTTTAAAATGTTGATTGTTGTAATTTTAATAAATCCTTAAGAATAAGAACATTTACGGGGATTTAAATAGAAATGAATAATAAATGACATTATTAAGGTGATGACAAATGACAAATATTTTACTTATTTAATAATATAGATATATAAAACATGCACTTCTAAAAAGGTAATAAAAACCAAATAACATGCAATATTATCGAAGAGTTGAATGAAAAAAAAAATTTGATAAAAAAAATAAATAAATAAGAATATTCGTTTTGATTCTTTACAGTTGTTTTGACAATGAAAACCATAGCAAAACATACACACGGATTTATGAACGGTTAACGTATAAATGGGTTTGAATGATAGCAATTTATTTAGAGTTGAATATAATTTTGAAAATTTATTTAGACAGACATAACGACCAAATCAAATTTCAATATCAAATAAATATAATTATTATCATATATTGAAATTTCTAAAATTTTAAAACATAATTTTCTTCTTGTTTATCTCATTTAACAAAATCTTACATCACCTATAATCTATAACTTCTAATAAAATAGTTTTAATTAGTCACTTGTCGTTTAACTACGTTGCAAATTGGCTTCCTCCTTTATTGACAACTGTCTTTCTCTTTCAAAATTTTAATTTTAAAAGTTTAATCAAATCTTTTTAATCACAACACTAAATAACAATAATAAAAAGATTAATTTATATAGCAAGTTGTGTAATAAAAAATACTAAAAAAGTGACAGTTGTAAAATTGTTATTTATTAAAGATCATTGTAAATTGCAACTATAAAATTATAATTATTTAAAATTGTTTATTAAGCAGTTATAAATTTCAAAAGATTTTCTTAAGTATTATTCATATACATCCTTACTGAATTTTTAATATTGATCAATATAATATTTGAGGCAGTAATACAATATTTAGGAAGTGTTTGTATTGTTATATTTTAGTTGATTTCCAATTTTTCCTTTTATAATTATAATGTTGGTGATTTTTATGTCAATGATAACACCACACATTAAAAAAAAACAAGGTCTATATGTGGCATCAAATATTATATCAATATATAGATGAAAATCATCTTATTCATAAGGGAGAAAACACTAAAGAAATTTGAATTAAAAAAAATTGGTTTATGCATGGATTTATTTTGTATGTTTTTTTAATAATGTTATTTGGAATTGAATTGACAGTATTACAGATGAAATATTTTTATCATTCCAAATAACATCTTTGTTTTCTTGATTCTTTTACTTTGGGTTTTTATACTTAAATTTATATTATTTTATGCTTCAAGGCTAAAATTATTTAATTAATATGTTAAAAATCTAATTATTATTAAAATAAATCGGTGTATCATACTATTAATAAACTAGAATTGGATAAAAGTAAATTTAGAAATAAAAAGTTTCCAATATTTTGACAAGGAACGATCACATAACATAAATAACAACATACACACGTGTTTACAAACCCTTGACATAAAATGGGCTTGAAGGCTTGAAGCCTAGGAATTTATACAAACTTCAACCTTAGTTTGAAATTTTTTTGAAAAAACGACCAAGTCAACTTTTTAATAAGAAATAAATTTAATTAGTAAATAATATATTGATATTTTTATTCTTTAAAATATTTTTTTGTCACATTTTATCTCCTAGAAACTCTCATTTCACTTTGGTTTATTAATTCCTACGTTTATTATATCTAATGGGTTTTATATAAAATATATATTATGCTTTTGTTAATAATCTTTTATATGCATCATAACGATTTATATGTTAATGATTTTAAAATGTAACAAGGTAATAACAACTTTATAAAATAAAAATGTTTGTCACTGAATCTACTCATTTGTTAAATAAAAAGAAAAACGATTCAATCACACCAAAACCACATAAACTGCAAACCGTATAATTCAAAATTTTTATGTTGTTCAGTTTAGAGCGGTTTGGAAAGTTTACAATACCAAAATAACCCGCTGAATATTTTTAGCAAAAAAATTATTTGAAATTATAATTCTTTCAAATTTGAGTTCTCATCTCATTCCCGTCATCTTTAATCAACTATATTATAAGGGTGTTCAATGTCATTAAAACGTATTTTAGGGGGTGTTAGTGAAACTTATCAACCTGAAACTGTTCCTGATTTTTCTGATTGTTTCCTTACCCGTTAAAATTCCCGTTTGTTCGGAAACTCTGTTTCTTCCGATTGGTCCTTTCTCGGTCTCTACAATCCTCTGCCACTCCTACCGTCTAATTTCTCCATAACTTCCTTGTTCTTCATCAACCGTTTCTGCATGGTTAGTTTTCTCTATCTTTTAAACCAATTCAGAAAAAGAATCCCGTTCGGCTATTTTCGTTTGGGATCCTTTTTCACCAATTACAATATCAAATGGCGGTTTTTGAAACAATAAACTTTTGTGGATTGAAATCAGGAAAAAGATCCCAAATTGGTCGTTTTGTATATCAATTTTGTATGTGGGCGTTTTAAAGTCTTTTTTTTTTAATAGGTTTGTGGGAAGAGTAGAGATAGAAGGAATGGCATATAGGGTGGATCATGAGTATGATTACTTATTTAAGATTGTATTAATTGGGGATTCTGGAGTTGGAAAATCTAACATTCTTTCTAGGTTTACCCGGAATGAATTCTGTCTGGAGTCTAAATCCACCATTGGTGTGGAATTCGCTACAAGGACTCTTCAGGTTGGTTGCCTTCTTCCTCACAGTTTTTCTGCTGATTATGTCCAAATCATTTTTTGTTTTTATATGTTGATCATGCAGCATGCTTCATATTAGCCAGTGTGTTTCGTGAAATTTCTCTCTAATATCTGAAAATGCCCCATATAAATTTAGACTTTGTAATTGCCCATAAGGTGATTGATGTAAATACCCACAGAATTTAGTTTGTAATAACCTGTTCTCGGAGGTATTATTTGATTGCCTGTTATGATAATTTAGGCCAAAAGCAATGCAGCCCTTATGATAATTGACTACAGTAGTATCGCTTACACCTGCCATATCTTTACAGTTATTTAGCAAGTATAGTAGTATACACAGGATTATATATGAATTATGAGTTCTGAAATTTACCGTCTGTATATATATTCACAGATGAAGTATCTCTATATATTTTTGGTCTTGTCTCAAGGATTTTTTTTTTCATGTGCATTTTGAAAGACATTAATTTGGAGACTAATAGATACATTCATATTGTCATATTGTTGATTGCATTTGATCATGGATTCATGGGTAAAATTTTCCAGAAGGTAAACTTTAAAGTTGTTCTAGTTTTGAAAGTGGTCCTTTGCAATGAAAGGATTATATACTATATGAAGCATATAAATTCAATCATAAGCCTATGCCATATATGATATATCGAAGTATTTGTACGTTGTTTCTGTTATGGATAGCAAATGCGTATAGCATACTTGCAGCGTATGTGTTACGACTCGAAGTGGTTAATTGATTCTCATGTTACCCTTCCACCTTTTTAAGTTCCTACAAAGGGTCTTTTTGGGTAGTGAAGTAATTACTAAGATAATTGTGTTTTACCAGGAAAATAGCAATCTTTATAGGGCACTTAGTGGGTGGTTCTAAGATTTTTTTTTTTTTTTACTTTCTATGAAATGTCTAAATTGCCCTTAAACAAATATTAAAGTGGGACAAGATTAATAATGTCCATCTGTTTGTAGCAGTGACAATGGGCAAATAGGTAAGTTTAACATGAAAAAAAATGTTACAATTATCATGAGAGATGGAGTGCTAGCTTTGAGTGTTTGCAGGAAAAGCATTTAACTTTTGAGAGCAATACAATGCAGGTTGAGGGGAAGACAGTAAAGGCACAAATATGGGACACAGCCGGTCAGGAGAGGTACCGAGCAATCACTAGTGCTTATTACAGAGGAGCCGTAGGTGCCCTCTTGGTCTATGACATAACAAAGGGTCAATCATTTGAAAACGTGCAACGGTGGTTACGGGAGCTAAGGGACCATGCGGACTCCAACATTGTCCTCATGTTGGTTGGAAACAAGTCCGACTTGAACCATCTCAGGGCGGTTCAAGAAAACGATGGTCAAAAGTTAGCTGAGCAGGAAGGGCTGTCGTTCCTAGAGACTTCTGCACTCGAAGCACACAACGTCGAAAAGGCATTTCAGACGATTTTGTTGGACATATATCAGATAGTAAGCAAGAAAGCCTTGGCTGCTCAGGAAGCAGCCTCTTCTTCTATTCCTAGCCAAAGAACCACCATAAATGTTGGTGATTATGATAAATCCCAAAGGAAAGGATGTTGTTCTAATTAAAGGGGGGGAAAAAGGAGGAGAAACTATGAACGATTACAGGTAAACTGAAGAACCCATAAATGTAACGAATTTTTTTTTTCGTGTATACGATTACAGGTTTGAGTTATGAAATCTGAAATGCGAAAACTAAAAGTAAGGAGAAAGGTAGGTTAGAATCTTGTTCTTTTTTTTCCTTGAATCTTTTTCTTGGTTTTGATAGGTAAAGAGAATAGATTAAGGAGAGTTGGGATGTGTAACTTTTGTTGCTATGATTTAACCCTTGTAAATCATTTTAATTGTTTAGCATAAAATATTGTTACTCTTGCTATGTTTCTGATTTTTATGTATTGTACATTAAAATTCTAATTTGGATTTGAATGATTTGTATCTCTAATAGCCTCGCAGTCTGAACACAAGCACTGGCATTGATGATTGATCGTTGTTGGTCTCTGCAGATCTAACGGTGCATCTATCGGGTCATATGGTATGCACCATGTGTCTTTTCTTAAGCACTGTTATCGTGTAAGATATCTCAAGTTGAAAATCATAATTTTAAGTGATGACTGGGAGCATTTGAAAAATAACAACAGATTTGATTAAAGTAAAGAACAAAAAGCATAAACCTGGAAATCATATCAAGAACTTCAAAATTTTCATAATAAATCTATTTATGGCTACACCATTGCAAATAATTTAACGTTACACTCCCAAAAGTTCAAAAATAATTTCAAAACAGAAAACCACCAAATGGATTACAGATATAATTCCCTGTTTATTGAAAAGCAATGAAGAACAACTCTGCCATTTTCTTGCACATTTATTTCCAAAGTGACCCCATAAAAACTTGGTGTCACTTGATCATTTTGATCCTCAAGAAATATTTGCACAAAGAAGATGAATAGAACTATATTTTTAAATTTTTATAATTATAAAAAAAAAAAGTCATGAACTTAGTCACAGAGGGAAGCTTCCTGTGAGGCGAATGTGATCAAGTGTTCGACGTAGACCATATGTATGAACAGCTGCATTAGCAGCACGAAATCCTCCTCCATATGCTGGTGAAGCATCATGAGCTATCTGATGCATGAAAAATTCACCTAATTTGTTCTCAACTCTTGATTTCCCGCCTTTTTTTGAAACCGAAGATGAGGAGGAGGACGAGGAGGTTGATGGCATGTTTTTTAATCCAGGCATGATCTCTGATTCAAGCCACATATATGAAAGCACTTGACAGATACCTTCTTCTACCTCCGGATTCAGGTTCCTGTAACCTGTCATATTTGAAAATTTAATATCAGAAATACGAAAGTTCCAGAATCATGTCTGTTTTCTCCATTCTTGTAAGAAAAAACAAAACGTTGCTACTTAATCTAGGTAACACAGCTTCATGTCTGCTTTTTGATTCTTGAAAGAAGAACAAAAAGAGAAAATAGCAACCTACTTATGGTTTCTTCCATTTTGGGCAACTTATATTTTCTATAAGGAAGCACATACCATTGAAAGGAAGAAAATAGAAGTAGGTTGATATTCTCTGTAAATACTTTTCTTTTCGTAAAATGAAACAAAAATAGGTTGCTATTTATGTGTTTTGCACTATAAAATGAAACTATGCAAATTACCAAGAAACTTTATTAGTTACCTTTAAGACGTAACCATCCATGCATCAGCTCATGAGCAAGAATGGCCCCAGTTAGTAACCTGCCACATTTGTTGCCCAAGACTTCAAACTATTGCCCGAATGTGCATATGCAAATGAATGACTTGATCAAAAAAAGAAAAGGGTACAAGGTGAAAGAGGCATAACTTCATAAAAACATCACCTTGGAAGACCATACAAAACAAGAATGGCGGTAACTTCACATCTGCGAGTCAGCTTCTGATGCTGAGTTCTCATTCCTACCAATCGATGGCCACCAATTCGTGGCCTTTTTAGTATCTGCGACAACAAATACAATGAGCATTTAATAAATTGGGAAATGCAAAGTAAAAGTATGAGGTTTATCAAAGGCGTACACTGGCAACAGTCTGCTCCTCTGAAAGGCATAAACCCCTTGTCTCAGGCAAATGATGGAGCCCCTGAAAAAATATATTGTAAAATCAGAAGAATTCAAATGGCAAAAACATTATTATTTGAAGAATAAGAAGAATTGATCAATTACGTTTTTCTCCCCTACGATAGCATCGTTAAGGGCATGTCTTTCAACGAGTAGCATGGGAATTTGTTGATCCAGTTTCATGTTCATTCCCTCGTAGTAGTCTCTAATGGCATGGTAAAGTGGTTGGCAGTCACCTGTATCCATTATTGCAGATTCCATGCACTCCAGGCATAAACTTCTTCCATCTCCCAAAGATATGTATCGTGCATTCACAGACTTCAGATGTCGAAATATCATTATCATAGAAAAAAGTTGGTGCATCAGATGTAATATTAGAAATTTATTCAAATCTAAATACAATAAGCAAGAAAGTCCTTTCAATGTTTTTATATTGTACGGTTGGGACTCCTTTTACTTGACGTAAGAAGAAATGAAGACATCAAGCCATGAACCATATAATGGACAGAAAGCAATGGTATAAATGAACCGAGCTTAAAAATTGATGGTAACGGGGTCAAAATCACATATCGTCTTGTGGTTCTTGTTTACACGGCTTCAGGTATTCTAGTGAAAGAATATGTGGTTTGCACTTTGAAGCCAATGGAAACTAGACTCACAAGATTAGAACATTATATAAATGAACGGAACCTGAAGCTTGCAATATCACTAGAAACCATACCTCCAATCTTTCGCAACTACAGCAACGAGCTGTATTATCATGCTCATGTGCAGGACAATATTTCTGGGACCAAAAAGGGTGGCATCGATACTCGATCAACCCAGCTCCATTTGTGGGAATCTAGAAAAACACAGATTATATTACACTTTCTGTAGTAGTCTTTCTTAAAGAAAATATCAGCCTTTATGCAATTCATCTGTAATTTTGCATTTTAAATATCCTATTTAGGATGAAGATAGCTACAATTAGTTAGATGCAGAAAAGGGGTGTCCTAAAATCAAGCACAAATTCCTTACAAATTGAAAGCAGACTTCACACTTGGGATGAGTCAACTCTTTGAAGCAGGACTTATGATATGAATCTTTCCCTGATAAAGAGAACTTGAATCAACAGAAAAAACTAATAAGAGCTGGAAATACAAGACATTCTGACAGCATAGTTTGACATTACAGATCAAATCAAAGGAATGCATTTGGATGCATGACGACTAGGAACAGAAACAAATCACCTCAAGTTCAGTGATTGGATAACCACAAGCACGACAACGGAAGCACTCTGGATGGAAAAAGATTCCCATACATCCCAGGTAATTGCTGTAACCGATATCACGGTTGCAGCCACCGCATACTCTGCAATTTAGATATGCACATAAATATCTGTCAAAGTTACATCATGAATTGAGCACTCATTTTCTAAATTATCCAGGCAATAGCTGGTGGTACTTTAACACAGGTAGTCAGTCAGGTCTGGTGCCAGTACGTTGCTAAACGAAAACTTAAGGAAGAATAAAGGAAAAAGTATTAAGTACCTATATCCCACGGGATGATATTCATTAGGTATATATGGAGGGTATGACGGATGAAAGTCATCCTGATGTGATTTTGGAAGATCTTCATCATTGACTGGTTGCCATCCATATCCTGAACAAATTCAAACACAAAATGTTTATCTGTTATCTCGTGACCTTTAGTCTTTAGATCCCTAGAAGAGGATATATAGAATATGGTGTGTGAAAAGATAAAGATTAAAATTGAATCGGATGAGAGTTACGATAGAGGAGTGGTGGTTTTCAAATTTATTACAGACCATTTGGTTTCTTCAAACCTTCAGCCAAAGAAAGTGCAATTGCTCGATCTAATTCTTCCTTCTCTTTATCACTCCTAGAGCGATTGTCCTACACGAATTTCTTAAAATTAATGGTTATAGCAAGGATGCCTAACAAGCAAAAAAACAGAGAATGACATTTGGAAAATAATTAACTGCAGCTCTGCTTCCTTGCAACAATAAACCAAAACATCAAACCAACCAAAATCTTCAAAACAAGAGTAATCATACTATAAAAAATAGTGGGAAAATCCCAGAAACCAGCATCCAAGAAAGGTGACGGAACCTTGATGTCAAGAGGAACATCAAAAGTGAAGTGGTTTTCAACAATACATAGAGTTCTAATAATATAAATATATACAAGGCATAAAACAATGGTGTGTGTATTTTATCTGTATTACAAGTTAATTTTTTTATTCATTTTGCTCCTCCATAAGATTTGTAGCCTGATAACATCAAAGTTCAGTTCACTCTATTGTATGTATTTCGGTTCCTACAAATACAATACAGAATGAAAGAAGGGCGAAGATAGTCTTTTACCAGGGATCTAACAGGAGCACGCAGTACCATACTTTCGTCTCCAATAAACTGAGGATTTCCACCACCAACCGATCCACGACTCGAGCCACCTTTGAGAAGCTTACTCAGCCATTTCATAAACCGTGACTTTCTCTCTGCGTGTGAAGAAACAAAGTGGCCTGCTTAAAAATCATGATTATTACATAGCAATACATCAAATCTATACTCTATAGTCTATACCACACGGCTACACAACGAGATCCAATTGACCCATAAAAACATCATAAAAAGTAGTTTTTTTTTAATCATTTATCAGAACATGTTCCTGACATTAACAAAGCCCAAAACCCAATCAAATTCTTTTAAAAAAGTATTGTTCATTTATAACTCATAGAAACATCTCATCGAACAGTTTGTAGGCGTAATCACAAAACCCAAAAATCAAACAAAAAGATTACTGTTTTTCTTACCATAGATACACGGCTGAGAGAGGTGGCTGACGTTCCCTGAAGAAGACATGACTGAGTGGAACTGGAACGTATGTAAAGATTCGCCACCAGGATTTCAAGAAGGTGAAAAGTCGAATGGTGAAACCGAAAAAGGAGTAAGATGGCGATAGAGACTTTTAGGGTGGTCTGGAAAAATTAAGAAAAAAGGGTGGCAACAGCTTAGAGAGAGAAAGAGAGGAGGAGAAGAGAAGAGAAGAATGGCATCGCATCGTTGTTGATAAAAAGTAAATTAAATTGAGAAAGAAAATAAAGAGGGAATCTGTCTGATGGAGAAAGAAAAGGTACAGACAGAGTTATGAGATAGATAAATAGATAGATTCTTGGCTTGTGTAAAGCAACGAAGAGAAAGTGGGAGAGATCGGAGAAAGAAAGAAAGATAAGCTGAGATGAGATGAGAATCTTGATGAAGAGAAAGTAAACAAAACAAACAGCCCAGAAAAAGAAACTCCAATCCAGCAATTCAATCTCTGTCTGTGTGAATGATAGATAAGAAGATAAAGGTAGGGTGGATTGAAGGTTAGCATCTTGAAGAACAAATGTTGATCGATCATCGGACTTTGCATAACCAAAATACCAACTTTTGAAAGAGAATTTTGCCGGCAAAAAGGAGTGGCATACAAATCACCCCCCCTCTCCTCACTTGGTTTCAAATTTGTTTCTATATATTGGAATATTTTGTAATTTTATTTATGGATGGTTGTATTAAAAAGATAAAAAAAAATTATATATTAAGGTTAATTACTAAAATACCCGCTTTTAGGAGTGTGATGGAAATACCCATGAAAAGTAGCAAACATCAACTAGGTTGTGTTTGGTAGGAAGGAATGATAATAATAAAATGGGGATAAAATCATGGTTTTTAAGACCATGAATTTTAAAAATACAAAACCATATGTTTGTTGTAATCTATTTAAGGGTTTGGATTACAAACCAAGTTACAGCAACAACATGTAGGGGTGCGCATATTAAACGAACCCGAATAACCCACCCGAATCGAATCTTAAACAAATTTATTGGATCGGGTTATTCGGTTTTCGGTTTTGTTAATCGGGTTAAATGGTATCCGAATAATAATTTTGGTTTAAGGATTAGGTAGGATTCATCTGTTTAATTTTTAAATTCCCACTTTTGTATAGAATTATAATTGTTTATACATAAAAATGTAAATATTTAGATACTCAATTTTAATATCTAAACCATTTAACTCGTGTACCCAAATTACCCAACTCATTAAACTTGTTTAAACTAATTTGTAAAGTATTTCATTTTTTAAATCAAAACTAAATAAGTCGTTTAACCCAAACCGAATAGTCTGATATCCATTCATAATTTTTTTTGTATTCCATCCATTCACACCTTCAAAGTCCTTAAAAATCATGTGAATGATCATTCATATAAATGTTCATGCATTCACAAGTTTTTTTAAGGACATAACAAGTGAGGGTGTTCATGTAACATGTGTGATCAAATTTTTTATCGAAATGTAAATAAAAATAATGTGATCTGTATTCGAATGTTTATAAAACATGTTATATTAAAAGTTATTATAGAAATACAAAAATGTTATATATTATATATAAAGTAATAAAATAAGTCAACTGCTTACCTGATTAATTGCTTGGGCTGACTGGCTGCTTGGTTTACTATTCATTGAACAGTAAACGGTTTTCGTTTAAATGATGTACTCAAATTTTTATAAAACATACTATATCAGAAGTTATTATAAAAGTACAAAAAATATCAGATATTATGCATAAAGTAATAAAATAATCAACTGTTACTTGTTTGTTTGTATAATTTTCTTTTTTTTCATTTTTATAGGGTTTACTATCCTTTTAAAATGTATCAAATAAACAAACAGAAATGTATATTTAGTATTTATTTAATTTTCTTTAACACGATAATCAAAAGAAAATTATATAACTGATAGGACTTTCAAACCATCATTTCATTCTTAATGATTTCACTCAACATAAAAATTCAAAAAGAAACGTCCTGATCCTGATTCTCCTTTAAACCCATATATAACTTTCTTGCAGTCGAAAAATGAACATATTAATAACCCTAATCTATTTACTTATTTATTATAGATGGATATATACTATGGAATGGATGAAACAGAAAATATGGTTTTATTGTTATAATAATATAATAGATTCTTATGTTTTAGTTTTATTCATTGGATTAACAACTTTTACACAATTAGCCATTTAATAAAGTAAAAAAGAATGTGTTGTCAGGCCCAAAAAGTTGTTTTGTAACTTTGAGTGAGAGATTTATGAGGATGTAAAGCTGGGTTTTGTCAATAGTACTACAACTATAAAGTAAATTGAACATTTATGAGGGTTGTGTTTGTGTGGTTGGAAAGTGCTTTTGTAACATGATATGATTTGGGTTTTGCTTTTTTTATATTATATTAGTTTATTTGGTTAATTGCTTCAAAATGCAACAAACTGTCACAGTTTTTTGAATTTGGGTAACATACAAATTTTTTTCTAATTAAGGTAACATACTTTCCAAATCAAGTCGATCAATATAACAATATCGGATTGAAATGTAAAAACTACTGACAGTTTCTTTATCCATTTAGCATTTTTTTACAGAATTGACAGTTTAATTATTATATGATGTGCACTATTCTGTGCAATTTAAAAGTAATTTTTTATAATACCTTTTTATTTTGAGCAAATTTAAAAATAATTATGCAAAATTAGAACATAAAAAAATAATGACTGGATACAGAATCTGTCATGTCAGTAATTTTTACATTTCAATCCGATTCGGTTACCTTGATTGACTTGATTTGGAAAGTATGTTACCTCAAATAGAAAAAATTTTAGTATGTTACCCAAATTAAAAACACAGTAACAATAGATTATCTTTTGACGTAATTAACCTTAATTTATTTTATTCAAAAATTTTATTACCTAAATTGTATGCCATTTTAAGTAGGAATAAAAAGATATTATGATCATATTTTGATTTGAGTAAACGAGTCTTCCAATTATCTTAAATTTACTTTAGAAATTAGAGATTTAACTATCGTATTTGTATTTTGTTATAAAATAAAGAGTAAATTACAGAAATGGTCATCGTGGTTTGTTTAAAATTATGGCATCAACTTCCAAAGTTGTCGTGACGGTCCTCAAAC
Organism: Centrapalus pauciflorus; assembly: GCA_020465985.1. Classification (NCBI taxonomy): domain Eukaryota; kingdom Viridiplantae; phylum Streptophyta; class Magnoliopsida; order Asterales; family Asteraceae; genus Centrapalus; species Centrapalus pauciflorus. Next base: position 199,734 of record JAANYP010001043.1, on the reverse strand, counting down.
CACTTTTTACTTGCAAAATTGATCCTTCTATTTTTAAATTTTATAAAAATAACGATTTTGTCCTTCTATTAACTACAAGTTTGGTAATTTCAGTTTTGGTCCTTTTTCTTGATTTTTTATTTTTTGTTTTAAATTTGAAATATTAAATTAATAATTTATGATTTAATTCGTCATTAAATATATTATTATTATTAATTATACCTATTTATTTTATAAAATAAATCTATATTTATTTACTAAAATTTTTTTTTATTTATATACTTAATTAGTTTATTTATGCATCTTTTAATGTATTCAATTTATTTATTAAAGTTTTATTTATTTATATTTGGGTTAATATTGAAAAAACTCTATAAACTTTTCTCATTTTCACGATTAAGTTCCTAAACTCTTTTTCCGATTGTTTAAGTCTCTAAACTATTTTTGTATTATTCAAAAGTATATATTTTTGACCGGCTACCTGATGAGTCGCTAAAACACAACCAATAAAACAAAATGTTTAAGAACTTAATTGCTAAAACATGTAAAGATATTGAGTTTTTTTGAATAAGACAAAAATAGTTAAGGAACTTAAACAATCAGAAAAAAAAAAGTTTAGGGACTTAATCACAAAACTAGGAAAAGTTTATGTGGTTTTTTTTTAATATTATTGGTTAAACTATTTGTATAATTTTATTATTTATACTTTTTCATCAAACTATTTCATTCCATTAGTAAAATATGAATTTATGTAATTTTGCTTTAAATTTGCTAATTCATTACGTTTTGATTTAAGTTTACTAATTTATTGTTTTTGATTTAAATATTTTATTATTCTAATATGTTTTTACTTAAATTTATTATTTTATTTGTTGGATTTAAATATTTTGAAATGCCACTACATTTAGATTTCAATTTATCATTTTATTTGTTTTGATTTAAAATTTTGATACGTTAATACTTAAGTGAAAACTACCAAATATTTAAGTGAAATTGAATAAAACATATTATTGTGCAAACTTGTAAATCAAAAAGACTAAAATACTATAGTCACTTAATCAACATATGTTTTATTCGTTTACACATAAATATTTTCTTAATTTTTACTTAAAATTTAAGTAGCAAAAATTTATATCAAAACAAATAAAATAATAAATTTAAGTAAAAACATATTAGCGTAACAAAATATTTAAATTTAAAAAAAAATAAATTAGTAAACTTAAATCAAAACGTAATGAATTAGTGAATTAAAAACAAAATTTACATAAATTCAAAATTTATTAACAAAATGAAACAGTTTGATGAAAAAATATAAATAATAAAATTATACAAATAGTTTAACCAATAAAATATAAATAAATAAAACCTTAATAAAAAAATTGAATACATAAAAAGATGCATAAATAAACTAATTAAGTATATAAAGAAAAATAATTTTTAGTAAATAAATATAGATTTATTTTACAAAATAAATGGTATAATTAATAATAATAATATATTTAATAAAAATTAAATCATAATTTATTAAATTAATATTTCAAATTTAAAACCAAAAGTAAAAAAATCAAGAATTAGTACCAAAATTGAAACTACCAAACTTGTAATTGAGATAAGGGCAAAATCGTCATTTAAAATAGAAGGACCAATTCTGCAAGTAAAAAGTGATTTGAGGGACCGCTACTGCAACTTTGGAAGTTGAGACCATTTCTATAATTTTAAACAAAACACAGGGACCATTTTTGTAATTTACTCTAAAATAAATATTAACATACCCTAAAGTAGCTTATCCTAATAATTTTTTTTTCATAAAGTATGGTATTTATAATGAAAATACAAATACATAATTAGAGAATCCATTCACTCGTTTTGATATTGTGATAGACAATCTAAATCAAAAGATGAATTGAGATACAAACATGGTTTGAGAGTTGAAAAGGTGTCGAAGTTCATTATAAGTTTTGGCACTAGTAAACATGTTACATATGCTTTAAATTAACCTAGTGTTAGAAGGGATAGATCTTAAGCATCATTGTCGATATCAATATTATAGCCTTGACTCAGTTGTCATTTATGCTTTGTTATATGTTTGACACCTGTAAGCAATTATGTATATAACTAACTATAATGTGACTATTGTTCGTGTTTTAGTTAAGCATGTTTTGTTGTGTTACCGATCCAAACTAAACCCATTGAATAGAATAAGGATCCTTAATGATTAATTGGTCTTTCTTGTAGTTAACCAATCTCTCTTTGATCGAAAGTGTTGGGTTGCTCGACTGATCGACTCAAATAAACAAGATTATTTCAATTTGATCCAAAACATGTATTTTGTTAACCTTGAAACCAAAGAGTAGCCAATAAAGTCTTTTTGAAAAATACTAAGGTTTTGTTTGTTTTTTAAGAGATTAACTGTTTGAAATCTTTTTCATGTCTACAGTTAGAACAAAATATCATTTTACGTATAGATATAAGTGCTCTAAATGAGCTTATTTGAAAAAGCTTAACATCATGAGATGAAAATAGGAGGTATGTGCAACATCCACCCTAATTATTTAGAGCTTGTACCAAAAATCCGGAATAAATTGTTAACACAATACAGGACGACTAATTTAAAAAGTTTTTTTTTTTTTTTTTGTAAAACTTATATTGTAGTTTAACGGCAGGAGTGAGCCCACATGTACACAAAGTTACATGGACATTCCTTACTCCTTAGCCCACAATTTTATATTAGCCCATATAGAAAATGATTTTCTGGACTTCTCTTTTAATTTTTTTTGGATACCCTTTGACACATAGCCCATTAGTTTTGTAGCACACAATCCAATTTTAATAAAATAATGCGCTCGTAATAATATAATCAAATTTTAATAAAATACAATATATCAAATGTTATCATAGAAAAACAAAAATGTTATATATTATATATAAAGTAATAAAAAACTCAGTCGTTTACCTGTCTGCCAGCTACCTATACTATTTGGTGAACAGTGAAAAAGTGTGGTCGATCAATCAACTAAATAATAAAATTTTTGTCATTTTAAAGTAGTTGAGACGAAATACAATATTATGTTAAAATGTAGATAAAAGAAAATCGGTCATGATGATATATTTGAATTTTTATAAAATATAATACATCAAACGTTATAATAGAGAAAAAAACAAATATATATTATATATAAATTATTTAGCCAGCTGCATGTCTGCCTGGTTAAAGAAAATAGTTCCGACAATAATAACATTTATATCATAATGTAGAAAAAAACAATGTGATCATAATGATATATTCAAAAGTTATTAAAATAAAATATATCAAAAGTTATTAAAAAAAATAGAAATGTTGTATATCATATATAAAATAATAAAATAAATCAGCTGTCTGTCTGCCTGCTTAAACTGCCTGATAACTTGCTTTAGTGTTCATTGAACAGTAACAAGAAATTTTCAAATAGATATATTGTTAATGTTGTGTTATAATTAATTTATTCTTTTTTTTTTTCCTTTCATTGTTAGTTACTTAGTTACACACATTTAATTATGATAATTGTTATGTTAGTTTTTACATAAAATGTTTACCGTTGATTCATTGTTATGTTGAGATTAGTCTCATTATGGTTGATATTATTTTGATTGTTGGGATTGAAGTTAAATTTAAAGTATAAAGTGTTTATCATTTTGAGACTATGATTTTGTTAATATTAGGGTTTGGTATAAAATATAAGTCCATGACATTCATGTTGTCTTTTGGCTTTATAAATTGTTTTTGTTACATATATAGAACCCGGGTTTTTTCTCGGGTTTTGTCATAGGGTTTATTATTGAAAAAAATCAACATGTTTTCATGTTTTTTTTTGCGTTTTCGTCTCTCCATGTTACTTTTTTCCATAAAAGTCCTCATGTTAATTTTTTTTTTTTGGTTTAGTAAAATTCGGACAATAAAACCCGGTTTTTCAGTTTTTTTAAAGCCCGGTTTACTAATTATAACCATGGTCTAATATCCAATTTTCACTAAACCAAAAAGAAAAAAAATTAACTTCAGGACTTTTATGGAAAAAAATAACACGGAGAGACGAAAACGCAAAAAAAAAAACATGAAAACATGTTGGTTTTTTTCGTAATAAACTCACATATATATTATATAATGCATAAGTTTTTCAAAAAAGGAAAGGAAAACCTAAGTGGTTCTTTGTTCTAGACATAATGCATAACTTATAAATTTTTTTTTTCTGACTAATTGTCTAGTTTCGTATATTGAGAAAATCTGTTAGGTATTAATGATGATGTAATACTATATTATTTTCATAGCACGAGAACACGTCGTGAATAATTGTAAGAATTCTATTCAGTAGTACTTAGTATATTTTGTACACCCTTTGCTAAAATTTCTAGAAATTCCATGGTTTAATAGCATAACTTAATTACATGTTTGATTGTTCTACCCAACCCAATGCAATATAATAATGGCCACAATGTTAAAGTGATGCTTCTACCAAAGCCAACTCCCATTGATTCCTTTACAAAGTTATAAATTGGATGTTATCGTACCCTTATTATTACTATCATCAATAACCGTAAATTAATATCCCCACATCAGGATAAGCTGGATATGATCAATGAATAATAAATTTGATAAATGTACAAACATATATGTAACATATAGTGATCCGGTTTAAGTAGCTAAATCGGATATGTAACAAACATATATGTAACATGTATTATATAATTTAATTCTTATAAAATTTTAAGAACGTTTATTATTATGCAATCTTCATTTTCCGACCAATGGAGCTCAAATTTTGAATTAAAGCATGCATTAACATTACAAATAAGTTTATAAACTTGATTTTAACATAACTTATGAATTTCAAATATTAGAACCATTATTAAATGATTTTTGCAAAATCCCCCATCAATGGTGATTTGAAACTTGTCTTTGAAAATGAGAAAGATGGAACTTAGAATTCATTAAATGATCATGACTATCGATTTTAGACATATTTTAGATGACAATTTCAACAAAAGATCATGACGGGAATTAGTGAGCTTACCTCAAAACGAAGAAGCCATTGATGACGAAGTGAGTGGCAATACACCACTTGACACCATCAATTTTTTTCAAGATATTTGTTATTGTTATTCTTCTGATGTATGAATTCAAATGAAGAAGATTGTGTTTGTTTGTTCAACGAGTGTAAGATATGGATGGTAAAATAAAATAAGAATAAGAATGAGTTTTTTTTTTTTTTTTTTCCTTAAAGTAATAGGTGATGGTTTAGCATATTAAGAAGGTATGGGAGTAATGGTTATGGATTGAATTGGGAGAAAAAGATAACAAGGGCATGGGAAAATAAAGAATGTCATACTTTTTTCTCCCAACTCATCTACAAATACTATATTTTTTTATTCATAATATATATGGATTTTTATTCTTTGCCTATAAAATTAATCTATATTGATATTATACTTGGTTTTCTCCATTTCCCCTCTATTTGTTTAAGTATTGAAATTATAAAATTATGACTTTTAGGAAAACATCTTCTCTTAAAAAACCGGTTGTTCTATTTTCGGATAATAAACATCTACTTGATTTTTACCGATGTTACAATATGTTGTGTTAGGACTAAGACACTAATGGGGCGTTTGACTCGCGAAATGAATTTTGAATGAATTAGAATGTGATTATAATGTATTCTAAAATTCGGATTACAGAAACAATGAATGCAAATGTGTTTGATTTCCATCAAAATTTATGGTTGAAGAAATCTATCATATCTAGCTAATTGCAAATGAATTTAAGTGTTGTTTAATCACATAAGAGGTAATTTGTCTGATATCTGATTTCATTTCTGATTGATGAGAGATTATCATGATACGATATTCAGGACTGATAAAAGAATTCAACAAGTCTAAACCAAAAAAAAAAGATGACATGCAAGCAAAATCATTGAGTTAATGATTTTTTTAAATCTATATATATTAAATTATTTATTATTTGAGTTTATTATGTTTTAAAAAATTTATTTTAGCTTGCTAATTTTGAAAACTTTTAATGAGTATTGATTGTAGTTTCAATAGTTTAGGAAACAAAAATAATAAAGTTTAAATTAAATCAATTATGCATGTTACTTAAATTAGTGTTAATTTTTATTTTTTGAAAAAGAGTGGGAAAATGAAAAAGTAATGTATTAAAAAGATGACATGTGGCGATAATGGTTCTCATTTATTATAATAAAATATAGATATAGATTTGATATTTAATTTAATTTAAATAAAAATAAGTTCGGTTTGGGTGTAAATATTAGCAAGTGAAAGTCTGAAATAAAATGCAAAGTTATTGGGGCCAATTTCCCCTGGTTAGTGGTTACAACTTACAAGGGCGCCGGCCGAGAGCTCTCACACTCTTTTTTGAAAAATTCTCTCTTTAGGGTTTCGGAATCATCAGGAGCAAAGAAAAAACATAAATTCATCCCACTTTTTCTCTGAAAATCTTCCCCCTCCATCACATTTCATCCGTTTATCATTAAATTACTCCATTTTCGTTTGAATTTTACTCTGATTCGATGTTATAATTCGAATTACACGACTTATAGCGTGATTGAAGCTCGCATCAAAGCCCTCTAGAATCACTAATGAACTTTACCGATCAATCAATGTCGTTATTGGCCGCTAGCGGTGGCGACACCGTTAAACTATTTGATGTTTCGGTGGATCCCGGTGATCCTTGTGTTCTGAGCCACACCCCTTCACCTGGTTCTAAAGTTAACTCCGTGCAGTGGAACCATACAAGTAAGGTTTTTATTTTTCTTTTGGTGATTTAATTTGATCGGATGATTGTTGCTTCCCTTTTTTGGATAATGCCATTATTATTAGTTTTTAAAATTTGAAAATCAACCTGAATTTTTAAGATGGGGATGTGATTAGATTTGGTAGTGGCAAGTGCTGGTGATGATCAAAGGATATCGTTATGGCGGAAAAACGGTCAAAGCATGGGGACTATTCCTGCGGCTGGCAGCGAGAGTGGTGATAATATTGAGGTGAGGTCATCTTGGGTTCAATATGTGGCTTTTCAGATGTCCTAAATGGTAGTCAAATTCAGTATTGTGCTTATTTTGTTCCCCATATGTTTTTGTTGATTGGCATTATCTTTCAAGTTTTAGGATTAAGAGTTACAGAGGACTTCACTTCATAAAATTTACAGCTATTACTTTAGCCTAGCCAGTGCTTGTTACTCTTCTGAAGAGAAGTTAATGCCCTGAATTTGATTTACTGGCAAGTGAAGTTTAGCATTTTGCATATTGTGATGACCTAGTAATTAGTTTTATCTACCTTCCTCCTCTGGTTAACCCTGAAGCAAGGTAGCGGGTGGCACTCCTTTTATTGGCAAAGTGCTTCTGTATCTTCAAGTAACGTGGACAGCTTTTTACGTATTATTTTCTTCTAGATATGGTTTCATTTGTTTCATCATGATGATAACTATAATGAAGGAGATGTGCTGTTTAATAAGCTGAAGCTTGATTGTATTACTAAATTTATTTGTGCTTTCTATTGATTGAGTTCCTAAATTGTATTCAATTAATTGGACCAAATACCCATGTATTGCAGGAGTCAATTTCTACGATCAACTTTAGTACCAAAGCATCTCGTTACATTTGTTCTGGTGGAAGTGGTAAAGTTGTCAGAATATGGGATTTGCAGAGGAGGAGGTGTATAAAGTGGCTAAAGGGTCATACTAAAGCAATAACAGATGTGAAATACAATTGCAAAGATGAGCATTTAGCTTCCATTAGTTGTGGTGGTGATCTTATAGTTCACAACCTTGCTTCGGGCGCAAGGGCTACTGAACTCAAGGATCCTAATGGGCAGGTGTGTCTTCTGGCTCCACTTCTAGCTGTCAGCCTATCACACTTAAGAATCTTAGTTATTATTGGTGTTTGTAATTTACATACTTTTATTTTCTGATGATATAGATGTTTGTATGATGGTTCAAGCTCAGGTCTTGACGGTGCTTGATTATTCACGGATTAGCAGGCATCTTTTGGTGACAGCTGGTGAAGATGGATCTGTTCATCTGTGGGATACAACTGGTCGTAACCCAAAGGTTAGTCATATGAAAATTTATATATAGGGGGGCCTTTTCCCCCACTACTGCTTTGTTCCTTCGAGTGAATCTTTTTCTAATTTCCCGGTTCATGTTTGTGCATGATGTGAACATGCGAGCTACTCATGATTATCCTTGTGATTTTTAACCAAACAAATCTACCATTTAACATGTATGCAAGATTGAGATTTCACACATTAAACGTACATCAATATGAAAATGCCAGCTTTCTTGTCAACCAACATAGGAAGCATGGGAATGGGCATGTGGGTTTGGGAGTTTCATAAATACTAAAATCTGGGTGTGGCATGCATACATATGCATATAAATATTTCTCAATAAGAAGACAGATAACTCAATAAATGAACATCAAATTATTTAAGTTTCATACTAAAATCTGTAAAAATGCTTTTATTCAAAAGCTATTGGGTTTATATCCTACATATGTATAAAGAACGATCTCAGAGATATTCTGAAATTTTGCACAAGAAGCAACAAGGAGGCATTTAACATAAAAAATCACAAGAGAGGAGTGTGCATAACAACATAAATATAAAATAAAGAGAGATAGGAATGGAGGTTAGAAAACAAAATGCAGATCCTCTTCATTTAGAGGGTTAAACTTGAAAATTTTACTTTTTTATAACCATTAATTTGAAGTGTTAGGTCCTCTTTTTGTATCTGGACGTTCCGGATTCCTTGAAACTAAAGTTTGAAAGAAGAAAATGAGCCAAAATCTTTACAAAAACAGCCAGGCCGCACCCATGACGTGCCCAAGTTGCACCCGGCTATGCAACTGATTTTTCATTAGTTTTTCATGAAAGGGTGTTCACTTTGCCTTTTCAACTGCACACACACCCAACTTGTCACTGTGAGCACCCTAACTCAAGTATTGGGGCTTCCTATCAGTCGATCAATACTGCAAATGAAAACCTCTCGGCAGTGTGGTATGTTTGGTTTATGTATAATGTTTTTTAGTACACAAAAATATGTTTATGGTCATATAATTTCATTATGCAGGTTTCTTGGTTGAATCAGCATTCTGCACCAACTACGGGTGTTAGTTTTTCTCCCTCCAATGACAAGGTCTGTTGTAAGTTATGTTAGTCCACCTATTCTTTGATATAAAATAGCGCCACAAAATAGTGCAGTCGTCATTTTTGGGACTAGTATGCTGTTCCTTCTTTTATAAGTTTGGCTTTTGACAGATGATTGCTAGTGTGGGACTAGATAAAAAGCTTTACACTTTAGACTCAGGAACGAGAAGACACTCATTTTGCATTCCATACGAGGCACCTTTTTCTTCAGTGGCATTTCGAGATGATGGGTACACACTGGCAGCTGGGACAAGTACTGGGCAGATTGTATTTTATGATGTCCGTGGAAAGCCACATCCTTTTACTGTCCTTCGTGCTTATGCAAATTCTAAGGTAAACCTAGGCCTTGCATCTTATTTACTTTATGTTCCTTTATTGTTTTTAACCTTTTATTGTTCATGTGTAATTGAGCTGTCCATGAGACTTGAGTTATATCTCATTATCTCCATCATGGGTGTGTGCCTGTGTGATAATGGAAGACAAAGTTGATATGAACAATAAAGGCAGAAAAGTATTTTCTTCCATTGATCAATAGACAATATATATAGGGTTACAAGGGAACTATACATGAAGGAGCTATACTAAATCAATTATCCTAATCAAATCCCATGATTCTAACAATCAAATCCTTAATTAAGGAATAACATCACCTACTTTATTTACATAAAATCTTACAGATTTACTAAATATTTTCACCCTCCCCCTCAAGTTGGCTTATAGATATCTTCCATACCCATTACCCAGCTTGCCGACTAAAAAGTCATGTTGTTTCTTAGCTAGACCTTTGGTGAGAACATCGCCTGTTTGTTGAGTAGTTGGTAGATAAGGAATGCAAATTAGACCATTTCAAGTTCTCCTTGATGAAGTGTCTGTCTACTTCAACATGCTTAATTCTATCATGTAGGATTGTGTACTATTGAAATGACGACTTTGTTGTCACAATATACTTTCATAGGGGTGGGGAAAGAGATCTTTAAGTCTTCTAAAAATCTCTTGATCCATATTGCCTCACAAATGGCGTGTGCAAGGGATCTAAACTCCGCCTCGGCGCCGCTTCTTGCCACAACATTATGTTTTTTACTCCTCCAGGTGACAAAATTACCTCCAACAAATGTGCAGTATCCAAATATTGATTGTCCATCACACTGTTCCCGACCCAATTAGCATTGGTATAAACTTTTATTTTCATATAATTGTGTTTTCTGAACATCACTCCTTTTCTTGGTGTTACTTTCAAGTACCTTAAGAGTCTATAGGTAGCTTCAAAGTGTTCCTTCCCTCGTGAATGCATGAATTGGCTAACCATACTTACAGTGAATGCAATGTCTGGATGAGTATGAGATAAATATATTAAATCGTCCAACTAATCTTTGAAACTTCTCCTTTTCAATCACATCTTTAACTTTAGTGGGATTAAGCTTTAAATTGGCTTCAATTGGAGTTTCAGCAGCTTTGCATCCCAACAGACTTGTTTCTTTAAGTAAATCAAGAATATATTTTCGTTGATTAATGAAAATACCTTCTATTAATCTTGCAAATTCCATGCCAAGGAAATATTTCGGTCTTCCAAGGTCTTTAATCTCGAATTCTTGTGAGTTTCTTCTTTAACCCTGCTAATTCTTCTAGATCATCACATGTTAATATTATGTCATCCACGTAAACAATTAAGACTGCAATATTCCCCTCTCCAGAATGTTTATAGAACACGGTATGGTCAGCTTGGCTTTGTTGGTATCTATAACCTTTAACAGCCTTTCCAAATCGTTCAAACACTCTGGAGACTGTTTGAGACCATATAAGGTTAGTTTACAAACCTTATCTTATCCTACAAGGTTTTCAAAACCAGGTGGTGGATCCATAAACACTTCTTCTAAATCACCATTGAAAAAAGCATTTTATGTCCAGTTGGTGTAATGGCCAAAAAGTTAACTGCAAGGGATAATAATATGTGCATAGAGTTACTCTTGGCTACTGAGGCAAAGGTTTCTTGGTAATCAATAACATATGTCTGTGTAAATCCTTTAGCTACCAATCTTGCTTTATATCTTTCTACACTTCCATGTCTCGTTTTTCCTTAGAGCATTCTTCTCTTCCATTATTGCTATTTTCCACTTTGGATCATCAAGTGCCTCCTTAATGTTTCTCGGAATAAACACATTAGATAGTTTTGATGTAAATGCTTTATGACTTTGAGAGAGATTATCATAGGATATATACTTTGCAATTGGATGATTAGTACATGATCAAGTTCCTTTCCTAATTGCTATCGGAATGCCAAGATCAGAATTGTCAGTGAACTCGAAAGGATTGGGATCAATAATAGGATAAGTGGAGTCAAAATCACCTGAAGGGGTAGTGTTGGCAGGAGCATCACTAGGGGCCTCTGATTGATTTGGTGCCAAGTTAATACTAGCTTCTCTACTATTCTTTTGAGATTTTCTCCTTGTATAAACTTTAAAATTAGATTTATGTTCTTTAGGATTGTATGGTGGTACCTCTTCCCTTGTTGAGGACTCAATGATGTTTGGCAAAATAAGAGAGTCAATGTTTTTAAAGTCCACACTTTTAGATAAAGGAGTAGGAATAATGTCCCACCAAATTTTTTCACATTGTTTCTCCCCTAAAGGAAATCCCATTTATAATAAGGTTGATGTTCAAGGAAAGAACAGTCCATGGATGTCTAAATTTTTTTTGGTTTTTGGATTAAAACATTTGTACTCCTTTTTATTTGGAGAATACCCTATGCAAACACATATTTCAGCCCTTGGATCTAATTTTGATTGTCCTTGATTCGTCAAGCGGACATAAACAGTACATCGAAAGACTTTCACAGGTACATGAAAAAAAAATTCAAGTATCAGGAACCTCTTGTTAAGACAATCAAGAGGAGTGATATAGTTAAGTATACAAGTTGGCATCCTGTTAATTAAATAGCGTATTGTTAAATTTGCTTCTCCCCAAAGGAATTTTGGAACATTCATAGAGAACATAATGGCACGAGAAACCTCAAATAAGTGTCTCTTGTCATATTGTTGGGGTGTATTCACATCGGTTGTTGGGGTGTATTCACATAGTCATTGAATAGATCTAAATTCTGCCATAAACGTTTAAGGGAGTTAAAGTATTTGGTAACATTATCCTCACATTGGCGAATTTCTCCAAGTTTCAATGTAAATTCATATACTTGAGATTGGTTTCCCAGATCTGAGTATATTTTATTGATGTTGTCCAAAAGCTCCTTAGCGGTGTGATAACACATATAGTTAGAGCTAATTTATTCCTCCATTGAGTTCACCAACCAGGTCATTACCATTGAGTTTTCAGCATCCCAAGTAGAATAGGTGGGATCCTGAAGAGCAGGTTCAACCTTATCACCAGTTAAGTAGCCAATTTTGCCTCTGCCACGAATGTACATGCGCACTGATTGAGACCAGCACAGAAAGTTGTCTCCATTCAGCCTTATGGTTGTAATCTGGACAGAATAAGACTCCGAAGTTGGGATCTGGCAACTATTTGGCTTTTGAGTTTACTGGTTAGATGAGTTGGTGGAATTTTCAATGTCAGACATGGCAGAAGGGGGGCTGAGTTTTTCTGCGAAAGGTAATGCAACCTAAAGCTCTGATACCATATGAACAATAAAGGCAGAAAAGTAGTTTCTTTCATCGATCGATATATATAGGGTTACAAGGGAACTATACATGGAGAAGTGGCTATACAAAATCAAATTATCCTAATTAAACCCATGACTCAAATCCTTAATTAAGGGATAACATCACCTACTTTATTTACATAAAATCTTACATATTTACTAAATATTTCCACAGTTGACAAGAGAGGGACCCATCATTAATTCATTATACAAGCTCAAACGTTCAATTGCTTTTCTGCTCATTTAGTTCTCTTTACTATATGTTATTATACTTTCATTTTACTCAGGGATTTGGATAGTGGACAGTAGTGACTGGATGTAGTTATGTGTTATGTATGATGATAAATGTCTTGTGTTACAGGCTAATATGTGATTTGGTCATTGGAGTGCAAGTAAATATCTTTTGGTGATTGTAATTGTCATTTTAGTCAGTTTTGTTGAGAAAAAAAAAACTAACTGATTGAATGAAAAATTTCTCAATCTGTTTACCGCTATTTGTGGTGATCCAAAGCCACTCATTTGCTACTGGAAATCATGTAACGATCTTAAAACTCTCATATGTATCACCATGACTAGCATGCCAAAGATGTTAGCTCCACTGGCTTTTACTTCTATTTTTTAACTTACGGTTCTGCATATCTATTTTTCCCAATGTTTCAGCTCTGCACAATTATTGATATAACTCGTAATTCACCAAATTTGCTTGTTTCGCAATATATATTTTTTACATCAGGACGTCACAAGTTTATGCTGGCAAAGGTCAAAACCTATATTTGTAAATGAAAAAACTTGCACAGCAGACACGGCACTCCTGGGAGGTACCGTGGATGATTCGATTGTTATGCCCGACCCACTTCCTTCAGCAACAATATCTAGCTCTTCTTTGATTGCCAGTTCCCGAAATTCTGCCTCCTTAACAAGCGCAGAAGCAGGGGAAGAAACGCCATTGCGAAGCTCCCTAAGGGTTGGTGGATTGGCTAGATTACATGCCCCACGTACTTACAACTACAAGGACGACATGGATGTTTTTTCTCCAGTTGTAGAAGTTCAACCTATAACTCCTTCATTTGATAAGTTGTGGGAGGGAACCAAAAACGACTTTGATAAGAAGACTTCTCTACTGTTTCCTTCATCCAAGAGATTCCCTCTTGCAACGGACGTGGGCAGTGATCCTCACTTAACTTTTGACTGGAAACCTAGCTCAACCTCCACACAGGTTTGCTAATTATCCACATTTATTTACTCATTTCTGAGTTTGCCATGCAATCAAATGTAAATATTTGAACTTCCATATCGTGTGGGCATTTGCATTTATATGTGTTGCCCGTTGTATTATTGGCATGGTTAGTTATTGAGCATCTTAAACCATGTGCTTGTTAAATATTGCTCATAAGATGACCTTGTAAATTGTTGCGTGCATATCAGTTCAGTATAAGAACATCATTTTTATGCTAATAAATGCCTCTCTGGGAAGTTAACTTCAATATATGACAGACAGGAAGTGTCATTCTTCTATTTAGTGTACGGTGGAACGAAATTGAATGAATTTATAAACCTTTTCAATCAATGTAAGTTACAATAAATAGAGTTTGATATAGAAAATGAAGGAAAACCTACTAAATCTCCATTCCCTTTCCATTGTTTTGATATCCTCCATGTTGAGAAGGAAAGAAGAGAAATGAAATTTATACTAAACTCAATTATTTACTTCCTCTCATTGAGAATCAATGTTCTCATCACATAACAAAAATACATGTAAATCTCATATAATTCCATTCCACCGTACCAAACGTCCCCTAGGGTTGTCTCATGTCTGCTTATATTTACTTAGATCTCAAATTGATTTCTTTAACCAACTAAATCTTATAATAGTGCTGTATTGAAAACTGTTGAATTTTGTATATAACAACACAGGATGAAAGCCGCACCCCTGTATCTCAGCCAGTATCTTCTGTATCCGAACCGACATCCATTACACCTCCAGAAGCTTGGGGTGGTGAGAGATTATCCGATAAATTTGTTCGCCCACGTCAGTCAGTGACACTACCTTCTCGTTTTGCAACATTGGCATCTTCCAGTATATCTTCGGGATCCATGCTATCTGGACTTCAAGATATTAGCTTGCCTTCAAGCCAGATTAACTCCGTTGCAAGTTCTGGCTTGAGCTTGACTAATTTCCTAGTTAGGGATAACTCTTCTACTCAAGATAGTCCTTTAGCATATTCTGAAGTCCCATTTAGCTCTACATCTTTTTCATTTGGTGTAAAAGGCATTACAACTCAGGGTAACACAGAACCTTCAGGACTAGCGTTAACCCCAACACGAAGATTTTCAAGTTATGCCGAGAGGATAAGCACTAACCCATCCTTCAGTGATGGGACATCCAATGTCGTTGGCTCCCCAAAAACAAAGAAAACAGGAGCTGAAACAAGAGAAGAGCTTTTGAGTACCTTTTCGCCTAGGCATGAGATTCCTTCTGCCACAGAATCTGGAATTCCTGCATCCATAAATGTAAGATATGGTCACTATATGTGTTGTATACTGCACAATTGCTTGTGACAACTGATAATCAATGTTAATCAGGCTAAGGGTGTAATCAAGCTGACTCGAGTCGGTACAGACATACAGTGCCATGCTCGAGTTTGTGCTCAACATTAGCACTCGAAGTGCAAAACTTGACTCGATTGAGCCTTCATTTTCAAACTTTGAGCTTGAGCTCAATGAAGTAATTAAGACCTTCAAATCTGGCACGACTTGGTTCCGCTTGATTTTATATTAAAAAGGAGAGTTTAACATAAGCTTAATTCAACTCGACTTGATTTTGTAATAAAGAAGGGTAATTATGTATGTCTATATAGTGTATACACACTTGCACTCTACATAAAGGGTAAAATTGTAAGTTAGCATAAGCTTGCAAAGTTGAGCTTAACTTGAAAACATACTCAAGTAGCTCTTGCTCAAGCTCACTATTCGATTATGAGCCAATCTCGAGTAGCTCTCTTGTTGTCTTGATTACACCACTAAGACAAGCCAGTTAGCTTTCCGATGGATGCTTCTTTATGAATATCTTGAATGTGTCTTTAGAAATGCTATAATGCTATTTTATGGGCTAACATACATCAGCTTTGCTGGCATAATTTTGGTTTTTACGTGCTATTTGTTTATTGATATATATATATATATATATATATATATATATATATATATATATATATATATATATATATATATATATATATATATATTTGACAGGGTATGGATACACAACCCCAAAAAGCGCCATTACAGCCTAATTCACCGCAGGGATCTTCATTCTCACTCCAACTATTTCAAGGCACTCTTGACGAAACTCTTGGTTCTATTCAGAAATCCGTTCATGAAGATGTTAGAAATCTTCATATCGAAATTCTAAGACAATTTCATATGCATGAGGTCTGTATATGTGGCTTCTTTGGATTCTGTTATAATATGTTACGTTATGCTGCTCTATTTCACACTCATTAAGGGTTCTTCCTGTAGATGCAAATGTCAAACGCAATCAGCTCGATTTTGGAAAACCAGGCAGAGCTTATGAAGGAAATTCAATTGTTACGCAAAGAGAACCAGGAACTCCGGCAGCTGTTGTGAGCTTTAGTTATTACTTGTGTGTCATCATTTTTAAATTGGGTGGTATTTTTTGAACCATTGTATTTGGTTTTGTGTTGCAAACTAACCATTGGGCTTATGTAAATGCGCGATAGTTTGTAAGTTTTAAAAAAATGAGTGATTTTGGAAAATTTGTTGAAATGTAAATGCAAACCACCTTGCTTGGCAGCTTTTGTCCAAAATCTCATAAGACGATGGTTTGTTTGCAAAGAAAAGTTGAGTGTTATGGTTTTGAAAAGCTCAATTTTTAAATTTTAAGCGGTTCTGCTTGTTTTTTTAGTGTTAAGTTGATGTTCATTTTATACTGAAGAACAAGTTCATTTTAACCGGTTATGTTGTAAGGTTGTACCTGAAGTTCAAGTCATGGCGTGGGTGTTATGAGAAATGAGAGAAAAAGGAAAAGAAGTCAACTCGACTTTCTTTAGCAGAGTGATAAAAACATGTATATGATTATGATTAATTTTATGGAAAATTCTTTGCAAAGATGATTTTGTGCTGCTGAATATGGTAGTTGGTCTTTCCTTACCAATGATGGTTGTGAATTTCGTCTTTTTCATGTGTGTTTTAGTAGTGAAACATGTGCGAAACGACTGGGACCGTTGGGTTTACGACCAAGAGTCGAAGATCTTCCATATATGACATAGTAGTAAATGACAATGATATTGATCAGGGCAATTTGCTTTATATATCAACTGGGTGAGGGAGTGTGAAAGTCAACCAACCAAATCGTGAAACTGAATAAATTGATTTGAACCGGGCATTGGTATCATACCGGTCTAGTTCTTGACTTCTTGCTTGGTTTTGATTTGGGTTGATCTGGTTTTGTAATTTTTAATTGTAAAACTCAACAAGAATCTCTCTTTTAATTTCCATTAAAAGAGATTTAGGAGTCTCTTTTGATCTAGCGGTACCAAGGTGTTAGAGGAGACCCTAAGGTTGTGGGTTCGAATCCCATTGTGAACAAAAGATGCAGATTTATGAGTAGGATTAGACGAGTGTGTGAGTTCTGCAGTAAAATAACGTTAATCACATATTATGTAGATTTGAAAGTGGAGCGGCAATTCTCGAGCACTTTGCTTGGTTCTTTATAATAACGAAGATAAATTAGTAATGTTTTACAACAGACCATTACAAATTGCCGGGTAACAAAAATCAAAGCAGAGCCCAACAGCTAACCTCTGTGTAGTAAACAAATATACCAACACTAATAAACACCTTTTCAATAAATGGGGAACACAAGACTACAAATAAAAATGCCAATCTCCTGTTGAATCTGTCTTTGTCATTGCCGTTGCGAGATATGAATCTTGAACCTTTTGCTGGAGATACAAGGATTTGTTGGATTATTTCTTCACCAGTTTCATTACATCACCGATCAAATGTAACGAACCAGTTACCAGGACCTAACATGTTCATGAAACAACATATAAATACAGTGATAGAGAAAAAAACTTAAGATCAACGTCAAAGATATTATTAACGATGTATAGGGATGTGTGTGTACCTGCAATCGAACAGACTTGTTTTGTTCAACAGTGTCCCTCAACCATTTAATGGCCAATGGAAGGGATGAGAACACGATACTGTTTTTGCAAGTCGTAATGCTCATGTCATTATGATCTTTGCCCTCACCGGAAACAAGTTCAGCATTTTTGGAATTTCCTGAGAATCATAACATATAATGACTAATGAGGTTGTCGCTTCACATGTGAAAAGCCAAAAAAAGTGTAACATATAGCCCATTAATTGACTATCAATCACTAACGAAACTTTGGGGGTAATGAAAGAAGTCAAGAAAAACCTATGTTAAGGATTCAATGTGGCTGAATGAGTCTATAGCTATGAGAAGAGAAGAAGAAAATAACAGGCTAAGGTTGTGTTTGTTTGCAATTAAGAGGGTCTGTATTTGATCTAAAGTCTGAATTTCAGATCTTAACCTAATTTGTATTGTTTGTTTAAATTCAGACTTAAGATGTTCCAACCTCTGAATTTTAAGAGAAAGAGAGTAGTCTGAATTTAAGAGAAAGAGAGTAGTCTAAATTAAAATTCAGAACCTCTTAATTTCAGATTTTAAGGTCTCCTCTTATTCAGACATGGTTTTCAGACTTCAGACGTTTAACCTCTTAAAAAACAAATAGCACCTAAATATTTGTTGAGTTAGCATACTAGCAAGCATACGACTATGCCCTTTGGAGTATAGGGCTATGCTGACCTCAACGTTATGTTATGTTATTCGTTTCCAATGATCTAATAGTCACATTTAATCAATGGCTGGTTAACTCTGAAGGTGCCGGCCTATTCTTGTGTCCCACAAGTGTAGGGCTATGATGGTTGGTCTCGTAGTCGAAATTTTCCTATTAAACTTTCCTCCATATACTCTTCTGCAATGGCTGGTCTTATTGTAAAGACTTGCTCAAAAGCAGAAAAGGATAGGCGTAGAGGTTCACATGGTAGTTCTGGAATGTAACACATACCACTTTTACCACATGCGACATTCTCCCATACTCTTTGTTGTGTTAGTTGCCATGACTGATCGACTTGATAATCAGTTGGTGGCAAGGACGAGCTAGATCCAACTTTGTTGTAGACTGACATGTTTGGCACAAATAGTGCCTTTTCGAAGTTTATACCTGAAAGATCGATACCAACGACATTAGGAGGTTCCTTCAAATAATAAAACCGTTACATGTTGCCAAATTTCAAAACAACCAAATCGAAAGTGCATAATCAAACGTAATGGAAGTCACAGCCTGGAGGCAGATACACATAACACATGCTATGTGTATTCAACAATAAAATGATATTTGCGAGTTTAATTACCATGGCCAGCACATGTGTCCAGCAGTCTCGGAAAGAGCAATTGTGGATCCCTCACTGACATACAATTGAACAATAATATCTGCATTACAGTCAAGTTAAAAAGGATCAAAGATGAACAAGAGAGAATTGGCAGCATGTCTGCAAACTGCATTCAAACGTAAAAGCTTGTTGGATAGGGGAACCAACATCAACATCAGAGTTCATCCCACACCCACACATGAAACCCCCTTAGAGTTGCATCACACTGCAAACTGAACTTGTGGGCAAACAAATGCAATTGGGAAGTTTTAACACTAGTTGCTAGCGCTGTAATACTATTTCAACTCACCAACTTATAACCATTTAGCTAATAGAAAGAAGCAATAATAATATAATGCTAGGATCTTGTGGAATAATGTATCAACTTTAGTGACAGATATTACATCTGACTATTGTGACCCCATTCACATTATTATTTCTTTATTACTGTCCTAGCAACAGAAGAATCATGTTATGTAAACGATTGAGTGTCAAAATATTTTTACAAATATTTTTATGTAATGGTATCATACACATTTTATGTTGTTTGAGCAGTTGTGCCATGCAGTTTCTTTGTCCAGCAAATATTTTTGTCAACTAAGATGCAAATAATTGCATGTTTAAAATGTTGTCTCTAACCTGAGTGGTGTCCTTCCTGGAGTGATCACCAGTGATATTATGTATAAATTCATTTGAAGCTTTGGAATTATCAAGTTCCTGGTCACTTGAGCATCTTTGTTGTTCATCATCCTCTTTAACCGCACAGGAAAACCAATTTGCACAAACTTCCATGCTTTCAGGACTATGTGCTCCGTCCAAATAAAACACCAGGTCTCCTGGACTTTGAATATCACATACGCGATCAGGAATGATCTGGGCCCGTCCTTGTAGGCTTGCTGATGTCAGCCCTTTGATGAATTGCGCAGGTAAAGAACTCTGTATCCAAGCAGAACAATCCCCTTGATGAATTAAACACATGGGGAAAAATATCTATATCTCCCTTTTAAAAGAACTTACAGACTGATCCAGGTATTCAACTTCCAAGTGACCAGTCCTTTGAAGCCATGTAGAGCTTAACATGATTGCAAGCCCTGCATTTACATATTGATGATCGCCTGCAAGCCCAAGATGTAATCCATTTAGCAAGTTGTCATCCAACCGATTTGCCACTTGAAGATGCACCTGTAACGGTATTAATTACATTACATGATAGTTGTGATTTTCTGCCAAATGCAACATAAGGTATAAAATCTACAATCTAACTCGACCGGTTCTTCATGTAGCATTCAATCGCTTGGAACTCTATAGTATAAACTATAAAATTGAGTGGCTTGTAGAGGTTTGACTTGAATCATATAACATACAATTTTAGCGCCTTACACAGGTGGACTCTCTAAGGGCGTTTTATTGCAGCAAGTAGCTCAGGGATGGGTTGATTAAATGATGAGTCATGGTTAGAACCATATACACAATGAACTGTTACAGAAATTGCAACTTACTTTCAACTGGGAAGCCTTCTCTTTAAGTACTTGCATAGCTTCATCTGGTTGGGAAACAGTAAATGCAGGAACACCTTTCTGTATAAAAGAAAAAAATAACAGATCGTAATCAAGCTCTAAGTGAGAAAACAGAGCACATGCTTTTTCATACTATAGACATCGTACTAGGCATGTGATTTGGAAAAGCACCTTAAAGATACCAGCCTTCTCCCCCGCAATAGCTCCAAGAGTATATCCTGATCATTGCATGTTTTATATGAAATTGGAAAGATTAAGATTTGTGAAATCTTTGAACTTTAGCCATACAATGTGCGTGGTACAAAGATATACTTGCATCAATTAGACATGACAACATAGATACACGGACATTCGTTTTATAAAAAAAACTACTAAATAAATTAATTGAATAATACTACAACAGATCATGCTAACTTTATATGTCCAAATTTCCGAATAAATAAATAATTTAGACTGTTACAAGCTTTTCAGGAGACAAGGTATGCTGAAAACTTGAAAGCAAAACAAGCAGTTTCTTAAGATTTTAAATATAAGAGGTGGTGGAAGAAAAAAAAAAGGTAGCAAACCACACACAACTGGGAGAAAGACACATTTAGTTTTATAAAGTAATTAAAGGGGTCAAGAAGTGTAGGAACTAACCAAGAATTTCTGTATGGTCGTACCCTAGTGGTGTGATACCACATACTATGGGTGTCTGAACCTGAAAAGTTTTGCGTCATATTAGATACATTTCTTGTGTGTAAACATCAAGTACTAGCATAGTAGCATATACACAAGGAGATAGAATACATCTTGCTTCAGTAAATTGAGAAGCTTAAGTAACAGAACAGAAGAAGTTCAGTATATTGTAATATTGTATGAGCCCAGATATTTGCATACCACATTGGTTGCATCAATCCTTCCACCTAATCCAACCTCCATAATAGCAACATCTACCTGCACCCAAATGCTAAGCACATGTAACAATCTCTATGATGATTGTATTTATGTTCCTTATGACATTATGTGGTTATAGGGATGTTTGTGAGAGGCGATGGAGTAAGCTGTTACTGAAAATTGATTGCATACAATATACATACTTGCTCTGCTGCAAAGATTTTGAAAGCAAGTAAAGCAAGGAAGCGGAATAAAGTTGGCATTGGTATCTCATCTTTGCATTTTTCCTGCATATGGAAAAATGAATAAATAAGAATTAACCAAACAATATTGAGAAATAAAGAAACAAAGTAAATTCTGATATAACAGGGCAAAAGAATTTCTCATACGCCATAGCTCATCATTGATGATCGCCATGGGAAGTGTGCAATATATGACCTAGAAGCTATAAGGTTGATTAAAAGCTATACATCAATACTGCTGATGCATCTTTACATACTTTGACGGTTTGACCTAAAAAACAAGAAGAAAAAAGAAAAGGAGAATCAAGGGATTGGTTCCTATTGAGGAATGGAAATGAGAACATTAAGGGGAATGAATAACTAGTTCACCCCCACCCACCCAAAGGAAAAATTTATAAGGAATGGCTTGATAGCCATTTTTTTTTTTTATTTTTTTTTTTTTTTGGGGGGGGGGGGGGGGGGGGGGGATGATTATTCCATTATATCCTACCAAGCATCATCAGTCATTTCCATTGCAGTTACTTACATGCTAATACCCCTAACCAAGCACCCCCTGAGAATAGCTCTTATTATTTAGATAAAGGCATGAGGGCCAAGAAGACTAGCTTCTGACAATGACTTCACTGTAAAAAAATCTAAAGAAACATTTGTGATATTGTTACTCCTACTATTGAAATCAATAGAAATGGATTATAATTAGGAAAATAACCTACGTTTTACAATAAACCCACTGAACTCTTGAGAAGTTCTTATAAACCTTTAATCGAACAGCAGTTCTCAATATCTATTTTTGCTTCAACAAATATTTTGGAGAGAATAATTATTAACATCCTATCCCATGGAAATCACAACAACTACCTTTAGGCACACAATTCTAGGAGCTTCTAGGTCAATCTAACCAAAGTCATCCTACAAAATTTGTTTTCCTTAAGATGTTATTTCGGGCATAAATTAACATATGGAATATGATCTCAGAGATCTTCTAATTACATGGACTGAATAGGTGCTAAAAGTGCATGCAAATTAGTGAACCTTCACTGGGACAGAAACTAAAAATGGGGGAAATTACATTCATGTAGTATATAGGTCAGAAATCATGCCTTCAGCCTATCCCAACACCACCAGAAGTAAGCCAAAAACTTCTCTTTGCATATGTCCTCGCTGAAACAGAGCAAAATGGGGAATTTGAGAAACCTTTTACACTTAACTTGAGATGTCTTATATTAAAGTTTACCATCATATAGAAAATATAATAAACGAATCAATTGGTATACAACATAAAGGGATTCCATGAATTGCATATCAAATTTATTATGTGAAGGTTAGATGATCTGTTTAAAATATACACAAAGGCATACTATCTGCCAGAAAACTACTGTAGGCTTCACAACTCAGGAAGTTGGATGCAATGTATCCTATAGGTCTTAGATTGATCTGACGCCAAAATCATAAGACATTGTCAGCTAACCAAACCCGAAATCCCAACACAGTAGAAAAATCAAACTCATGTAGGCAGATAAAGGTACCACTAGTCATTTTTCTTGAATTTTAGGATATTTGACTTTACGGTTTGCACCGTGCCACCACCTATATCCGCCCAATCAGCTTAGCTATATCTTCAGAGTAATTTATTACTTCAAACACTTCCCCTGTATCCACTAATGTGTTATAAAGGGTTGGTTGAGTTTAGTTAAGTTGACGATCGAGGTGAGCATGAAAACCTACTTAATAACATGATAATAAAAGTAGCCCAGTTAATTATGCCAGTAGTTAATTTAGTCACGTTATAAGAATTTTAAGTCCATAAAAAACATATTTGTGTGAAATTACATTTTTCAGGTTTTGTAACCCTCACCCATCTAATCGAAATCTTTCTCTAACATCGATGAGGTGAGGAGATGTGAAGAGACCAGTGTGAAAGCCACAATTGCGTAATATAGCTTCCGTGAACACACATGTTGATCCCTGGAAACAATTCAATTTGGACCCAAATTAGCACAATTTATAAACACCCATGTGTTTTTATATATAGATCAATTCATGTAAATACAGTTTGAGAAAGATAAAGGAAGAAACAGAGTGGACAAGTTCAAACAAGTCAAGGTTCTGCTCCTTCGAGATCAAAACCACATGGGCTGATTAAAACTTCTGCAACAAGTATTCAATGTCAATCTTAATACCAAACAAATTCTACAACAATGCTTGATAATTTTTTGTGCAGAAGCACTTACAAAAACTCGATTTATTTGAGTTATATCTGTAGGAATGAATGACTTTAATCATAAGTCATAAATAACACGATACTTGACTCTAGCACCATCAGAATACAGGAAAGGACCGACTCTTTGTTATAACAGTGTCTGCCATGACTATAGTGGGATTAAATGCTTGTAGTTGTTGACTTGTTGTACATATTAACAAATTTATTTACATACCATTACCGCCAAGTTACTCTTTTGAGTTTTAATATATGTGCCTTCTGTGAAAATGAAAGATAAAACTAGTCTTACACTGATTACAAACAAAAACTGCTACTTTTGATGGGAATGACCAAAGCAGACAACCAACATCTTACCTTTCCTTTTGTACCTGCAACATGGACAATCTTCATCTTGGAAATCGACTCCTCCAAGTCCAAAATCTATGACAATGGTGAGAGGGGAAACCATTAATCATCAAACAGTTGATAACATCATAACACCCACACCCTAAGAAAGAAAGATCATTTCTGATTTCGACGTATCATCTGAAACTTGCCAAGAATATCAATATTGAATTAAATTCTACAAACTTCTTCAAATAAGTATCACTAAGCTCAAATTTTGTACCTAACATCACAGATAAAAACTATTTTATTTGCTAGATTCATAACAAAAATCTACTTAGACTTCCATGTTGGTACAAGGTTTGATACTAAAGCTCAAAACAACACCTATTTACTTGAAAGAGAGAAGTTGTTAATACCACCTTAACATAGTCAAACATCAACTCATATCTATGATCGACGACGCTCTTATCAGCACGATTCTTTTTGGTAATAAGAGACGACAAAGCCTCCATCGCTTCATCATAAGCTGAAACACTACTAGGTTTTCTGGATCCAGGTTCACCTTTTTCACCAAATCAATTTCACTTTCATTTACATCAAATTAAAACGATAAAATCATGGATTTAACATATGAACTACAAATGTCATCATGCGGCAATTGAACAGCACATGAATCCAATACATGTAGAGCATAGGGATAAAGGATATATGAAAAGTACCTTTTGCCATGATTGATTAACGCAGTAGGTGATCTTCTAATACCTGAATTCGTCCAGAAGGATATAATCCGATTGATAAGAGATGATGAAACTCAGTGAATGTATACGATCGGTGTATTCATGCAGCAAGCAGACGAAGTAAAAATGGAGAGATTTGCAGATATGAAATTAATGGCGGCGGAAGAAGTTAAAGAGCACAGTGAATGTGGTATTGGTGGTGATGGAGGGAACACAGTCACACACCATCATCATCGACTTCAGTTGGAAAATTGCTTTTTGAATTCTTTACTGTTATTTTTCGAAAGAATTATTTATCATGACAACAAACTTTTCAATTTTTTTTTATTTTTATTTTAGAGAACCAATAATAAACTTTACTTTTATTCTTTAGTATTTTTTTTATTTTAAGGGGTCACTAACGATGGCTAAAAAGTCGTTTTGTTCCTTAGATATATATCACACTGATACTTAATCTTTAGTTAATCAATTACATTAAATTTTTTAGAAAGTTGATTGCTAACAAATTGAGATGTTAAGATTATAGTTATTAGTAATAATTTATATAAAAAATAGAACAATTAAAATATGTATATAATTTATAAAACATTCAGAAAGTACATAAAACAAGTTAATTCATTAAGTAAAAACTATAGAAATGGATAATTATTATGCATAGAAACATAAATAATAATTCATATAAAAATTTAACAAATATAATAGTTTATATTTTAACATATCAGGTAGGGTCAGTGATTATAATATTTTCTACTAGGTTATTACCCGTCTACTACACGGGTTGATCCTATTAATTAGAATATATAAATATATGAAAAAATATAAAGTAATTATAATATTTAAATAAAAAAGTAGATACATGGTTTCAAATCATAAATCGGAAAATACTTCCTTATAAACAACATTGGTTGTTTTGATGTTAAGTTGCTAACTCTACCTTCCTTTTCTAAAATTAAAAGTTTTAAACATTTTCTACTTTTAACTTTAGAAAAAGACAACATTTATAAAACATAACAGAAACCCTTATTTGAAGGATTTATTTATAAAACATCTGCTAAATTATTGCATTTATTAATTTAATTTATTTTTTTTATTCATTGTTAATAGCAAGAAAACCATGTGAACGTGGCATATTATTGTTTAGCCAAATGACGTTCTAGTTAAGCTTCATGTGGCATCTAATTATTCATTTAATAGAATAGACAGATTCTCGATCAACTTCAAGATTACCTAGTCAAATTTGTGGAGAGAGAAGGCTTTACCCATTTACTGGTTTCATCAAAATTTGTTACTTTTTAATAAGTTTTTTATTTTATTTTACAGCATGACACATCAACCACATCACTAAAACTTAAAACGGATTTTAGATACCTTACGTTAAAAAGTAATTGTTATAATCCGTTCAATGGTAATTTTTTATGTTACATTTACCGTTGAATTTTAACTATTATATCAACTTTCATGATAATTTATCCATTTATTATAATATTGATGAAATAAGTTGGCATTAACAAAATAACAGGCAACAATAATGATGAATCATGGTTGCTTTTCCACCCCAAAACATCATATTCTTTTGAAGAAGAAATCTTTTTAACTCTTTTCTCTACCTTTATTCACATATCAGCACATGTGTAAAGGCGTACAATATTACTTAGTTGTAGGACTGTTTTTAAATCTTTGTAAGATTAGGGATAATGACAAAAAAAAAAAAAAAAACCCGAACCCGTCGGAAAAACCCGAAAACTGATCTAATCGGGACGGGTTTTTCCAAACCCGATTAAGTTAAACGGGGCACGGGGCGGATATGGTATTGATAATACCCGTACCGTATACCCGATTACATAACCCGTTAAAATCCCCGAATACTCCGATTACTTTTTTAATAGCAAAATGCTATTTGTATTGTATATATATTATATATAAGAGATGAATATTTTTATCTATCTTATATATGAAGTGGGGTTCAATGGAGAATCTCCATGCATCGAAGAACCTTGAAGAACCACAATGCACCATCACAAATGCATCACAATAGCGTGATGCATCATTACTTCCACGCGATGCATCACAATTCCCGCGTGATGCATCAACTTCCACGTGATGTATTATGATTTTCTAGCGATGCATTGTGGTTCTTCAAACTTATTCGATGCATATAGGTTCTCCATTGAACTCACCCCCTTATATATTATACATAAAAAATATCATGTATAATGTAAAGAATTTATTCATTTACATATAATTATTGAAATGGTTTTTTTTTCGTTATCATTTTATAGGGATACGAATTTACTTTGATATTAGTCTTGTAATGTTAACATACATGCATGGACTTTTTTAAGCTTAAATGAACCATGTGTTTAAATTTCATATTATTGATTTATAAATGGGTTACCCGATTTCCTGCGAGATTTCTCGCGTACCCGATGGGGATCCCTGTTTAATGCCCGCGGTTTTTTTAAACGGGGACGGGATTTTCATTTCTCGCTCCGAACCCGCCCCGTTGTCATCCCTATGTAAGATAGTCGCTTGTCGAGTCATGTTATTTTAAAAATTGAAATATAATACATATCTAGATTTATTAAAATTTAATACCAATCGAAATTGTTAATCGAACTTTGAATGAATATATCGATTGCGATACTTTGTTATTTTGCTATGATTAAGTAAGACGAATTTTGAATCATAATTGTTGATAAAATATTCGATTCTGATTAGTGATTTATTAGTGTAATTTTATGATACTTTGAATCATTGTTTTATTATATATGTAGTCTGAAGGGATAATTGCGCAAAAAACTATCAACTTGTCAGTTTTTTGTGATTAAAACCCCAAACCATTTTCCGTTGCATAAAAAACCCCGAACTAACTAAAATTCAGTAAATCAAGGTTTTATCAAATGGTAACCAGTTGAAACCGGTTTTTAAATCCTACGTGGACCGGTAAATAACTTACATGAAATAAATTTTAATTGTTGAAACCGGTTGCCAAATATTACACATCATTTAACCCTCGTTGATGATGTATTCTCGTTTAAAAAGTACAATTAAAAATTATTAACGGAAGTTTAAATGATTTGTAATACTTGACAACCGGTTTCAACAATTAAAATTTATTCCACGTAGGTTATTTACCTGTAACGACCCGAATTTTTATATAATTGATGATTAATATTTATTGTAACGAAATACGATTCGAGATATTAATTTATTTCAAACACACAAATAAAAGTTGTGTGTGGATAATTATGAATATATGCCTTGAATATATAAAAAGGACTTTAAAAGAAATGCTATTAATTCCAAGGTATAAATGGTAAATAGGTGAAAGTTGTGGGTTGGAAAGAAAAAGAAGAAGAAATCTTCTTCTTTTTGACTTATATTATACGCAGACACACACACTTTATGTGTGTGTGTTCATCTTTTTCAAAAACTCCAAATAGAGAGAAAAGAGAAGAGAAGAAGAAGAAGGAGAAGCCAAAAATCGGCTTTTTGTTGAAAGCTTCGTCGTTTTTTAAAGATCCAAGAGGTAACCACCCTTGTCTATAAATCTTGTTATTTTATTTTTCTTATCCTCTCCATCTTCATACGAAGAAGATGAGAAACCCAAATGGGTTTTTATGAATGTTATGGAGAAATCGTTAGATCTTGAGGTATGATAATGAAATATAGTTAGAATCATCATTTAAAACATATTTTTCAAGTTTTATGGATTTTGATGGGTTTTAGCTCAAAAACCCGAAAATGGAGTTTATGAACTCTTGATGATTCAAAAGGAATAAAATGGTGTTTTTGACAGCTTAAAATGTGTTATAAAGGGTATATATATGTTTGGGAATGACCCCAAACCGTTTGTAATAAATATGAAAAGTTTTGGTAGTTTTGAGCATTAAATTCGAAGGGGCAAAAGTGCAGACCTGCACCCGAGTTGCCCTAGATTTTGAAAGAAAAATTTCTAAGTTAAAGGATCCGGATGACTTGGGATCCGAATTCGGATGGGGGGTCCGAAATTCGGAGTTCGGACCGTGCTTCGGTTAGAAGGGATCCGAAACTCGGATGGTCCCTGATCCGAATTCGGATGGCTTGAAATTCGGATGTGTAGGTCCGAAATTCGGATGTGCCTAGGACCGAGTTCGGGCCGTACCTCAGACGAGTTGGTCCGAAATTCGGATGGTCCCTGACCCGAACTCGGATGATCCGAAGTCCGGCTGGTGCTGATCCGAATTCGGATGGGAACGTGAGCCCAGTTCCGGTCAGAAATTGTAATTTTAATTAGTCCTTGGGATCGTTTGTCATAATAACTTTTGTCACCAATTGTGAAGAAAATTAGCCCAAAATAATTATGTAGATCGAGGCCGAAATTAATTAGATCTTACGACTAATATATCCGAATCAAAGTTGAGAAATTATAAACGGTGATACTTATAATATTATATTATGAACCAACTTGTAGGGGTTTTGACGGGTTAAGTCACGTGGAGATTATCACTCCTACCTTGACAATTATAACTCGGTTTTGGGGCCGAGAGCGTATTGTGTATCACTGTGAATTCTAGTATTAACGTATTTGCATGCATATCATGAATTGTATGTTACTTCTTTCGTATCATTATTGTCATTTTCATGTTTTGCCATCACATACATCATAATTATTGTTTATCACTCGGTTGATAAGTTGTTGATCGTTCGTTTGACCTCTCCGCCGAGACGGTAAGCCTGAGTGTGGTAACCCAGCGGAATCATAATGGTAAGCCTGAGTGTGGTAACCATTATTGCCTGTAAAACGATAAGTCTGTGGTGGTAATCGTATGGCATCATTGTAAACTGCATATCGATAAGCCTGTGGTGTGGTAATCGAGCAGTAGATTGTAAACCCATTGTACGGTAAGCTTGTGTATGGTAACCGCAATGTGGTAGCTTATAGCCATTAGTTGGCCTCCAAATTTGTTAGTCGAATTCATGGCATTGCATGGCATCATTCATATATCGCATGGTACTTTAATCTAGAATCTCACTAAACAACTTTGTTGTTTACCCGTTAGTTGTTATTTCTTTCAGGATCTGTTAAGGGCAAAGGCCCGGCTGGCCCAAGTTGATAGATATCGTTTGGAGCTCGGATAGGAGCTCAACATTTTGTAGATGATTGGGGCGGGAGTAGCAGACTTCCATTTTTGGACTTACGTGAATTAGTTGCTGTTTATTAATTCGTTTGTAACTAAATAGATAACTTAATCTTGTAACCACAGTTACATTGCTCCGTGATTTCCGACACTCTGTTGTGTCTCATGCAAAGTGTTTGGAATCACGTTGATGATTATTAATTGCAAAAGTTTTAATTTGATCGTATTTCCGCAAGTACTCTGTATAAATTAACGTATAATAGTATCGAAATACTCGTATTAGTTGTTGGTTTTTATGGAAAATAATAGGGTTAATTATGAAAAAAAACAAAACTTTTCTGTAAACCAAATTGAAAATAATAACTTGAAGACTTTCTTAGGAAGAAATAACATGGAACCATCAAATCGCAAAAAGTAATGAAAACTTGTCGTTTTTTTTTTTTGGTATTAAACCCTTTATTAAAAGCTCTGTACCAAAAATTCCCCATGCTGAAATCATTTACATATTTTCAATTCAGCGTTTTATTTGTTCTCGTAATTAGGGCTTTCATTTCGGACTTCAATTACAGTTGTACAAAAACAGAAAACTCGAATCTCGATCAAGTTTCATCGCCACATCCATTAATCTGACTTGGTTTCTTCTTCTTTGCTCTCACACCACCAACACAATTCCATGGCGGAATCCTCCTACACTAGTCTTCCTACTAGTCACTTACCTGGTTCAGTTCCGGTACGTACACGATGATATCATGTTGCTTAACTACTAATTTGCCCATGTTTATGATCAGTATTACTAGTTTTTGCTACCGATTGATGCTGTAAATTGTCAAATTGATCTCATTAAGTGTTGCGTTGTTTTTTATGCGTTATGTAAAGCAATCGGATGGTGAAACTTCATGATTCTTCACTGTGTCATTCGTTTTCCTTTTATTGTGTGCTGTTTTTTTTGTTGAGATACGCCTTTAAACTGTGTTTTGTTTGAGCTTTTATAATGCTAACCGTTCTAATTGGTTATCATAGTTAGATTACCTCCGTTCTATAGTCGGAGATACTAACAGCAATATTCTCATTCCATTTGAAATCTACTCCCAACATTATGCGATTACAGTACTTGTTATATAGTTTGATTAGCTAGCATCTATTTCCTAAACTGTAACATCCGTCATGTTTATAGATAACCTGATCGACGTCCAAAACACCTTTTGAATATTGAGATATTGCCTAATCAGCTCCTCTTGAGTTTCTGGGAGAGAACGGTTGGAGTGTTTGGTTTGCTAAATGCAACTGCTTTAAGGTATCTGAAAATTATTTCCTAATCCTTAATTATGGTTTTGTGAAAGTCACATACTCACATGCTGAATTTAACTCGTTAATGAACTACAAATGTATCTCAAGTCTTAGAATGGAAGGAATTTTCAACTGGTTTATGAACTACAAATGTATAAGTTATGTCATGAGTTTTGAAATATTTTTTGGTTGGCTGTTTGAAATTTTATGTGGATTGTGGGCTGTTACTATGTTGATTCGTATGCCTTTACTATCTGCAATATGATAATCTGGGGCTCTGGGCTGGACGTGAACAATGAATAAATTATTTGTGATTAACATTAAAGTAATTATGGGATTTATCTGTTATGTTCAGGCTGTCATAACTGAAGGAAAGGCACCAGCTATACAACAGGGTACAGGACTCTTGGGATATGGTTCTATAGCTATTGAAGTCTCTTTCAACTGTAGTTGAATTCTAAAAATATAGCCTATTTATCTTTATTTGAAAATTTGAATGTTCTGCAGATCCTGAAGCAAATCTGCAAATATTTCCTCCTAATAGTGGTGGTGGTGGTCGGGGTTACCAGACTCTGACAAGTCCAAATGGTATGCTACATCATATTCTTTGTAGATTTTCATGAGAAAATGGTCAATAGGACCATACTGTCTACTGTTTAGCTTCCTTCTTGGGAAAAGCTGGTCATCTTTTATAGTCTTTATTTTTAATAGCTCATTATCTTCTTTGCTTCTTATATATAGTAAAAGTAATCATGCGGTTAGTAACAAGTCCCCATGATTAATTTGAAGTTGACATTTTTTTTGAAAGGAGATACAAACAAAAAATAGAACACATAAGGATGATGTTTGTATCATTAACCCTTTCTTATCTAATCAATAATTGTTCTACACTTGCTCAGCTAGAGTGCTCCTCTTAGTACAACTAACCTTGAAAGAGTAAGTTTTGATCCTCTAAATCTTTTGATGTGGTAACTTTTAGATGCTTATGAATTACTACATCTTTGGTGTATGCTCATGAATCCTGTTGGCTTCTAGGCTATAGAAGAACATATGAATACTAAAATGATGGGATACATCTGGTTTTGTACCTGACTATCACATTCACTAATTACCTAATAATGCATTATGCATCTGTTAAGTTCAGACACTGATATGCCGCTATGGAATCTAAGAATGTGGGACCGCTCACTGGTGAGTGGATGGGGGTTAGGGGGAGCTGCCCCTTGTGGGGTTCCTGGAAAAATATCTTAGGCCCGGCCGGGTTTTCCTTATTTGGTTTTAGTACCTATATATATTGACCCTATTAAGGTAGTTAAAGGCAAAAGGCACACTTGAGGCAACACACCCTATTTAGGGACTAAGGCGAGAGGCACTAGCTTGGACTAACTAGCTAAGTTGGCTAGTTATAATTTCAACCTAGTGTGTATGACACAATTTAACATAAATCAAAGGATATTCGATTAAATATAAACATAAGTCATTATACAATAATAGCTTTAGTTTATAATGCAGAAAAAACAACCAAGAAAAAGAAGTATTAACTCTTAAACGAACATAGAGCAAGTGTCATATTTTACGGTCTAATTATACTTCTTAAATTCCTATTCACTTTGTTCTAAGTTATCATCTGTCGTATATCCTCACCGCTCTCTATTACCTCCACTACATCTTCTCCATCCATAAGATCCTCCTCTAATTCTGATTTAACATCTATGCAGACTCTGATTCTCTGACTTCTGAATTCTGATTGCAGATGGTGTTTATTGTTGCAATACATTCTATTTGATCACTTATGGGTCAACTAATTTGTGTGCAAGGCAGTGGATCCATGTTAAATCACATGTTTGAGCTGTAGCTTGATACTTAAAGTTTGCAAATTGACAAGGATACCATTTCTTGCTTGTTACTTATCCAAGATACTATAGATTCATCTGAAAAGGATGCAATATCCTATAGTGGATTATGGTTGTAGTCTTGTAGAGGCATTCTAAAATCAAGGTTGCAATGTTCTGTATAAATAGAATTTTGAGTAACATTTTATATTTTCACACGAGGATGTGCATAGGGTAATAAATTGGACATAATATCTTCTCCAGTTATCCCCTGTCATATGGATTGAAGCTTTGGTATGTATTATCCATGATGATGAGAAAGCATTGCCCTAGTGAATACTCATGATTGTGTCATGGATGCATTCAGAGTAGTGTGTTTCTTGGAAAACACGATTCAACATTATCAGGTTGATTATTCTTCACTGAGTTAGGGGCCTAAAGTAAGGTATGAGCAATGTGGCTCTAGTGCTCTACTAACTTAACCACATGGAATTGAGTCCATGGCTACTTTATGACCAAGTTTGTGACACTTCAACATTTGGTTAACGGGATTATTAGTTCGATGACCTAGTCGTAGATGTCTAGGAAGTTAGTAATAACGTATGGGAACAAATAATACCAATTTTATCATTTAACTTGATTGGAGTCGCACAATTCTCGACTTTTATATTCATATTAGTATTATTTGTTTGTCGCACATAGTACTAATGAATATACGTCGAGCACTAAAATACTGACGTTGGCAGTAACAACAGTTAGGGGTGAGCATTCAACGGTCCAAACTGGTGAAACCGACAAAACGAACCGGACTGGACCAGACCAGACGTATTCGGTTCAGTTTGGTTCTCGGTCCACAATATTTATAAAAATTAGTTTTTGGTTCGGTTCGGTTTTGCATTTTTCATTGAAAAAATCAGAAGTCAAAACTAAACCAAACTGGTACACTTCGGTCCGGTTCTCACTTTCAAATTTTGGTTTTCGGTCCGTTCGGTTTTGGACTGCTGCACACCCCTAACAACAGTGGCTAGCGTTTGTAATTGCTATTGATGGCGGCTGCTACGGTTTTTTTATTGTGTTTGAGATGATGGTGCATTCATGACTGCTAGGGTTTTAGATGGTGGTGTTTGTATAAAGATACAACCTGTTTTAATACCATGCAAGTGATAGAGGTAATTCTTTGTGTATCACGTTAACTTGAAGGCTAAAGAAGAATGTGTAAACAGTTAAATACTACAGTGGGTGGACTTACCTAAATGATACACTCTAGTTACCTAAACAATACATTATATGACTACACATATAACCCTACTTTAACATATCCATGGTGTTAACATGCAAGTTTTGGTTGTTAATTATCAATTACTGAAATTCAGTCTAGAGTATTCGAAGTGGATATGTTGACAGAAAAGAGAGATCATTGGCTCAGTTGCTAGTTAGTGAATAGTTCTAGTGGATAATCGGAGAGAACCTCATCTAGTATGGTTTAGATACTCATTTGCAAACTTTCCAGCTTGTTGTTCTTGTTCCATTTGCTTCCTAAATCCTACATCACAAGTTTTTTGGTGATGACATGTTAGCATGAAAAGGTTGTTTCTTCTGGTACTTGCCTAAATATGACACTTGTTGATTCGTGTTTCCATATGCAACAAGGGTAGGCAGGACAGACAGACGACCTAAAGGTGCACTCAGAATGTTGAAACTTTTGTAATGTGATTTTCATATATAATATGTGAAGTTGGGCAAGGGATAGATCGTAGTAGAAGTCCTCTTTCTATTGGATCTTATTGTTGTAAATATCAGACTTATTGAGAGAGAACCTCCAGAAGCTATATCTATATTAAATGACACCCTTTATTATTTTGGCACATGTTGAAGAGTTCTTGCAGTCTTCCAGAATTATGCCTTTGACAGATAACTATGTTCTTTTTCAATATCGAGCCCAGGTCCATTTTCTCTTATTTATAAACAAAGTTAGTAGTTACCAGAAAACCCGGAGTTGTCTTTTCAATGGTACGATTGTCCAATATTGTGCTGGTCCTTGACGCATTCTAGTTTTCAATCATAATTGCATCTTCAATACAAAGCATGGATCACTTTAAGTGTCCAGAATGTCATACTGAAGAGAGTAATTATTATTGGAGTGAGATGGAGATAAGTTGACAACAGAGACCTTTTTGTTCCTTTGCCACCTAAGGAGCAGCGTTTAACAGGCTGCATGGCTAATAAGATGAGCAATCAGCACATACGACTGTCGGATAATTATTCAATTTGGAAATTCTGTGAACTGGCTTGAAACTCATCAAACCGTGTTTGTCAATGTTGATATAAATAATATGAGATAAAAGTTTTGCCATCTCTGGTTCTTGAAGCATATTTACAGCAAGTGGCACAAAAAAAACAGTAGAAGCTAATTTCATGTAGTCCTAAATATACAGATGGAGATGGACAACAATCTGCAGGCAACTGGAATGGTGCATTCAGCATCTCATCTTACACACAATATTTTAATGTCGATACGGATGATGTTGTGAACAGATTAACAGGTTCTTTGTATCCCACTGGTGATTTTTTCAGGAAAATTGAAGCTAACCCAGATCTGTAAGTTGTGTTCTCTCTCGCTCGCTCTCTCTCTCTATCTCTCTCTCTCTCTCTCTCTCTCTCACACAACCACACGACCACACAAACTTAAGCTTACTTTATGAAAGGTTTGGTTTGAGGGATTTTATGGTATCTACCACAGAGGCTAGAATCACTGTGCTCACAGGACATGCCTTTGACTTTAAGTCCCTCCAACTAATGATGAAAATTTGGATTGCAAGTTATACTTCTGTTTGTGGAAAGCTGATGAAAGAAGCTTGAACAAATTTTTATTAACTTCTTAGTTTTCAAATCGTGAACTTATCTTATTTTCGTTTTGTATTTTAGATATGGGCTCATCTGGATCTCCACCACATTGGTATTTGTGATAGCTTCTGTTGGTAATTGTGCCACGTATCTGATGAGTAAAAAAGGCGACACTAGTGTTTCTTGGAGCTTTGATGTCAGCTACTTCCAGGTTTCAGCCATTGCGGTGTACGGTTACGTGTTCATAGTTCCACTGGGATTTTACTTGTTGCTTCAGTATTTCGGTTCAAGGGTTGGCCTTGTCCACTTTTGGTGCATGTGGGGATACTCTCTCTTCATTTTCATCCTCAGCTCTGTAAGTATCTATTTCGCATGTGTTCTTTTACTAACCTAAATGCCCACCACTTATTAACATTTACAACATGATTAAATTTACGTTTTGGCAATAATATTATGATGCAATTTACATAGAGGTTTATGTGGTTAAATGGCAACTCATCCTTTGCCTCACATAGGTCATTGTACCTTTTTCATAGTCATTTGAAATGACAAAGTAATCAACGTATCTTATCCTTTGCCTCACTTAAACAGCCCGAAAAAAGTAGAATGACCACATATGAAAAAATCTGTTTCCATTCAATGTGACAAACCTTTTAATATAGGGTTAATTACCATTTTGACCATCCAACTTTTAGATTTGTCTCATTTAGCCGCTAAACAATTTTTTATCCTGATTTAACCACTAAACTTTTGTTTAAAGTTCTATTTTGGGTAAAATGAATGAAACTAATGGCTAAATTGATACAATATATGATAGTTTAGTAGCCAAATTGGGACAATTTTCAGTGGTTAAATCAGTAAAAATATAGTTTAGTGGCTAAATATGTATACAAAAAATAGTTTAGTGGCTAAATCGAGACAAAAAATAGTTTATTGGCTAAATTGAAAAAATTCTAAAAGTTGGATGGTCAAAATGACACTTAACCCTTTAAATATAATACTCTTGTCAAGTTTGAACGTGGATATGAGTAATCATGTATTCCTTCTAAGTTGTGACATAAATTTCTTTGTCCATACATCCAGCTGTTATTGGTCATCCCGGTAGATTTTCTGCGATGGACAATCACGCTCATCACAGGTGTTGCGTCAGCTGCCTTTGTTGGTTTGAACCTCAGATCTCACGTGGAGTTGAATGATCTGACCATCGTGTTGGTTGCTGCTTGCGTCTTGCAATTTTCTCTTGCTATCTTTATCAAATCGTGGTTCTTCCGTTAAGCTCATAAAGCACCATAAAACATTGTGTTTTGCAAGTGAATTTTGAAAAAAAAAAAAAAGGTGTTGATTGTAGAGATTGTCATAGGATTAGGCATCTTAGATTGAGAGGAGAATCTCATATCGATGGTGTGAGTGAGAAGCAGTGTTTAACAACATACAGTTTGAGTTTGTAGAAAGGGGGAAGAAGAAGAAGAGTAATATAAAGCTTCTTCTGTTTTGTTGCCATTTTATTTGGGTTGAATGGTTGGATTTGCTTGTAAAATAGTAGAATGATGCTATGGGCCTATGATTTGTAGCCCAAGTTGGTTGAATGAAACTTGAGAGAATGTTTCTTTTGGGCCTTCATGCATTAAGGCTTAATAGGGTTGTTTTTGTTTAAAAAAAAATAATTATTTTCATATCTTTTATCAGTTTCATGTTAACCAATAACTATTATTATTATTATAAAAAAAATATAACTTTTAGAAAACCTTATTAAAGGTAACGAACGGTACTTTTCAGGAAACCAACTTTCAAATTTTATTTAAAGATTTCCATATCTACTTTTAGTTTACTATATTTGCATGCGTTAATATAATCTGATGGCTAAAATGTAAAAAAGTAAAAGTTTGTCATCATAAATAGATGATATTTATATGTTTTAGCTATGTATAAGATTCTACATCCCATGCTTGAGGGAGCTCATGTTTTTGTGTTGGATTTGAGTTTCTGAGCAGGTCTTTGTCAACCTAAGACCTTGGGTTTGGTACAAAGTCGATAATCAAGTTTCTGTCAATCTATTCATGTGGTCATGATGAGCGGCCTTTTACGGTACCTATGTGCATGCTTTTTAAAAGATTCTACGCTAGTCTTTTTCGACATTCGGCTTAGTTGAAACATGATGAGCAAACATCTAGCTATCAGGTCATTTAACATGAACAAAAGAGTGACGATAATTTGAATTTTGATTTGACCTGACACAAATTGTTAAAGGGAACTCTGGGAATAAACCAATAACTTTGCTGTATGCTTTCTTACAAAGTGCCAAAACACCATCTCAGTTTGATTGAGAAACCGTAGTTTTTGTTATTGAAATTTCAAGTACACGACAAGTTCCTATAGTCTATTAGCAAATCATGACTTTAATATTTAGTTATACGTATACTTTAAAGTCTCTAAAAAGTATCTTATCATCTTCACCATCCATGTTTCCTTGCTTCGTCTCATTTGAAACAACATCTTTATACATTTCTTTTATTACGGTTAATAGAAACGATAATTTAACAAAAAAAAAAGACGTTCATATGCTAAACCAAACATACTCAAACTTGCAATATATGGTGCAATGTTAATCAAAATAAGATGAGAAGAGAAAAGAAAAAGAAAAAAATATTATTATTTATTTCCGTCTTTGTGTATCAAAAGAACTCATTAATACCAATGGAGTTTAGCTCATTTGGTAAGAGGTGTGTGATGTAAGTGTGATGTCATGAGTTCGACTCCCGTCGAATACAAGTTGAATTTAGATGGTGGAAGTAAGTTCTAAAGTCCTCACTTGAAGAAAAAGAGTAGTTTAGGACTAAGAGTAGGTTAGTTTGCCGTAAAAAAAACCCATTAAATAAATTCGTTTTCTCATACCTTTATAACGCGATTGTATTGGATGACAAATGGATAGGAGTAGGAGTAGGACCCATTTGGAGAAAGATATTATGTGGAAATATCACCAATTCACCACCACAACACATCTATTCACATTTACATTTTGTTGTCTTTCAATTATAATTATAATAATTATTATTTTTCAATAATTTTATAATAGTTTTTAAATTACCATATCAACCCTCAATGTTTTTGTGGCTATGAAGAGTGCCACACGGAGAGGCAAAATCAAAGTTCCTATGAGTTATGTCGACATGGTTAAACTCGTAAAAAGGATAATTATATATGGTCACAAGTAGGAAACGTATTTTTCCTCCCTTTTTTTGCTTTTTCTTTTTATAGTTTAATATAAATTTTAATATCCTTATTTAAATACAAAAATAAAATCATGTCTATTTATTGTACGACTTTAAATTTTAATGATAATGTTATATTAGGTTCAAGAAGCGTGTGAAAGTTAATTGTATGTATGGGTATGATTGATTTGAGCACATCTCATCTCATTAGAATA
This sequence comes from Centrapalus pauciflorus, assembly GCA_020465985.1. Lineage (NCBI taxonomy): Eukaryota > Viridiplantae > Streptophyta > Magnoliopsida > Asterales > Asteraceae > Centrapalus > Centrapalus pauciflorus. Next base: position 160,004 of record JAANYP010001043.1, on the reverse strand, counting down.
ATTATTATTAATTAAACAATTAAGTTGATGATTGACCAACAATTATATAAAATTTCCTTTATATGTAATTATGTATATCAAACATTGTATTATATAATTTACGAATAATATTTTTATACTCCACTGTTTTTATCCATAACCGGAACTAGTCATGGCCACATATATCCAAAATGTTAAAGATTTTGAATTTACTTTTATAAAATAATAAAAAAAGGTCTACGTAATTAATTAATATTTATAAGGGTTAATATTGAAAAAACCCTACGAACTTTCATTAATTTATCGATTAAGTCACTTTACTTTTCTTCCGAGTGTTTAAGTTCCTAGACAATTTTTGTCTTATTCAAAACTATATATTTGACCTGTTTAGCAGGTCACTAACCGGTAAACGGTACAGTGACCTAAACAAGAAAAAAGAAAGTCCAGTGACTTAATCGTGAAAATTGGAAAAGAGAGTTGGTTTTTCTTAAAAATAAACTATTCGAGAAACCGATTGATTTACCTGTTAAGCAGGTATCAGGTCAAAAATATATAGTTTTGAATAAGACAAACATTGTTTAGGGACTTTAATACTCGGAAAAAAAGTTCAGTGACTTAATCGATAATTACATGAAAGTCTGTGGGGTTTTTTCAATATTAACCCTATTTATAAATTATAAAAAGATTCAAAAGAAACGTTAATGGATCTTAAGACTAATATAATGTATTATATTGATCGATATTTATAAAATATAAAAGAATAAAAAAACATTAATTCCTAAAACTATTTATATAACCGGGTTAGGCTAATTATATAGAACCTAACTATTATTTTTTATTGAATAATTTTAACGTGTATCGCATTACGTACGTTATCAAAGATGTGAACTTTGTAAAGTAATAATTTTTCGTTACATATATTTTTTTATTTTAGAATTACGGGATTTTATTAGGTCTTTTTTTATCAATCATTAGTTTAATACGTGGACACTTTTAAATTAAGGACACGTCATCAATCTATCAACCAATAATTGCCTGAATTTTGACTATTAATAGTTAAATGGGACATATTTCCCTGTCTTCGTGGATGCTATTCAATGTATGGAACTTGTTTATTTTTGGAGCATCCGTAGTAGATCATCAAATTTAATATGGATTTTAAAAATAACATACCGTAAAATCATTTATTATCAGCAATAAATAAATAATATTTTTTTTATCGATTTTGTAAATAATTTTAGCACGTGAATAATATATTGTTTTAATTTAATCATTTTAAATAAGTAAAATCGTAACAATTAATGAATTTTGAAGTAAAACTAAATACAAAAAAATCTTAAAGACCCATAATATAATAATAGCTAGTTTAATATTTATGCGTTGCTCATGACATAATTAATTATAAAATTAATTTCCATACACGTCATCAGTGGTGGACCCAGAAGTTTTGGTCGCCGGTGGCACAAATTTGAGCAGTGTCTTCGATTTTATAATTTTATTAATTAAATTGGCCGGGTCGGGTTACCACCGATAATATTAACTGAAAATTTTATAAGATTTGGGATTGAATAAGAATAATGGTATGAATTTGATGAAATGAACCAAAATTATAAATCATAATGACTTATTGGGTATTTAATTTTAGGCTTTATGTTATTAATTTATTATTATTTTTTATTTGTGACATTAAATCACAAATAATTAAACTACAAATTTATTTATTTGATTGAAGGTTATAAAGTTTTTTGATTAAAATTTTCTAATATTTGAAAAGCACGATTGCACGTTCAAAGAACCACCGGTTGCACAAACAAAAATAGCAGAAAATTACACTACGAAAAAAAGTTATTGGCAGAAGGACCGACTAACACATAGTTCCGCCCCTGCACGTCATGAAACATATGATTATATTATTAATAATTTCAAATTGAACACCATTGCATTGACATATAATTACATATGATAACAAACAATTTAAAACTAAAATGATAGTATATCAGATTTGTTAGTCGCGTCAACAAAATGGTTTCGACCTTTCGTTGACATTTCCATGGTTATCCAAAATAATAAAAAAAAACACATATATAAAATCCTAATTAAAATTATATAGGAATTATGAAATTGATTTTCTATTAGTATTATTTGAAATATAAATATAAATTTATGATAAAGTACTATTTGATGTTATAGACTTATAGCAACACTTTTTTTTTATATATATTCTTGAGCCATTTATTTGATATATACGACAAAAATACTCATTCCAAATCAGTAAGTTATTGTCATTTTTAAAAAGCTTATTTAGTTGTTGAATGAAGTTGTTATAATGTAATAATTTGGTAAAACCATATAATGTAACATGAAACAATTTTTTATACAGGCACTTTATAGATCTATTGTCCAATATTAAAATGTACATATTGATTAATATATACAATTAATAAAATTAATTATAATAGTAAATAATTTTTTACTTTATTAAATAAATTATTATAATGATTGCATTATAACCTTTTAGCATGGACACAAAATTAAAAGTATTTACCATTATACCATTCATTGTATGATGCATATCAAAAATAATGAATTTTTAAATCATTAGAAAATCATATAAACAAAATATTTAGAAAGTAGTATTATAACATTGCATAATGATTTTATAATAAATAATGTTAACTCTGAAATTAAACATTGCAACCGGATTGGGTTTTGTGTTGTTGTGTTAGTTCTAACATGTTTTCATGTCAAAATTATGTCAACTCATTTATTTTGTCTCGAGTTGGAGTCGCGTCAACTATATTGTGTCAGGTTCATGTCGACACGCATGTTAGCCGATTAATTTTTGAAGTTTTTGGTTTTCAGTTCTGATTTAGTTTATGATTTTTATCTTTGATTTTATAACAGTAATTCACAATTTTCAAGGCAAACATTCAAATTTGGACCAACTTAAAGTTTGAAAAACATAGATTGAAATTGCGAAATCTAAATTACAATTTGAATAATTTAATTGGACTAAAACTAATTAATGAATATTCATTATCCAGTATAAATTATAAAATAAGGATAATGTATGAATCAAATATATAAATATTAATCGAGGAATCGGTCAAGATGTCATATTGTTTTAATGTATAAATGTATACATTCACAATAAGAGTATATGAATCTAACGCGTCGTTTGTTTACAAAGAAAGTATATCTTCACATATGTATGATTTTTTTTATACATATGTGAATACGTCTTGGATTACATTTATATTAATGTATGATTTTTTTATTTATAAAAAGTGGTGTCTTGAATTCATATACTTTCCGATCTTGATTTATATAAAAATATATAAAAATTATTTAATTTAGCATGATACCTCTAAGTGCTATATTAAAAAATATATTTAATAAACAACTAATTGGTTGAGAATCTTTCTCAAAACTAACGTGTGTGTATATAAGAATGCCGAGTACTGTGCGTACCTGTAAATATACAAGTTTCGGGTGTAAACATGCTACGAATTTTTTTTTTCATATTCACATAGATACAAATAATATAAGACTGTTTGTAAGAAAGTATGCACGTTTACACCTTCTAGTTTCTTAAAAGTTATGTGAATATGAAAAAATTTATGTGAACATGCTCAGTATGATCATACATTCACAACGATATTGTTCATATGAACATGCACATTTCACATAGTTCTAGTGTGTTAATGTGTGGTTTTTTGCAGCTATCTTGCATTGTTAATTTAAACATGATTATGAATATTTTTTTTCTCAAAAAAATGGTTTTAAGCGATGTACCTTTGATACTCCGCAAACTAGTGGTGCTCATTTGAAACCAAATTTCTCTCTCTCTCTCGCTCTCTCTCTCTCTCTCTCTATATATATATATATATATATATATATATATATATATATATATATATATATATATATATAGGGTTGGAATCATTGCAGAATCTTAATTTAGTGCAGAATTATAGAACCAATCTAAACCATTGGATTATAATATAACACTAAGGATAAGATGATAATTATGCAATTAACATTGAACTAATAGTAGTCTATCAAGTTTGACTGCCCACTTTGACCATTTTTTTCACTCTTTTAATATTGAATGTACATGCAGTGTTGCATATATAATATATTGTATTACTTCGACGTTAAATATGTGATATAAAATGTAATTTGACATCGAATGATATCGATATAATATATTGAATGGTCGTCTGGGTAAAAAAAATTTAACGAAAAATTAACATGTAAAATTTTTTCGAAAAAATATATCATAACCATTCTCGTTAAATCCACCAACTTTGACTACTAATTTTAACCATTATTTTGTCTTTGTTAATATTGAATGTACATCTAGTGTTGCATATATAATATATATTATTACTTCGACGTTGAATATATTATATCAAGTGTTCTTTCGACATTGAATGATTTCGTCATTCTATATTACATCATGGTCTGAGTAAAGTTTTTTTTACCAAAAATAAACACGTAAAGTTTTTTTGAAAAAAATAAATCATGATCGGTCTCGTTTTAAAGAGTATAAAATTCTCCTTTCTATGGTATAATTTTTTTGATTTAAAAATTAATCATATGAATCTTATTTTAATTTAAAGAAAAAAGATATTTATTTTGCTGATGTTAATTTTTTTTTTGCATTTTCAAATCTTTTTCATTTTTACCCTTGAATGAGTTAAATTATCACTAATACCAAAAAAATTTTATGATAATTCCAAACTTGATTGTTTGAATCAAAACCATTAGATTAATCTAATATATGGACGATATTGGTTCTATATTTCTACACTAAATTTAGGTTCTGCAATAATCTCATCTCTCTCTCTCTCTCTCTCTCTCTCTCTCTTTATATATATATATATATATATATATATATATATATATATATATATATATATATATATATATATATATATATATAATTGAGAACCTCTATGCATCGAAAAACCTTGGAGAACCACAATGCATCACTAGAAAATCGTAATGCATCACGTAGAAATCGATGCACCACGCGGGAATTTGATGCATCACGTGGAAATAATGATGCATCACGGGAGAATTGTGATGCATTTGTGGTGGTGCGTGGAGGTTCTTCAAGATTCTTCGATGCATGGAGGTTCTCCATTGAACCCACCTCTATATATATAGATCTAGGTTCAAGTGAGTACCACTCATTATGCAGCGCCCAGAAGGTACCGCCCTTAAAATTAATTTTTTTCATTAACATGTTTTAATTAGCATTATGAAGATCATATGTAATTTCATGCAAATCCGAACACTTTATGTGCATGAAATCGCGCATCACATAAATGTACGTTCACATATATTCAAAATTATGTAAGTATGTGTTCACATCATTTTTTAGGAGCTACGAGATGTGAATGTATGTGAAATTTACATATGATCTTCATAATGTTAATTAAAACATTTTTATGAAAAAAAATTAAAAAAAGTTTTTTTAAATGTGGTACCTTCTGGTGCGCTGCATAATGGTTGGTACTCTCTCGAACCATATTCTGTGTGTGCACACACACACACACACACACACACACACACACACACACACACACACATATATATATATATATATATATATATATATATATATATATATATATATATATATATATATATATAAAGAGTTGAGATCATTGCAGAACCTTAATTTACTGCAGAACCATAGAATCAATCTAAATCATTGGATTATAATATAACACTAGGGATAAGATGGTAATTATGCAATTAACATTGAATTAATAGTAGCCTACCAAGTTTGACTGTCCACTTTGGCTTTTTTTACTCTTCAACTATTGAATGGACATGCAGTGTTACATATATGATATATAGTATCACTTCGACGTTGAATATGTGATATAAAATGTAGTTCGACATTGAATGATCTCTATATAACATATTAAATGGTCGTCTGGGTAAAAAAAATTTACGAAAAATAAACACGTAAAATTTTTTCGAAAAAATATATATCATGACCGTTCTCGTTAAATCCACCAACTTTGACTACTAATTTTGACCATTATTTTGGCTCTGTTAATAGTGAACGTATATGCAGTGTTGTATCGACGTTGAATATACGATATCAAAGTGTTCCTTCGACATTGAATGATCTCAACATGATATATTGCATCGTGGTCTGGGTAAATTTTTTTTTACGAAAAATAAGCACGCAAAATTTTTTTGAAAAAAATGTATCATTACCGGTCTCGTATAAAGAGTATAAAATTCTCGTTTTTATGGTATAATTTTTTTGATTTAAAAATTAATCATATTAATGTTATTTTAATTTAAAGAAAAAATATATTTATTTTGCTAATGTCAATCTTTTTGCTATATCCAATTTTTCTTTTTTTACGTCTAGTTAAAATATTACTATTATCAATATTTTTTTCACTAATTCCAAACTTAACTATTTTAATCAAGACCACTAGATTAATGTAATCTATGAATGATATTGGTTCTACTGTTCTACACTAAATTTAGGTTCTGCAATGATATCATCTCTCTCTCTCTCTCTCTCTCTCTATATATATATATATATATATATATATATATATATATATATATATATATATATATATATATATATATATATATATATATATATATATATATGGAGGTTCAATTGAGAAATTTTATGCATCGAGATACAAAGGAACCTATGTCATCTATTAGATCAAAAAATTTTATGGTTAGATTAAATGGCAAAATGGTACATCGTTGGAAAACTTTATGCATCCAGTGCATTCAAAATCAATTGAGGAAGAGAATTTTGAAAAAAGAAAATATATATTTATTCAAATTAATTTTAACTTTACATTAATTTAATATTCTAACAACTAATTATATAATAAATGCTAAATAAATTCAATTAATAAACTTCCAATTTTAACGAAATCTACACAAATTTAAAAAAGATGATAGAGATGTGGATGCATTTCATGTTCATCGTTCAATTCGTAATGCATCTCGAATTTATCAATACAAAATCTATGCAAATTCGTTGTGCATCGATGTTAATCATCATCGTGTTCATCGTTCATCTATGCATCGTGTTGCTGCTGTATGCATCATTATCGTTCATCATCATCATGTTCATTGTTCATCAACCATGTTCATCATCTATCTATGCATCGAGTTGTCGCTGTTATGCATCGTTCATCATCGGTTGGCATGCATCATCGTTCATCTTCTTGTCCATCTAGATTTAGAACTAAACATTATCATATCCATTTGAATATGAACCATGCATCAACTTTATGACTAAACATGAATCCGGGTTATAAACAATGCATTACCATGTTTATTTTCGTGTTCATCACCGGTTTAATGTGAGAAGATAGAGAGCGAGATGGTGGTGGTGGTCTCCATTAAACCTAGAGAAAGGGAGAGATGGAGAGAGAGACGATGGGAGGGGGAGGAAAGAGAGAGAAATGAGGAGATAAATGTGGAATTTGTTTAATGTGATAATTTGGTTACCTAATTTAAATCCTCTAATTATCTTTTAATCATTTTAAAAAATTAATTAAATGCCCTTAATGCACCCTTGAAGGATTATAAGATGAGGTTTCTAGATGCATAAAAATTTTTAATTATACCTCAGTCTCAGTCTCTCTCTCTCTCTCTCTCTCTCTATATATATATATATATATATATATATATATATATATATATATAGTACGTGTGTGTGTAAAGATGATAAACTATGACATGGCATGGATTGTTTAAAACGACATTTAAATATTTGTTAAATAACTTTATTCTATTGAATATATATTATTTTTTTTACGTGTAATCATTTGACACCCGATAAGAATGAAAATGATATCCATATATACAACAAAAATAACATGCTAAAAAATAGTAAACACGTTCGCATGCTTGTTAAGTTGTCCAGAATTCTTTAGATTTATTTAATATTTTATTAAATTACATATTAATTAAATGTTAACTGAAGTTAGCCTCATAATTATAATATAATACCAATAATAAGGTTTAACTGAACTTTTTAGATGGATAAATATTTACATCTTTTCCTAATCAATTATATATATATATATATATATATATATATATATATATATATATATATATATATATATATATATATATATATATATATATATATATATATATATTGCATCGGGAACCAAATGAGAACCAAAAATGCATTGCTTGTTTACAAATGATGCAATAAGGGTGATATTGGAATACTTTATTTTAAAAAATTAATTATTCTTTTAATTAATAGATTAGGATTAAAATAGGAAACTAAATCAATCTCATTAACCATTCTCCATATATTATTCCCTCTCTCTCTCTCTCTCTCACACACACACACACATAATCGACCGACGAGTTTGAGAAGACGGTGATGAGATGAAGATAAAAATGATGCATCACGTTGAACTCATGAACCTATGAACGTATACGATGTGAAGAAGACGAATACGAAGATGCACAGTATGAACACGATGATGCATAACCTGGTGCTCCATATGAACACGATGATGCATAACCCGGGAAAGAAAAATACGAAGATGCACAGTCAATGAAGATGATGAAGCATCATGTTGGAATTTTGTTCAATTGGAATTTTTTAAATTTAGAAGTGCATTTTATAAATTTATTAGCATTTAATACTTGATTATTGAATTAAATATTCAATCAATATAAATTTAATTTTGAGTTGACTTGATATATTATTTTTTTCGAAAATACCCTTATGCACATCTAATATGTAAATCGTGCATCATAATGCGTTCACAAATTTCATCTTTATTACCCTTTTGTCATTGTAATCTTAGCCATTCATTTTCTAGATCTAACGGTGTATATGAGTTCCTAAGTTGCACGATGCACACAGGTGCCCCATAGAACCTAACCCTATATATATATATATATATATATATATATATATATATATATATATATATATATATATATATATATATATATATATATATATATATATATATATATATATATGTTGTGATTAAACACTAATAAATGCTGGTTTTGTTTAAAAAATATATGATTGGTTTATATTTCAATTAATAATAATTAAAAATATAAATACTTCTCATTAAGTTATAATTAAAATCTATTTTATCAATGTTTTATGATAATATTAAATTCGTAGACATGCAAATCTGAACTATATAATTATATCATAACTAAAAGAAAATAGCCTTTAAAATTTTAAGTGAAAATTGTAAACAAATATAACGTATGTTATACGTGTTTCTATTACACAGAATATATTTATAAATTTATTTAAAAGGGTATTACATATTTATAAGTTTACATAAATAGACACTGCATTATTGGATATTAGTAAAAACAAACATTTGTGGACGGACATTAATGATCGTTTTTATATTTTCATTGACATTTTTTAAATGAAAATTTAATATATTTAAATAAAAATTTTAAACTTTATCCTTTTTAAACACCTCCCTTATTTTATACGTAAGTATATTATCTAGAATAGAAATTAACTTTTATACGTTACTTTTTTATAATTTTTATAATTTTAAAATCAAAAGTAATACCCTTTTTCAAACTTCAAGGCCACGAAGAAAACATAGTATATTAGTAATAATTCTTTAATACGGGCGGTTGATATTGAATTGGGGGGATAATTATAACCCAATAGGTTAACCGAGTCGGCCGATTAAATTGACTCGTAGTAAACATAATTTTTTCTAGAAATGAAAATTTATAACAAATTGTTCTTTAAAAAAAATTTAAAATTATATAATATTTATGACTTTTTGGTCGTCAACCCATTTACTTCAATGAACCGAAATTGAAACCTCTTTTATTGAATATTGGATAAATATGAGAAAGCAAAGACATTGATTGGCAAACTAAGAGAAAAATTGTATTAAAATCAAGTAAAGTGAAGACAAATTGAAACTTGTCAATAGTTGAAGGGCTAAACGACAAAAGATGCAGAAAAGGCACATGTCACCTAACTTAAGGTAACATGTGAATCAAAACACGTGTATGGTTTTGATTTCCCGCTTCCCGCTACTTTTTTGTCTTTGTCTTTTCTTCCCACCTTCGTTTTTTCATATAGGCTCCTTCTGGTTTTTTTAATTATACTTTTAACCATGAATCTATGATTTTTTAAACCCTTATGGGTATCAATATTCAAGGTGGATCTGGTATCTAAGCACCGGTGTCACGCGACACCGATAAGTTTTGTGGGTGATTTGTAATATGTTAGTTAATTGTCGTGAATTATATATATAATCGGCACCTATTATTTTATATTTTAATAAAGTGACACCAATATATTTTTTCTTTAAGATTTGCCTATATAAGTATCATTTAAACCTATATTTGATTTTTAGAAATATTGTGTAAAAAGTAATCATTCCACATTATTAATCTACAAAGACTATTCTCAACCAATGACTACATCAATGTTAAATCAATTTTTTTTCTTTACCTCATAATCTTTTTATCTTATTGAAACCATCGTATTTTTCTATCCCACTTCTATCCTACTCAAACATCTCTATCCATCTTTCTCTTCGTGTCTCTCTCAACACGCTCCTATTCCACCCCTGCACCAAACCCTCGAGGTACCCCTTTGGGGGGGGGGGGGGGTGTTCATGTCGTGTAGATGCCAAGTGCCATCTTCCGGTGTTGTCCAGTGTTTCACTCCGGACAACTCCAGAAAGCCTAATAGAACCCATCAATTAAGTTTATAAAATAGTTTTTACTAAAAATAATCATGTCGGTCAATAACATAGTGTAATAATAAGAAAATAGTTAAAGTGATATAAAATAAAACAATTATATTTTTTTAAAATGAGCCAATACTTTATATCAGAATAAACTAATTTGATTTATTAACTTTAAATCAACTGTTGTAATAATAGTTTGTTTAATAACCTTATGACTAACTAATATGGTTTGTTTAATATACCATTACTACGTATGTTCTAATTAATGTATTTTGGTTAGGATATATTTGGTTTGATTAAGTTTAATTAAAACATATATTTAAAAAGTGATAATATTTAAAACAAGATTTTTTTAATTAAAACAAACCAAAGAGAATATTTATTTTGTAGCATGAAAGAACCAAATTAAGGAGGTTCAAACAAGATTTTTTTAATATACAAATTTATAAAAAAAAACAATTAAATAAGTTTGTATAGATATCTTTTTAGTCATTGGTTGAGATATGAAATCTATAATAGATATGCAACATCAAACCCTAACATATTTATGTAAACTATGTGTTATGTGATTCATCCTTCTTATGTTGATCATGAGACTGATCAGCACTACAACAAAGGTTTTAGATCGAGAGTTTGATTATACTTTTCGGTTTTAAAGAAGATGCCTTTTAATGATATTTACATATTGGTATCAAAACTATTGATAACAGTGTTTTTATTTGTTCAATAATATTTTGCTTAGCAACAATAATTAAAAAACTGAAAGAATTTTGTGGGTGGAGCCGTCGAGCAAGTTTCACAATTCACATGCATGATCGAACGGATGTAATTATGTAAATCTAGTTGTGGACTTGTAGTTGTAACTTCAAATTATAACACAACATAAAGTGACATACATAGATACACACAATGAGTCAGTGACAGATCCAAAAAATCTTTACGTTGAACATCATTATGTATGATATTCATTGTTTCGGTTTTGAGATTCTTCATGTCAATTATTGCTCATGTTTTTTAATATGATTGTTTCTTTTTTCATATAGTTCAATTATTTTTAATAGTAGCATATCAATTAATTACAAATTCAAGAATTAACATCAATAAACTCTTAAAAGTTGAATTATTAGCAACTCATAATTTCAATACTTAGCAATCAACATGGAAAATCAAAACACAATCAAGTTATGGTTATGTCTATAAAATCAAAGACTAACATATCAAGATTTTATACATTGCAACAAATGGTGTGAATGAGATATCGACATGTGTTTGATCACTATCATCGTCGATCAGTCATAATCATGTGCCTGTGTTTTTTCATCACGTGATCTTATATCATGCTAATTGCTTTTTTTACATCTAATGCTAACAACTAATAGGAGAACTGAGATCAGTTTTAAGTCTAATATAATACGAGGAAAGATGTATATGTATACATATTGAACGACCCAATGTTTTAGAGATATATTTGAATTTGTAAATCGCATTTTCAAACCAACAAGATTCATTTATTTGGAATACCCATCGAAGCATTTTGACTTTTTTTAATCACTCATATGATTCAATAATAGTTAATGGTTATTATGTATGTATTGTGTGTGTATATATATATATATATATACATATATATATATATATATATATATATATATATATATATATATATATATATATATATATATATATATATATATATATATATATATATATATAGATTTAGGTTCAAGTGAGTACCACCTCTAATGCAGCGCACCAGAAGGTACCACCCTTAAAAGTAATTTTTTTGAAATTTTTTTTCATGAACATGTTCTAATTAACATTACACAGATCATATGTGAATTTCACGCAAATCCGATCACTCTAAGTGCATGAAAACACGCATCACATAAATGCGCGTTCACATGTCTTCAAAATTATGTAAGTGTGTGTTCACATCATTTTTTAGGAGCTAGGAGATGTGAATTTATGTGAATTTTACATATGATCTTCATAACGTTAATTAAAACATGTTTATGAAAAAAAAAATTTTAAAAAGTTTTTTTAAAGGTGGTACCTTCTGGTGCGCTGCATAAGGATGGTACTCTCTCGAACCATATTCTATATATATATATATATATATATATATATATATATAAAAGTATTTGCCACATTAAGTATTTAGTTAATATGTTTTTTCAATTTATTTTAAAAAAATATTAAAAAGTAATATTGGGGATATTATTGAATCATATGTCACATTCGTAACAAAAACTTTAAAGAATAGTGGATCATTCAATTTGAATGATGTCAAATAAGATATTATTGATTCAATACCACATACAACATCGATTATGAACATATGTATTTTGAAAATATCACTAAAATTCATATAAATTTGTCTTATTCAATAATTATATTATCAGAATTTATATGTATGGTCAAAATTATTTCCAGTATATTGTCAGCATAAAAAAGAATTTCAGAACGCAAGTGTTTAATAATGCATCTTTATGATTAATTTTTGTAAAAGCTAATTAATAAGCTTTATTAATTAGCATTGATGTGTATTGATCCAAAAATGAACCGAAACTTAAAAATTGAAAAAGTTAGAATCAAGAATCAGATAAAATGGACAAATTTTAATCAAGTTCAACATGACGGATTTGATTCAGTTCAATCCGGTTCCTTTTTTCTAATTTTTACGATATAAAATATAAAAGTAGATTGGACTGATGCAAATTAAGAACTAGTTTTTATACAAAATCATGAACTGAGAACCAATCGTACAATATCAAACCAATCTACTATTCGATTTCAACGGTTTGAACCTTTTTTTCTCACCAATCACCCATATTTAATTAGCTAAAAAATTGTGATTAACAATTTTATAAATTTGAATAAAATTTAAAAGTAGTACATCAATAGGTTATACTTCTCATGATTATTTACTTTTTCATTTAATTATAAATTGGTAAAAATCATTAATATTACTCTTAATAATTCCTTAAATATTCAGTTTTATAAATTTAATCATCTATTTTTTAAAAAAAATTCAGTTTGGATGATTCCAATGCATGCATCTCAAATTCTCAATCAATCATGAATCACCACCAATTCATCTATTATTAATTCAAGTACGTACTACTATTTGTTTTTCTTCAATAATTTTCTGATCACGAGTGGCAATTAGTATGAATTGCATTTGTGAGTATGTGACATTACTATATTTTAATTTATAAGTCTACAAGACTACAACAAATGTCACTTGTATTTACTTTTTAAAATAATATTTAAATATATTTTCATTTTACATATGTGCCATTATATTTTAACGAGTATATTTATCCGCACACGTTGCCACGGCATCTATAATCAGTATTTAATTTAAATTTTAATAAATTTTTGGTTCATTTTTATAAATAATTCTAACAAAAAATTACACCAAAGTAATAATTATTTTAAATTAAATAATGATAGTGTATATCTGATATGGGCCTTGGACCCGTTTAGTTTGGTTGGTTGACGTCATATTTCCTGATAAAACCCTAAGGGGCTGTTTGGTAGAGAGATTTGAGGGGAGAGAATTGTGTTTTCTCTTGTTTGGGAGAAATGCTTTTAATTTTTGGGCGGAGAATTGAATTCTCTGGGAATTGTTTGAATGCAAAATATGGAGAATTGCAATTCTCTCCATTTGGTGGAGAAATTGTGAGAATTGACTATTTTGTGTCTCTACTCCACCTGAGCCACCATTTCTCCTCTTTATTTCTCTGTTGATACCAAACAAGATACACAATTTCAATTCTCCACCCATTTTCATTTCTCCCCAATTCCATTTCTCCCCCAAATCTATTTCTATTTCTCCTCATTTTTTTTCTCTGTACCAAACGCACCCTAAAGTCACCCCCTTCTATATATACATGTTATCAACAAAGGATGAGATGATTCCTCATCTTTTGAGATGCACATCCAGAACCATAGGAAAATACTATTCGTTATGCATATTCTTTCCTTCGGTTGAAAACACCATCTCATTTTCCCAATTATATATCTACGCATACTCATGTTTCATTCATACTTAAAACACATATATTACAATGATATATTACATTACCGATCAACATCTGACTTGATCGTCGGAGATGGCTTCCGAGACTCACACATTGAGTCCACTTCTAACAACTTGTTACATGTTGTAGTCATGGATCTAAGTCGGAAAGATGTAAAACGGCCAACCTGAAGTCAAGCTCAACCTAACGAATTTATGTGAAGGGTTTATTGCATGCATTTCAGTTTTTTTTCATGATTTCGTATTCCAGTCCTCTATATATCTATAAAGATTGGATTAAATTTAGGAGATTAAAAATGGGAATATCAAACCCCTTGGATTAACATCGTTTGATGAGGTTTCGTCAGATATTTCGTGACATATTCTTATAGAACAATGTATCACAATGTTACAGGTTCTAAGGGATATGTTGGAACATAAATGAGATGTGAGAACTATACTTAAGTAATTGTATTGGTTGAGATCAAGAAATGGATTGTGACTTACTATTGTGAGTACCCTTTAATTGTTTAACTACTCATGTAATGACAATGTGCTTCTACTATTTAGTTGTTTCATCGATAGTTGTTGCATCTATCATATGTGAATGGATGGAGTAATTTGATTACGTGATGTGGATTCGATTGTGGATTGAGGAGAGACAATGGATTGGTTCTCTCGACTTCGTGACGAGAGTTCCAGGTCGTCCGAGAAATGAGAAATTGTGATCACAATTTAAGATATGTGTCATGTGGACTGAGTTCCCTTAAAATGGGAGCTAGGTGAGGCCAACTTATGACCTTGTGGACCGATTCTCCTTAAGTGGGGGCGAAGTGAGGCCGAATTATGAATCATTGTGGTTGGGTCCTCCTTAAATGAAAGCCGATGCATGATTCTTGTGTGTTTTGTAAACAAGTGATTGCTTATTGTGACATATTTACACGTATTTACTTTATGAAGTTGCATAATATGAGTTTCTAACAATTTTTGGGAACTCACTAAGCTCTAGTAGCTTATTGTTTTAGTTGAAATTATTTTATCAAGATTAGATAAGGGAAATGGTGGCCGAATAATCAAATAAATATAATTGTGATTTGGAGACTAAGAAGAAAGAGAAGTATTTTGTTGTTGGTAAATACTCCACAAAGGAGTTGGTTAAACTTCATTTTGGGTATGTATTGGTTATGTAACCCCATGAAGATTACATTTGAGTGTAGTGTTGAAGTTTAGTTAGAAATTATGAGAATCATTTGTAGTGTATCCCATGAAATTTAATAAAGTGCTTGTATGAAAATGTTATTTGTGAAAAGTGTGTAAGGTGTTACACGCGCACACACACACACACATCTATACTAGTTTATGATCCCATCTATTAAATGGGACGTGTTTAGTAGTTATTAAAAGTAATACATACACACACACGCACGTGCGTGCGCGCACACACATATAATAAATTAATGATAAAACACAAATATTAAACTTGCATAAAATTGATAATATGGAATAAATGTATTATATTCTAATTATAGAAAAAATATATTCAAGCAATAAAAAATAAACAAACCAAGTTATAATATGTGTATGTTTAAAATTAAATCTAATATTAATGTTATTATTATATTAAAATGTATCATTTCTTAAAATATTATTTCATTGCTATAATATGTTCACTCTCATACATACTTTTTCAGTCACTTTTTAATATATCATTATAATTTGTAGTTATTAAAAAAAATTTGAAATTTTATAATAGAAAAAGTATTTAATTTAGTGTTTCAGATTTTTAATTATATTTTCATATTTTTTATATCTAATTTTTATAATTATCTACGTGTCTATTTTACTTTTTAAGCATTTTATCTATTTTTATAGATATAATTTTCATTGAATCCATATACGTATGAAGATTATAAAATTTAAAAATAAAGTATTTATACACAGATATATAGAATACGGTTCGTATGAATTTCTAAACATATAGAGTATTGTGCGTATCTGTGAACACATGAGATTCAGATGTAAACATGCTGCAAAAAAGTTTTTTTCTTAAATTTTTTTTAATATTCATGTAGATACAAATATCATAACACTATTTGCAAAAAATTACACGCATTCACATTTTCTAGTATCTTAAAAGTCATACGAACGTGAAAACTTTAATGTAAACATGTTTAGTATGAATATACGTTCATAACAATACCGTTTATGTAATACATTTCATATATTTATAGTGTATGTTTATGAGTCCTGTATTGTTAATTTAAATATGATTGTGAAAAGAAATGATTTTTAAACAAGGTACCTCTAGTATTTTACAAAACTAGTATTACTCGTTTGAACCCGTGTATATATATGACATATTTTATTTTATTTATTTTATGTGATAGATGAGTGAGTATTTGGTGAAGAGAAAAGAAGATGAAAAAATTGATGTTTTAAAGAAAGAAAGAAAGAAAGAAAGAAATATGAAGAGAAGATGGATTTGAAATGTGAGAAATGGAAATGGAGTGACCAAAATTGTTAGAAAGCGAAAAGCAGACAGAGTAAAGTGTCCATTTTGCATGTATATATACGCGGAGAAATCGCTGCTGCAGAATCAGATAGATGGAGGTGGAACCCTACGATTAGAGAGTCGTGAACGAGTTTCCTCGTCGCTCTTATCATTCCATTCAATAACAGGCGCCCCAATCACTCACACTTCAAGTTTTTCACAATGGAATCAACCGATCCAACTCGCGGCTTTCTTAAAGATGTTAGGCGTATAGTAATCAAGGTTACCTTACCTTCAGTTTATTCGTATTCATTACTACTTCTCTTACTTTGATCCCTATATTTATCTAAAATTCCAATCTTACGTCTGACATTCGCCATTTTTTTATGCTCTGTTTCATATGTTTGTTTGTTTGGTTCTGTGTATGGGTTTGTTGATTGTTTGATCATGCAAGCTTTTGATATCGTTGATTTGAAGGTGTAAATTTTGGTTTTTCTGCAAGGGTTTAATCGTATTAGTGGAGTAGGATTTTTGTTTTAGTGATACAAGATGGGAGTCGTATTGGGAGTGGTAATCACGTAGTTCATCTGAGCTCTGTTCATGTATGTTTTAGATTTATGTAAATATATTGTAAAAGGTTATATAGCAGTAACCTAGTTAATATAATCTAATTATCTGGCTCAATTTGGTTTAGAAATTACTCCCTTGATTAGCAAATGGTGGTTGAGGCAGTTAGATGAACTACAGTGTCATATGTCTTTCTTAAGACAGATTACTTGCGGTGTTGTAGGGGTATAAAGTATAAACTTCTATAATTGGATCGATCATATGGATTACTGGTGCAGAATCAATTACCAACTTAAGACACTTTCTATTACAAACAAGTAAAATCATTAATCACTAAGCGCCTCTAAATAGCAAGTTAACTTTGATTCGATTACAATTATTAGTTTGCGTTACTTTGTGATGCTTTCACTTTATGCTATTTTAAATTGTGTATCGGATCATATAAGCTTGTTTATGCTCAGAGTTTCTAGCATATGTCTAGATAAGGTTTTCCGTGATTGGAGATGGCCTGGATAATTTTAAAATATTTATCTTTTGGATTTAAAGGTTGGAACGGCTGTTGTCACCAGAGATGATGGAAGACTTGCGTTGGGTAGATTAGGAGCACTTTGCGAGCAGGTTGATCATTATGACAAAACATATTCTTGCAACCATATTTGACATGCCCCGAATGCTCACAGTGATAGTTATGTCTTACACGCAGATTCAAGCACTGAATTCTCAAGGATTTGAGGTTATCTTGGTGTCATCTGGTGCTGTTGGAGCTGGTCGACAACGACTCAGATACAGGAAATTAATCAACAGCAGGTTTTAGTGGCACCTAACTGTTACTGCTGGATTTATTTTGTTAGATATTTTTTATTTAAAATATAACTTTAATTCTGTTGCATGATATTGTTCTTTCTGCAATATAAAGTGTCCCAGTGCTATTTTTGAGCACAAATATCATCGATCTTTAAACCATTTAGTAACAGACATTTTAATCAGTCTTCTACATATTCATTTAGTCATGAAATGGTCATTTTATGAAGAAAATGTGATGTCACTTTTCTTTTCTTTTATTTGATTTTTTATGGACTGAAGTATTCCAAGGACATGACACCACATGCATTGACAAGGTTAATTGTAATTGATGTGGGGATGTGGTCCTTGCTCCCTTTGTACAGTCATACTTTGATCCTTCTAGAAAAGATGAAGTCACCATATAATTTGCCCATAATAATACTCAATCATGTCGTGTTTAGGTTATAAGCAAATCACTTTCTTCTAAATGACTGAATTACGACGCGGCTAGACAAAGGATTTTATGTCATCATAGGTACACTGTACACATATGACATCTAGTGTGTCAGAGAAAGAGATAAAGAGGCCTTTGATCCAGCGGTAAAAATCTCCAAGTAACCTTAGGTCATGGTTAAATTTTCATCGGAGTCAGGGAACAAAGGGGGATGGATACACACACACACATATATGTGTGTGTGTGTGTGTGTGTGTATATATATATATATATATATATATATATAGAGAGAGAGAGAGAGAGTGAGAGAGAAATAATTGTATCAGTTTGAGCACTAATAGGTCAAAAATTTATAATGCAATTCACAAAATGGGAAGCTTACATGCATACCTTATAAAAAAAGAACTTTGATTAATTGATTATGAATATTTAGTTATTTACATGAATGTAAGATTATCATGATGGCAATGCTGTACGTCTACTCAACTCTCTATCCAGGGGAATCCCCGATGTGGGAGGATACAGTTTTTTATACTACATTACTACCCAATTCCACGCAATCACTTCAGGACAAATATTTAATGATAATACCTAAATAACACAAATAATGAACCATAAAAATGGATTTCTAGTACGAATTTAGGAAGAAAATGTCTGAATTTGTTTGTCCCTTCTAACAAAATACGAATGCATTTTGATATCCTACTTCGACATATATACGTGAGCACCCAAAAGGTCAGTATTAGGATCTGGGATAGATTGTAGTACTGATGGGGTATCTAATAAGTTTGTCCAACTTGGGATTGGATTCAGTTCTTTTATTCGGAATATTAAGTAATACTATACCATGGTACCACTACACTGGGTTCATATTTCTGCATTACTCATAAGCCAATTTGGCTTGTTTTTCTACGGGTTTAAGATTATGCTTACCCCTGTGTTCTAGTTCTAAATATAAATAAGTTGTATGGTCAATGATTCAATTCTAATATTAATATCTGATAAGATGAGACTGGAGTTCTACTTCCGCTGAAGGCTACCTAGGCTACCACCTAATTATCCTACACTACTACCTATGTCTCAAGTGAAACTTGAACCCACGACCTCTTAGTTGGGACGACACTTTGATACAGCTAATTCAAAGGCCCTTTGGTAAAATCTTACAATTTCTAACATGTAGATAAATGTCATTGAAGTGTTGATGGTGCCATCACAATGCCATATTGTAACTGCATTTCAAATTTCATGGTTTATTTAGTTGGATTTATTAAAGATAGTTTTTTCCCTTATTTTGAAGCTTTGCGGATCTCCAGAAACCTCAAGCTGAGCTTGATGGTAAGGCTTGTGCAGCTGTTGGACAAAATGGTCTTATGGCACTTTATGATACATTGTTTAGTCAGGTGAGTTCATAATCTGCATTTACTTCACATTTATGGGTACATTTTCAATTTGTTTTTTTTTTCCCCATGCTCAACCATTATGTACTATTTTATTTTCAGCTGGATGTGACATCAGCCCAGCTTCTTGTGACTGATAATGACTTTAGGAGTCCAGAATTTAGGAAGCAACTTACTGAAACCGTGGATTCGTTGTTGTCTTTAAAAGTTATTCCTGTCTTTAATGAGAATGATTCCATTAGCACCCGGAGAGCTCCATATGAGGTAACATTTTTAAACACATCTTTCTAAACATTCAAAACTTGGTAACTCTCTCTATATGCTCTATAGAGATCCAATGACCTGAGCAAATCAATGTTGTTATTTTCCTTTGTTCTGATAGTATCTCTCTTTCTCCATATGTATATATTAGCTTCCCTTTTAGGCCTTTGCCTAGGTGGTGTATAGACATCTGAATGTCTGGGTAAATTCAATTCTTATTATGCTACCTGCTTTCATTACATTATGTCACCTGCAATTTTTTATAGGATTCTTCTGGTATATTCTGGGATAATGACAGTTTGGCAGCTCTACTTGCTTTGGAGTTAAAAGCCGATCTTCTTGTGCTGTTAAGCGATGTAGATGGTCTCTACAGTGGTCCTCCCAGTGATCCTCAATCCAAGCTAATTCATACATACATAAAGGAAAAGCTGGAGAACACAATTACTTTTGGTGACAAGTCTAGGCTAGGAAGAGGTGGTATGACTGCTAAAGTGAAAGCTGCTGTCTATGCTTCTCAAGCTGGCATCCCTGTTGTGATCACAAGGTATTCTCTTTGCATGAACAAGTAATTTGATATCTTTCCTTCTATAGTTTGATGTGTGGAATATATATCTTAAGATGTTTATGAAGGTATTACAATTGCGTTTTCATCATGTAGTTTAAAATGTAATCAAAGAATTTCAGACATCTCAAGTTCATGATTCACTAAACTATTTCGAAAGATTTATCCTTAGGTCTTTTGTGCCTTCAGAAATTATATCTGTGATCATCATCCTTGTGACTTGCGAGACTGATATGCAAGAGGTCATTGTGATTAATATTCCAGATGCCAGAGTTCTTGAAACTTCAGCTTATTTTGGACAGCTTGTACGTAATCAATATAAAGGAGATATGACACATATGGAGAAACCATTGCCAGATGTCATATCATTATTGGATCACTTCTAGAAAACACAGTTCCTTTTCCTCCCAAGCATTAAATAGCATTGAGCGATGGTATTTCAGCTTATGGAAATAAAGTAATACATACTGATTTTCTTTATAGTTTTCATTTTAGGCTATAAAAGTTGTATATGGCTGGGGAATTTTCCAGCAGGCCACATATATATAAGAAATCGCCTGAATCTTACTCTCTACAAATTGGACTCGAGCCAACTACACCATTGTTTTCATGGTTCTAATTAAAGAGGCAGTATTTTATTAACCTATAATCCATAATAAAGGAGCACAACTCTAGTGTGTATTGAAAATAATCTCTGGCATTGTGTCCTCACTCGTTATTTCTTCAAATTTGTGTTTATTATTGTCTGCAAAATATCACCATATATAACATCTGATGTTTTCTATCACTTTTGAAGTGGCTTTGCTGGTGACAACATTGTAAGAGTTCTCCGAGGACAGCGCATTGGTACACTATTCCATAAAGATGCTCATACATGGATTCCAAGTGGAGAGTTAAATGCACGTGAAATGGCGGTTGCAGCTAGAGAAAGTTCCAGGCTCCTTCAGGTATATATATATCAACACAATTTTTAATAAATTGATCCAACTTCTTTATGGTGCCATGACTTGCTATGGCTTATAATGAACCATCAACATAACCATTTTTATCTCCAGAGTTATACTTATTAGTCCACTTTAATGCAGTCCATGCCTGCTGAAGAGAGGAGTAAAATTTTATTAGCCATAGCTGATGCCCTGGAAGCAAATGAGAAAGTGATCGTACATGAAAATGAAGCTGATGTGGCTATTGCACAAGATGATGGATATGAATCATCATTAGTCTCTCGGTTGGCTCTCAAACCGGGGAAGGCAAGTCATATTTTAAATTGTGGCATTTATCCATGTGGAACAACAATTATTGCTTCTTTTGGATTTCTTTTGATTCCGTTCTCTTGTTGCATATGCTATAAACAGATAACACATTACCACTTCTTCAGAGTCTTATTTATTTATTTATTTATTTTTGTATTTTATAGGTCTCCAGTCTTGCAAAAGCAATCCGTGTGCTTGCGAAGATGGAAGAGCCAATTGGCCAAGTATTGAAGAGAACCGAGGTAAGGAATTAGTGCATCAATATCACTTTGTTCTTCTTTGGAGTTTCTATGAAATAAGGATAACTTTAATTACCATGTATGCAAATATGAGGTATCATCTAAACGTTTTTGTAGAAGGAAACATATTTTAGCTGTTACACCTTTTTAATGAGTTCCATTCCTTAAAATGAAACAAGTGGCCTTTGTTTGATATTTTGTTTAACGGCGTGGATCCATTTTTTTTCTAACGACTCTTGTTGCATCCAGCTGTCAGATGGTTTCATCTTAGAGAAAATGTCATCTCCCTTGGGCGTCCTTCTTGTTATCTTTGAGTCCCGGCCCGAGGCACTAGTTCAGGTATATTCATGGGAAGCCCTTGTGGGAGTGTTGTTTTAATCAATTTCTCTTACTGTATATGCATGCTAAATGCTTTGATGTTGCTGTAAATATTATTACATTCAGCACCGTCACATCTATAATATTGTTCTGTGGGTGCTAGTTCGATGTTATGTTCAAAGTTAGCATGTATGAATGTCTTTTGTTTTTGAAGCTAACTCTAATACTCCCTTAGTTGTCGTACTTTGACTTCAAATGTTGAACTTGTATTTTGAAAATCTTAGTTAACTACTTGTTCTTCTACAATTTTAACATCAGCATTATATATTTGTAGTTACTTATTGTACTCTTTCACGATTATTTTTTTCTTGAAAGATTAAATGTATTAAATAGTTTATATTTTAAGGTGGTCTATTTGACAATCGACCTGAGATACTAATAAAGTAGGGTATATTCTTATTGTACCTCTTGGTTCAAGTGTATGCCAACCTATTAATTGATGAAAGGGTGTATAAAACTTTGAATTGTTGACGTTAATAATTTTCAAAATTTAAAATTAAAACTGTTAAGTAGAACAGTTTGCAAATTTGTAGAAGCTATGATTGGACCATAAAAAGCTCCCCCACCTGCTCATTTGTTCAATGTAGGAATGAAGGGGAAGAAAAACAAGCTAGGTTTTTTTTTTTTTTTTTGGGGGGGGGGGGGGGGGGGTTGGTTTGAAAAAAGCAATCTAAACATCTTAGGTATTGTTTGGCAATGCTTGTCTATTCATTCATTTATTCTGAAGAAATATAAACCAGATAAAACAATGGTATGTGTCAGCCATTTCCAGATTCAGAATACCCAAAACCAATATACAAATTTTTGTAGCTGCTAGTTATAAATTGTAAATATACTTTGATGTTTGTAAGGTTTACAAAACTGGCTTATAGATAAATATCTGTAAGGTTTGCAAATGACTTTACTGTGGTTGAGTTTCAGCCCAATTTCAATTTTTCCAAAAAAACTTATCTTTTTTTTTTTTTGTTGTGTTCCAATTTTCTTGACAAACAGTTTTTAGTTTTGTTGTCAAGACATTATAACATCATTTACATTAGGGAATTATGTAAACAGAAATTAGGAAAGGCAAGTATCACCAAATGAAGCCCACATTAAATGCTTTTGTTTGATGACGGAATTTCACCTTTTCACAAGGTGCTGACTTATTATGTTAATGACTCTTCATATTTTGAACGATAATTATTTTATTGTTCTGAAGAAAATTGTTATCAATCATGCATAATCATGATATCTTATATATTTGATAATGATAATAATAGTTGTTCCACTGTTTTGGCAAAACTGCTACCAATATCTGTAATTCTGTATACAACTATACACTTCACATTCCGTTTATCATGCAAGTCTCAAATCTTCCTGTGATCCGAACAGATAGCATCACTGGCCATCAGAACTGGGAATGGGCTTCTACTAAAGGGGGGAAAGGAAGCAAAACGCTCTAATGCAATCTTGCACAAGGTCAACTTCGCTGACTAAATTGATTGATATGAAAATCTCTCATATTGATGTTACGTTGCTATATTTTTCCCAAAACTTTAGATTATCACTTCATGCATCCCGGAAACAGTTGGTAAAGGGTTAATTGGCCTTGTGACGTCTAGAGAAGAGATTCCTGAATTGCTTAAGGTAGATTTTTCTGTTAAGCTTGATGTCTAATTTATTGCTAAAATGACCGGTTAAAAGCATTTTTTGTAATATGTAATTACAATCTCCTGCAGCTTGATGATGTTATTGATCTTGTGATTCCAAGAGGCAGTAATGAACTAGTTACTCAAATTAAGTCTTTAACACAAATTCCCGTACTTGGACATGCTGGTAAGATGCTCCTAACTTGATTATATCTGGTCTCTTTAATTTAAAGAAGTTTGACAGATTAAGGACGATACAGTAATTCTGCTTTCCTAAATTTTCAGATGGAATCTGTCATGTCTATGTTGACAAATCTGCTGATATGGAAAAAGCTAAGAACATAGTTTTGGATGCAAAAACAGATTACCCAGCAGCCTGTAATGCTATGGTATATTATTTATCTTAAAATATGTGGTGCTTTCCCATTTAGGGTTCGTGTGCAGCCTTTATAATTGATATGGTCTTTTTTTAAACCAGGAAACGCTTCTTGTTCATGAGGAGTTGCTGGAAAATGGTGGTGTCAATGAGCTTCTCATTGAACTACAAACTAAAGGCATGAAATTTTCACATTCACAACCAATCATTGGAGGATTTCATTCAGCCTGTTTATTACTTTATCTGTTTGCCTATCAGTCTATCAATCTATTACCTGAAAGTGCTCCTTTTGGACTTCCTTTTTTATATTTAGTAGGGAGTCTGAGATAACATTTTACCACTTCAGAAAATCATAATATTTGTTACCTATTGGTTATCGATTTTTTCTCCTTGTCTATGAACCACATGACTGTGTTGGTTTCTTGTATTTTTGCCCTGACTTTTCCTTGTTTCAATCATGAAAACTGTTACATACCCAACACTGAACTAATCTGAATCAAGTATTGGTTATCCTAGGAAATTATATAGTCACATCATAATCATCTTATCAAGTTACCTTTTCTGTAAGCACCATCCAAAAATGCTTGACGGAAGGTCTAAAAAAAATCTATTATATATTTTTGTTTCAGGTGTCAGTATAAATGGTGGTCCAAGGGCAAGTTCTGTGCTTAATCTTCCGCCAGCACCATCATTTCATCATGAATACAGTTCACTGTCATGCACTATTGAAATTGTCGATGATGTGCATGCTGCCATTGATCATATACACAAGCATGGAAGGTATGTTAACTTATGTAGTCGAACTTTATATGTAATTACAAATCTTAATGTACATGTTTTGTACGCCTTTTATTTTACTAGTTGCTTATGGCTCAAATGTTGATTCTTCTGTTTGTAGTGCGCATACTGACTGCATTGTAACTGAAGACCCGGAAGCTGCTAATATCTTTTTACGTCAAGTTGACAGGTTCTTATGTCTTCTTGCATTTTATTTTCTGTAAATGACTGAGGAAAATTGCTTGAATTATTATCATCCAGATGACGAAACTCAGTTGAATGTGTTCATATTATGTTGCTCTTGCAGTGCTGCTGTATTTCATAACGCAAGCACAAGATTTAGTGACGGGTTTCGTTTTGGTCTTGGTGCAGAGGTATCGTATTTTCATTTTCTTTTTATAGAATACTCAATACCATACGGCTAGTCAATGTTCTTGCACATACGTACATTATTCATTGTGCCATTGGTTCTCTAATTGCTCAACAGGTTGGTGTAAGTACAAGCAGGATCCATGCTCGTGGCCCCGTAGGAGTTGAAGGATTGTTAACAACACGATGGTATGTTCATACTTTCCACTTCACGTTGTTACTTTAAAGAACTCTCGTTCTCAGGGGTGGCTTTTAGGGTGTGCGAAAGGCTCCACTGCACAGTTCCCCAATTTCGTAGGGCCTCACGGTTATAATAAAGATCTATATTTGGACCAATAAAAACTTTCTAGTATTTGACATATATACGTTGTGCATCAGTGCGTTAAAATAGAATTCATGTCAAATTCAATTTGATTCGTATTATTTACTTTAATTTCTCACTGATCAGTTTTTTTGTTATTCACGAACTTGACTTTACCTATTAAAATTGAGTCTCAAAATGACCAATTTACTATTTAAAATACTTAAGGACTATGTTGTAATCACAAGCACAGAGCCTCCAAAATCCATGAGACGGCCCTGCTCGTTTTGTAGGAACGAGTTTCCT
The DNA here is from genome assembly GCA_020465985.1 of Centrapalus pauciflorus. Lineage (NCBI taxonomy): Eukaryota > Viridiplantae > Streptophyta > Magnoliopsida > Asterales > Asteraceae > Centrapalus > Centrapalus pauciflorus. Next base: position 133,117 of record JAANYP010001043.1, on the reverse strand, counting down.
TTTCACAGGGCTGAATGTTTATCTTTGCCTGAGAATATTATTTTGCAACTGGACGCGAATTAGAAACACCTTATGATTTGAGTTGGTTTGTTTAAATATTCAGGATCGCAAGAGGAAATGGACAAGTAGTGGATAACGATAAAGGGGTCGTGTATACTCACAGAGACCTCACTCAGCAAGCTTAAAATGTCAGCTCGAGTATGATCGAGTTGAAGCTTCCCCTGCCCCTGGATGGTGAGCAACTGCATGATTGTAATTGGGAACATCAACATATATGGTTTGCAAAAAGGGCACCTTATCAAGTCAAAAGTGAAAGAAATGAAGGTAGTGATATGTTTTTCATCAGGAACAGAACTACAAAGTGTTGTACAATTACTTTTTAACAGCAGCCAGCCAGCCAGTCAGCTTTTATTATGTGTTCGCGATGTATGCGAACCGGGCTGGCTGTCGGACCAAACTATTTATTTTAAGTTAATTAAATAAATCGATTTGGTTTTGGGGAATGACAATGACAGACAAGGGGAATTTGGGTGTTGAGCGATTCATGTAATGAAAGAAATAATACTCCACATTCTAGTCTGAGTTTTTTAAGTTGTTATTCAGGTAGCCTAGGAGGCAGGCAGGCAGGCATTTGAGACCACAAATTGGATTTGGATGGATGTCTTTATGTTATTCTTACTTGATATTGCTTGCATAAATCATGGATGCTCTTAATATTGCATATACTTAGGAGTCGTTTGGTTCACAAATTTTTTTCTCTGGGATTTACATCTCGTCAAAGGATTTGCATTATGCAGCATTTGCATTTGTCAGGATTTTGTTAAAGAATCTACATTATCTTGTAGAAAAAAATTGTTAATTAAAGAATGTAAGGTAACTGAGATTTAAAATCCTAGGGGGAGGCTGAGTTTTTAAATACAAAGAAGGAAGATATTTATGAAATCCTGAGATTTTAAATTCTTACTAAAATCTGTGAACCAAACACATGATTTTAAATGCAAATCCCAGTGAATATCAGGAAATCCACGAACCAAATGCCCCCTTACTGTATAAATAAATAAATACATTACGTTTGATGTTACAAAATGTCAAACTTCAGAAATTTAAGTTTGAATAGAAACCTAAATGGAAAATATATAACAAGTTGAGTTTGAGACGACAAGTTCGTGTGACTCCAATTATTATGAAGCTGAGACAAGATTGAAGCAATTTACTATTGATCTATATAAACCTCTGGCTCAACTCTCGGCATATTACTACTCTCCGACTCCATCACAATCCATATGATATAATAACACAAAGTTAACTCCAACTAATAATGTCCATTATTAACACTTTAACATATTCTATTTTAGAGTTAATTTGAGGGAATAAATTCAATATACAATGATTTAAGTTTAAGCATCACTACTAATACTTGTTTCATAACTTTTTTGATCAAAACCTTATACTCCTTAAAAATATTTACAAAAGCATTTTATTTATTTATAAAAAGGTTGTCTTTTTGAAAATAAATGACCCGATAAGAAAACTGGACTATATTTGAATCACGCTAGTGAAGGCATTCCCAATCAAACCCGCTTATGAAAATACCACATTTTGATAAATAAAACAAAAATTACAATCTTAATTTTTTTTTTTTAAAATACCATACTTTGGTTAAAACCTCATTTTCTGAACCAAGTTGTAACACCCATTAGATTCTACTAAATGTCATATCATATATACAGTAAATTACATAACATAACTTCATGAGAAATATCATTCATTTGTAGTTGATATGGCTTCATTTATTTATTATACGACTATTTTATTAGTTTGTTATGTGGTGAATGACTAAAATAATTGGCTAAGATGTGTGCAGTAACGTCGACGCTTTGGGTTTCTAAAGGGACAACAAGATTAGGGGTTTTGTACAACAGGGTTTTCGATTTCTTGTAGACACTAGTCAATTTCTATGGATTCTTGAGTACGGTGGAAAATAGCTCTTGTGTCGAAAAATTTTGATGGTCTTCGAGTGGGAACATTGTTCGGGATATATAGACCGTGCTTATTGTTCAAGTGGATTTGGAATTTCTATGTCAACCGAATGCCATTTGAGCTCTTCTTATTAAAGAAATTTACAGTCAACAAGGTTATGTCGATTCTTCTTTGTTGAATAAGCGGCATAATTCAATTTGGGTGAATATCGTTAAATTGGCTCACTCGACAAGACATTAATGTTTCCAGTTTATTAAGAGTAAAGCTAGGAATCTGTAGTTTATTAGTTTTTGGGATGATCTATGGTAAGGGGGTGGGGGATTCATCGTTTAAGTCACGTTTTCCTTTATATGCTTTAGAAATAGATAAACAAGTCACGATCAAGTCCAAACCAACCAATCCAGGGTTTTTTCATCATGTCGAGGCTTGCTAAAGGTCGGGGGAGGTTGGGGGGGGGGGGGTGTGCAATGTTTGATATTTTGAAATTGGTCATTGCCGGAGCTAGGAGATAGATAGATTTTGTTGGGTTTAGACAGTTCGGAGAAGTTTTTAGTTGTGTTTACTAGATCATATATTTTGGTCATGCACTGATATTGGCACTCAACATACCAAGTGGAATAATATGGTTCCGATTAAAGTAAATGTTCTTGCATAGCAAATTGGTTTAAATAAACTTCCGTCTCAAGTGAACCTTGACGATAAGGGTATTGATTGTCACTGGGTTTTGAGTCCGACACGTGATTCATTTCCAGAGTCAGTGGACCGTTTATTCTTTACTTGTTCTATCGCAGTTGACATATGACACTTTGTGTCTTTTTGGTGGACGATTCAAATTCCTCAAGTATGGTCCTATTATTAAGGTTAGGTGAGTTGCTTTGATTCTGTAAGTTTTCTCAGGCACAACATAGTTGTCTCAGGTGGTAGTATTTACCTATCGTTGAATTATATGTGAATTCAGGAACGACATGATGTTTAACAATGCGAAATCAAAATAGTCGGATTTGATTGATAAGATTATTTTATTAGACGCTTTTTTTCCCTTAAATTTTCATATGAATAAATCTATCAAACCTAATCAGATAGGATGGTTACAAAATCCATATATTATTGTTTTTATGTAATTTCTTTCTAGCATATTACTAGTTATCTTTTAAAAAATTCCATCAATCTAAAAAAGAAAAAAACATGTGTAGTAGCCTCAGGGTCGTGAATTCAAATGAATGTTATTGTTAATTTTCAATAAAAGGTTATACGATTTCATAGCATCACAACTCATGAGTTATTATAAAAAGTTATATACACGAGTTAAAATTAGGACTCTGCATTGTGCGGTTTGGTGTGGTTTTTGTATAAAATCGAAACCGAAAATAAAAAAATACGGTTTTCTAAAACAAAAAATCTAGTTTGTGCAGTTTTTTGCGGTTTTGTTTCTTTCTGTTTTCATCAGTGTTTGGTGTGGTTTCTGATTTTTTTTGGTTTTAAAAATGAGTACTTATAGATGATGAGGATTGACAACCATCTTTTAATATTTACTACCATTTATAATGTTAGAATGCTATATTTTTCTTAATGTTTATTGTAACACCCTCGAACTAATCAACAATGCCACATAATTACCACGTCAGCAACGATATAATATAATAATCCCTACGCTATTCCCAAGATACATACACGAGAACCCGATAATTTTAAACTTTAATTATACAGTAACAGTCACGGAAATCTCTGAATTAACACAACCTATCCGAAGTATATAAACAATCCACAAAATATAACTACCTCCACAAAAGGTAGCTAACTCCTCGATCAAGGATAATGTAAACCTACTTTGGTGCAGCAGGCCTACTAGCAGTCCGGTCACCTGGGATGCACACAACACAAACACACGGGTCAGCTAAAGCTGGTGAGAATGCAAGGGTTAGGTACGATTATAAAGCTCAATAAATAAATAACTCGATAACAAAACGTTCAGCGTTCTCTACTGAACAATAATATGAGATCCCACAAAGTAGCTCAATAGGTACTCAACTCGTGTGGATGAATCCACGTACCCAAATCCCTAGACCGCACAAAGCAGTCGTCAGGACTCAAAAAGGGAATTGGGAGCGACCCAACCCCTGCCCAGCCGTACGGTTTAGTATCTCGATAGCTCGTGTGTCTCAAATCTCATATAATAAAACTCAGTTCACAATAAACACAATATACATGCATGACAGTATCTCAGTAATAAAACTCGTAAGAAACTCATAATAATCTCATAAAGAAAGCTCAGTAAAAGGTCATGCAAGTGTAAATAAATAATCGTACAATTATCTTAGAAAAGCATGCAAACTCACCTGACCCTGAAATCTCTTTCCTTAAGTCTCGGTTCCCTGCCCGTATCCCGACCCTATCAACTCGAGACCCTAGAAACACAAAGGAACAACCCAATATCACTAATTCATCCCTAAATAAACGCTTAAAATATGCTTATTTTCTGAATTCTCACGCGGCCGTGTAAGATTTCTTACGCGGTGGCGTAGCAGTCTCCTTACGCGGTGGTGTAGAATTTTTACAAGATGGTGTGACTGCAACCCACGCGGCCGCGTAGCAAAACCCACACGGGCGCGTAGCAATAACCCACGCGGGCGCGTAGCAAAACCCACGCGGGCGCGTAGCTCCATCTTTACACCACCCTGTAGCCTTTTACACGGGCTTGGACAAATACCTACGCTGCCGCGTAGCAAACCCTACGCGGCCGCGTAAGCTGACTGTCAGCCATGAATGTTCTGTTTTTTGACAGCAACGATTTCACACCTCAAAACCCGATTTTTGCTCGATTTTAGCTCACGAATTTGACCAAAAACTCAATAAAACACATATATAAACTTACTTTAATCACTTGATAACAACTAACACATAAATCCCACAAATTTGGAGCTTAATACTCACTTTGAGCTTTGGTAGCAAACTTGAAGAAGAAGGAGATGATCAGGAACTCAATTCACAAGCTGGAGCTCTAATTCTTGCTTGAGATGCTGCTGGAGACAATTCACACACACAAACACACTTAACTTCTTATTTTGGAGATGAAGAAATGAAAGCAGGCACCCAAGAAGCACACACATATATACGTTTTTAGTTTAATCCGGTCCGACACCGAAAAATCCGATCCCGATACCCCAAAATACAAATTTATATTCCCGGGTCCCAATTTAAATAATTAATCCAATGACATAATTCCACGTACCTATCTCAAAACCGGGATGTTACAAGTCCTCCCTCCTTATGAAGATTCTGTCCTCAGAATCTAGCTCGAAGCAAAGAGGTGGGGATATCGGCTACGCATCTCTAACTCGGGCTCCCATGTGGCGCTGGTACCCTTATGGTGTTTCCACTATACCAACACTAACGCCACCTCTTTATTACGCAACCTCTTCACCTTCCGATCTGTCACTGCCTCAGGCTGCTCGGCATACTGAAGTCTATCATCGACCTCAATCTCTGACAAATGTACTCTCTGATCATCACGGGCCAAACACTTACGAAGATGGCTGACATGGAAAGCATTATGAACTCCCGACAACTCTGGAGGCAAATTCAGACGATAAGCCTGATCCCCGATCCTCTCAACGACCTCAAACGGCCCAATATAACGCGGACCCAACTTACCTCGTCTCCGAAACCGGATAATTCCCTTCCAGGGTGAGACTTTAAGCATCACGGAGTCTCCGACCTGAAACTCTAACTCGGACATACGGCGATCCGCATAACTCTTCTGGCGACTCTGAGCTGTCTTAATCCGCTGCTGAATCATAGCGACCTTGTCGCTAGTCTCCTGAAGAACCTCTGGCCCGCTGATAGGACGCTCCCCAACCTCCCCCCAACATACCGGAGTCAAACACTTACGCCCATAGAGAGCCTCGAACGGAGGCATGCCGATAGATGCGTGGTAGCTGTTATTATACGCAAACTCAACAAGCGGCAAATGAAGATCCCAGCTACCCCCAAAATCAATAACACAAGCCCGCAACATATCCTCCAAAGTCTGATTAGTCCGCTCTGTCTGGCCACCTGTCTGCGGATGGTAGGCTGAACTCAACTGAACACGGGTGCCCAACTCTCTCTGAAAACTCTGCCAAAATCGCGACACAAATCGGCTATCTCGGTCAGACGTAATAGATCTCGGAACTCCATGCCTCGCAACGATCTCCCTGATGTAGAATCGCGCCAACTGATCCATCGAAATAGTCCCACGAACGGCCAAGAAGTGGGCGCTTTTCGTAAGCCGATCAACAATAACCCAGATCATATCATTCCCACGAATAGTCCGCGGAAGTCTCACTATGAAGTCCATGGTGATATCATACCATTTCCACTCTGGAATCTCTAACGGCTGAAGTCTACCATGCGGCTTCTGATGCTCACTCTTAACCCTCAAACACGTCATGCACGCCTCCACATACTTTCCCACATCCCTCTTCATCCCTGGCCACCAGTAATGAACTCGCAGATCTCGGTACATCTTCGTGCTGCCTGGATGGATCGACAATCTAGACTTGTGGGAATCATCTAGAATCAGCTGTCTCAAACTACCTACTCTGGGGACCCATACTCGACCGCGGAGAGTCATTAAGCCTCTATCGTCCCTGCTCAACAACTCCAGCTGGCCAGCTAATCTCTCTCTCTGCACATTCTCGCCTCTCAAACCCTCCTCCTGAGCTAACCGTAGATTATCAATCAAGGTCGACGTGACCTCTAATCGAGAAGCTCTGGATGTAACCGTCTGCTCATAAGATCTTCGGCTCAAAGCGTCCGCCACCACGTTAGCTTTCCCCGGGTGGTACTGGATGTCACAATCATAATCCTTTAGGAGCTCCATGCTGCGCCTCTGTCTCATGTTCAGCTCCTTCTGACTGAACAGATACTGTAAACTCTTATGGTCAGTATACACTGTAAAGCGCGTCCCATATAGATAATGCCGCCATATCTTCAAAGCAAAGACTATGGCGTCCAACTCTAAATCATGCACTGGCCGACTCAACTCATAACTCTTAAGCTGTCTCGAGGCGTAAGCAATCACCTTGCCTCTCTGCATCAATACACACCCCAACCCGGTGAAGGAAGCATCGCAATACACAGCAAAATCCTCAGAACCCTCTGGCAACGCTAAAATCGGAGCCTTACACAACCGATTCTTCAACTCTAGGAAAGCACTCTCCTGATCCTCGGTCCACACAAACGGCACAGACTGTCGCGTCAACATCGTCAAAGGCACCGCAATCCGCGAGAAATTCTCGATAAACCGCCGATAATACCCTGCCAAACCCAGGAAGCTGCGAACCTCAGACACCGATGTGGGCTGGCCCCAACTCATAATCGCCTCGATCTTCGCGGGATCCACCTTAACGCCTTCGCTCGTCACCACGTGCCCCAAGAACTGCACCTCTCGAAGCCAGAACTCGCACTTCGAAAACTTGGCGTATAGCCTCTCTCGCTGCAAGGTATTCAAGACCTCTCTCAGATGCTGGCCATGCTCCTCGCTGCTCCTCGAGTAGATCAGAATATCATCAATAAACACAATCACGAAACGATCGAGCATCGGCCTGCAGACCCTATTCATCAGGTCCATAAATGCTGCTGGGGCATTAGTCAGCCCGAACGGCATGACTAAGAACTCATAATGACCATATCTGGTCCTAAACGCAGTCTTAGGCACGTCCTCGTCTCTAACTCGCAGCTGATGATACCCTGAACGCAGATCAATCTTCGAGAAGAAACTCGCCCCCTGAAGCTGATCAAAGAGATCATCAATCCTCGGCAAGGGATAACGGTTCCTCACTGTTACCCTATTAAGCTCTCTGTAATCTATACACATACGCATCGTTCCGTCCTTCTTCTTCACGAATAACACAGGGGCTCCCCACGGAGAAGAACTGGGGCGGATAAACCCGCGATCCAACAGATCCTGCAGCTGTGTCATCATCTCGCGCATCTCGGTAGGAGCTAATCGATATGGCGTGCGCGCAATAGGAACGGCCCCGGGAACTAGGTCGATCCTAAACTCAACCTGCCGGTCCGGCGGCAGACCAGGCAGCTCATCTGGGAACACGTCAGGAAAATCTCTAACTACAGGCACATCACTAACCTCCCTCTTCTCCTTCTTCGCATCTACCACATAAGCTAAATAAGTGGCACACCCCTTCGCCACATACCTCTGCGCCTGCGCCATCGACACTATACTCATCTCTCCTCGGCGCCTCTCACCATACACAACCGCTGATTCTGACTCGGAAACGGGAATGCGAATCATCTTCTTAGAACAGAAGATATCCGCCTGACGCGCTGTCAGCCAATCCATGCCAACAATGGCATCGAAACTGCTAATCTCCATAGGCATCAAGTCTATGGAAAATCGGTGACCGTCTATCTCTAATACACAATCTCTATAGATACGGCTCACTAATACAGTACTACCATCAACACGCTCAACAATAACAGGCACAGATAACTCAGATGAAGACATAACAAAATAATCACAGAAGGAGGCAGATACATAAGAACGATCAGATCCCGAATCAAATAAAATAAAGGCACGTAGTCCGTTAAGGATGAACGTACCAGATACAACATCAGGCGACTCACGCGCCTCCTCAGCAGTAGCCTGGAAGACCCTGCCACGAGCCCTCGGTGCTCCTCCTCCCCGAGGCGCTGTAGATGATCCAGACGGCCCAGCTCCACTCGAACTCGACCCCGGAAACCCCGCACTCGGGTTCGGACAATCCCGAGACATATGACCCGGCTTCCCGCACCGGAAGCAAAGAGACTCCTGGGAAGTACATGCAACAGCAGTATGACCAAACTGGCCACATCGGAAACAGCGAAGATGCTCGGGGGCGCACGACCCAGCATGGCGATGATGACATCGCTGGCAATCTCTCTCGACATCGGCTGAACTCCCAACCCTACTCCCCGAATCCCTGGAACCTCTACCACCACTACTCTGACCCTGACTCTGTGACTGCCTCTGACTCTGTCCCTGCTGCCTCTGTCCCTGCTGTCTCTGACCACCCCGACCCTGTCCCTGACTCTGACCAACCCCCAACTGCCTATCATCCCGTCTCTGATCTCGCTGAGCCCCTGAACTCTGTCCCTGCTGCTCAGAATAACCGCCCTGACGGCTCTCCCGGTAAAATCTCGATGACCCCGAACTCTGCCCCTGTCCCGATGCCTCCACACGCTGTCTCTGGGGAGCCGGCTGCTCCCGCTGTCTCTCAATCTCTCTCTCCCTACGCCTGGCGTACTCCATCGCTGACGAGAAAGTGGGGTCACGCAACATCCCCACAAACTCTCGGATATCCGGCCTCAAACCTTCGATAAACATATTGACCTTTCGGTCCTCTGTGGCTACCTGATGCGGCGCGAACTGGGCTCTGTCATTAAAAATATCGATATACTCCTGAACCGATCTGGATCCCTGCTGCAAATGAATAAACTCTCGCTCCAACTCTCTCCTCGTGTCCAGCGGACAATACTGCAGCTCGAACTCTGTACGAAACTCCTCCCACGACATCAAGTAGGCCTCGTCAACTCCCTGAGCACTAACAACCGAACTCCACCATCTCAATGCTCCTCCCTTCAGAAGGTAGGAGGCATAACTCACTCTATCTGCTCTATCAACATGGGCTATACGGAACGCAGCCTCGACCTCTCTCAACCAATCCAGTGCCTTCGAGGCACCAACTCCGCCAAAGAACTCAGAAGGGCGACCTGTCATGAAGTCCTTAAAGGACCCTCGCGATGGCTGGCTAGAAGAAGAAGCACCAGCTCCAGAACTCTGGCCTCGCTCGGGCGGAGGCACCGCACCTCGACCCCTACCCATACTCTGACCCGGAAAACGCTCATCTAATATCTGACCTATCACAGAATACAAGTCAGATCTACGCACAGGCTCATCATCCCTATGGTCATCCCCCTGAGGCCCGCTGCCCTGACGGTCCATAACAACCTGCACAATAAGATAATAACACAAATTAACTCTACAAGACTCTACACACTACTCGTTTATCACCTATTACTCTACTTCGGATTACAATCCAAGGATCTAGACTCTATGGTTTAAGCTTAAGCATCCACTAGATACTTAATCTCTTAAACCTAGGCTCTGATACCAAGCTTGTAACGCCCTCGAACTAATCAACAATGCCACATAATTACCACGTCAGCAACGATATGATATAATAATCCCTACGCTATTCCCAAGATACATACACGAGAACCCGATGATTTTAAACTTTAATTATACAGTAACAGTCACGAAAATCTCTGAATTAACACAACCTATCCGAAGTATATAAACAGTCCACAAAATATAACTACCTCCACAAAAGGTAGCTAACTCCTCGATCAAGGATAATGTAAACCTACTTTGGTGCAGCAGGCCTACTAGCAGTCCGGTCACCTGGGATGCACACAACACAAACACACGGGTCAGCTAAAGCTGGTGAGAATGCAAGGGTTAGCGTACGATTATAAAGCTCAATAAATAAATAACTCGATAACAAAACGTTCAGCGTTCTCTACTGAACAATAATATGAGATCCCACAAAGTAGCTCAATAGGTACTCAACTCGTGTGGATGAATCCACGTACCCAAATCCCTAGACCGCACAAAGCAGTCGTCAGGACTCAAAAAGGGAATTGGGAGCGACCCAACCCCTGCCCAGCCGTACGGTTTAGTATCTCAACAGCTCAAGTGTCCCAAATCTCATATATATAAAACACAGTTCTCAATAAAGCACAGTAATACATGCATGATAATATCTCAATAAAACTCGTAAGAAACTCATGATATCTCGTAAAAGCTCAGTAAAAGATCATGCAAATATTAATAAATAATCGTACAAGTATCTCAAGAAAAACATGCAAACTCACCTGACCCTGAAATCTCTTTCCTTAAGTCTCGGTTCCCTGCCCGTATCCCGACCCTATCAACTCGAGACCCTAGAAACACAAAGGAACAACCCAATATCACTAATTCATCCCTAAATAAACGCTTAAAATATGCTTATTTTCTGAATTCTCACGCGGCCGTGTAAGATTTCTTACGCGGTGGCGTAGCAGTCTCCTTACGCGGTGGTGTAGAATTTTTACAAGATGGTGTGACTGCAACCCACGCGGCCGCGTAGCAAAACCCACGCGGGCGCGTAGCAAAACCCCACGCGGCCGCGTAACAGAACCCACACGGGCGCGTAGCAATAACCCACGCGGGCGCGTAGCAAAACCCACGCGGGCGCGTAGCTCCATCTTTACACCACCCTGTAGCCTTTTACACGGGCTTGTAGACAAATACCTACGCTGCCGCGTAGCAAACCCTACGCGGCCGCGTAAGCTGACTGTCAGCCATGAATGTTCTGTTTTTTGACAGCAACGATTTCACACCTCAAAACCCGATTTTTGCTCGATTTTAGCTCACGAATTTGACCAAAAACTCAATAAAACACATATATAAACTTACTTTAATCACTTGATAACAACTAACACATAAATCCCACAAATTTGGAGCTTAATACTCACTTTGAGCTTTGGTAGCAAACTTGAAGAAGAAGGAGATGATCAGGAACTCAATTCACAAGCTGGAGCTCTAATTCTTGCTTGAGATGCTGCTGGAGACAATTCACACACACAAACACACTTAACTTCTTATTTTGGAGATGAAGAAATGAAAGCAGGCACCCAAGAAGCACACACATATATACGTTTTTAGTTTAATCCGGTCCGACACCGAAAAATCCGATCCCGATACCCCAAAATACAAATTTATATTCCCGGGTCCCAATTTAAATAATTAATCCAATGACATAATTCCACGTACCTATCTCAAAACCGGGATGTTACAATATGTATAAATGCGTATTATATATATATATATACATATATATATATATATATATATATATATATATATATATATATATATATATATATATATATATATTCACGAAAATGCATACGTATATATGTGAGCATGTGCATGAAAATAAAGTGTATATATGAAATTTTTGGCATAATGATTTTACGAGTATTATGAAAAGTATCATATTTTAGTAAATGTATTTAATTTCTCATGTTTTATAAATAAAGTAAATAAGAAAGCTTACAAAATTTGAAGAACACTTGAAATCTTTATAGCTGGCCAGTTTTGCTTTGAGAGGGTTTGGGTGTTGGTGTGTTTTTGGTGAAGTGGGTTTTGACTTCTATTTATAGAAGAAAATCGGTTATTAAAATAAAGATAAAGTAATTGAAATTTCAAAAAAGATGAAAGTAAAAAGTAAATCGGTTGAGTGTTTGTCAAAAAGGTGTGGCCGATTGTTATGATGGTATGTTGCATGGTATTTAATATTAAAATAATACCAAAGTACAAGCTAGTTGTCCTTTAAAGGACAACTTACTTTTTAGAGTGATAAGTAGTATGGCTTTTCATGTATTTTATTAATAAAGTACAAAAAGCGTGCATGACAAAGGTGGCAGCATTTATTATTACTGCATATGTATATACGTACTTAGAAAAATTTTCTGGATTGTTAAACTCGATTCAAGTGTGAATCGAGTTTGTTACAGTGTCAATCGAGTTTTATATAACTATACCCGAGTTTTAGGCCTTTGTTATTCGAGTTTTACATAGCTTTAGTCGAGTTTCTTTGTTTATCTGTTCGAGTTTTATGCAGCATCATCCGAGTTTAATCCTTTATTCGAATTTCATCAAAGTGTTATCCGAGTTTATGCCTTTACAAATCGAGTTTCATCACATCACTATTCGAGTTTCTGCTTACATGATTCGAGTTTCATGTAATATCATTCGAGTTTATTGCTATATAATTCGAGATTCATAAAAACTTCATTCGAGTTTATTACTTCATTATTCGAGTTTTATATTAGCTTAATTTTCGAGTTTCATACCTTATATTTTTAGGCCAGATGTTACATTATGTGATGCATGCTTTCATGCACTTAGCTAGAATGTGCGTGAAATGTATATAACATCTGTATAGTGTTTATTAAAACATGTATATGAAAAAAATTCAGTAAAATTATTTTTAAAAGGGGTACATTCTGGTGCGCTGCATAATAATAAGTGGTACTCACTTGGTTCTAATATATATATATATATATATATATATATATATATATATATATATATATATATACCAAGTCTTCCAAGTCTTCTCAAATGACCTAACTAGAAGGTCCGGCAGCTGATTTACCCTTTCCGGTAAAAACGAAGATAACTGAGGGGTAAGCGAACGCTTAGTGAATACACAGATTTACACATTTTATAAATCCTTATGATGCCCACAAGAGTAGCACCGACGACACACGTCGTGCACTCTCCACGTACACAAAGTACGACCACACAAGAGCCGTCGCTCTACGAGCCCGCAACTCGTCCTTTAAAATACACTACTGAGACAGACATAACATCGGGGATGACATACTGCCTACGGACCTGGAGGGATCAGCTCCAGCGTCATATAGAGCAGTAACATCAGAGTAACAGATGCGACCCGCAGGTCCATCATAGATGCACAACAAACGAACGGACATGCATCAAATAAGAATGTGCATCCAAATTTACGCAAGTTAGTAGAATTCCAAACGAATAATGAAGCAACATGTCTCAGTAAGCAAAAGCAATCATAAAGCAGATATAAACATGCGAAATCATATGTACTCACAGTGGGGCCGTAATTAAACTTTAACCAATTTTATTTCTCTTCGGGCTTTCAACCGAATCCACCAAGTACCCCACTGTGGGTTAAACAACACCACAAGGGACCTGTTATATTAATTATAACAATACCACTTATCAATAACCGTTTAAATCCATAAAATCAAGTTTCGTAAGTTTTGCAATATTTTTCCCCATTTCGGGTCCATGTCTAAATTCGAACTACAACTAAAGTTTGAACCCATTTCATGTTCATACATTGTCCTTTATATAACTCATGTCATTTTATGTGTTGTTTATGAGTTTTATTCAAAATACACGAGTCTAGAGAGTAGCATTCTCAATTTTAAGCATTAAACTCGAATTTAATGGGTTAGATTCGAAATTATGCATCAGATTCGAACCATATGGTCAGATTCGAACCCCCCCCCCCTTAGAATCTGATGGTACACATTCGAATCTAGTACCAAACTCGAGTTTGTTCTTACATTTCGACTCTGTTCTTGGCATATTCGAGTCTATTCATCATTTCAGCTTAAATCCTTCATTTCTAAGGCCTAAAATCACTGATATATCATGTATGATACCTAGATTCGATTCTATTATGCATATACTAACATAATCTTGCAATATTTCAAGCAAAACAAGCTCCAATTTACATAAAATGACAGATTCGAAATTCTAGTTCTTCAAAACCGAAACAATAAACTTAAGTGGGTCGATTCTTACCTCAATTCGTACGAAATCTAAAATCCGTTTGTAGATTATTGTTGTACTCCACGAGATCTTTCCGTTGACGTATAATTCTCGATAATCTGACGGTCGGTTTGTGAGATAACTTAGAGAGATGTAGAGAGGAAGTTTCTAGAGAGAGAAAGTAGTGAGAGAGTAATAATGATGAAATGAAATCTTTTACCCTTTTTATTCCACTTTCATCATTTTTGCACATTTCTCCCCTCAACTTAACCGGTTCCATAAAATACTGATTTATTCTTAAAATTATCTATAATAACTTTTAATTTCTTAATATTCCATAACAATGATTTCCGAGTTCAAACTTTCTAAAAATAGCAACAAACTTCTACATGACCCAAATACATAATAATTGCTCATAATTCAACTTATTTATAAATTACCTGTCTAAATATTTCTTAAATCACCGTATATGAATTCGAGGATGTTACAACATGGGCTCCACCACGCTCAAACTTCGTCCTCGAAGTTTATTTGGATTCGAATACATACTTATACTTTTTCAACGTATCGACTTTTGTCTCTCAAGTATGGTTTACTCCTTTGTGATGCTTCCAACGTATCAATACTATTTTAATCTCTTTGTTTCTTAACTTCCTTACTTTCCTATCCATAATATATTCTGGCTTTTCAACATATATTAATCTTTACTGATTTCGAATTCGGTATAATCAGCCTAATCTTCATTACTAGTTGTGAAGATTTCATAAAGCTTACCACGTGAAACACCAAGTGTTATTTCGATATTTCCTTAGATAATTCCAAATGAGATAACAGATTCCTAACTTTTCTGTTATTCTAAATGAGCCAACTCACCTCAGTGCTAATTTCATCCCTTTTTCAAAACAAGTAGTACACCTCATCGGTGATACTAACAAATATACTACATCGTTTCCCTCAAAACTGATTGGTTTAGGTGTCTCATCATTATAACTCTTCTTCCATGTCACAGACTCAGCAATTAGAGTTCTTTCAATTTCATTCCAACACGTAGGCGTTCTACATTTCTTCACGTACAAAACTGTATACAGTGTTTTCTTAATTTTTTTAACATGATAACTAGTGTTATACGAAAATTCTATCAAAACATTTGATCTTTTCAGTTGATACTTAAATCTACCATACCTGATCTCATCATATATTCCGATGTGAAAATAGTCCATTCATTCTGATCTTCTATTAGTTGTCAGTAAGCTGTACTCATAGCTATATGTGTGTTTAATCCCACTTATAACACAAACTAAGAGTTGAAAATGAAACAACTCTTCTATTCTGACATAATCGAGTCTAGAATACTAGAACAATATTAATAACCTTACCCATGCACATCTGTGCAAAATCTTTCCAACAATAACCTTCTTGAGTCCATATATAAAATATACCGACTAATCAAATCGTCTACAATCTATCAATCGTAGAAAACTTCTTAAATCTGTAATACTGCGAGACAGATTCCAAATTCTCAGTCATTCCACTTTTAACGGAATCCTCCGAGATCTCAACTCCAGAAATCACATACTACAAAATATAACCCATTGTAATCAAAACTCACGATTTGACATATCCAACTTAAAACTTATACCCGAATATCATCGATAATTACAATTACCGATTCCCCCATCATTGATATACAAATCTCTATTCATAATGCCCATAAAACAGTTGGGGTGTTAATCAATCAACATGTCGTGACTAATTACTCGTAGTGCTCATAACTATCCCTGAAAATTGTTTTCAGTATTTTCTCCTTTCAGATTTTCAACTTGTGATACCCCAAACATAAATCAGTCTTTGAATAATAACCGAACCCATGCAACTGATCAATAATCATAATTTCCCAGCAGCAGATACTTATAGTCAATTTGTTTAAATCATGTTAATCTATACACATTCTCATTATGACATCCTCTGTTTTATAAACAATATCAGGTTCCCCATGGCAAAGAACTCAATCTAACGAAGCCCTTATCTGATAACTCCTAAAGTTGTTTCATCATCTCTTTACCTTTCAGTAAATGCATACCGATACGAACAACAAGCTATTGGAGAAACTCCAGGGATCAAGTCAACACAAAATTTCACTTGTCTTTCAAGTGGCACATCAGACAAGTCTTCCAGAAACATAAATGGAAACATTTGGGACAACAGGCGCATCGGCCACAGTTTTCTCTTCAGTCTTGGTATCAATGGCATATACCAAACAAAACTCACAGCCCTAAGCAATCAGCTTTTGGGATCTAACAACCATCAATAGACATTGATCCCCACTTCTCCTATCCCCATGTATACAATTCTCCCGCCCCTCCGGCGTAATTATCTTTATTATTCCTTTATTGCAAACTACATGCGTCTCATTACATATACACAACCAATTCATTCCAATTTTCATATCAAATCACCGATCTCTACTGGAATCAAGTCAGGATTGAAGACTACCTCTTCAATCACTAGAGTACGATCATGATACACCTGATCTACGTTAACTAATGTGTTACTTAACAATTTCAACATCAATCACAACAGACAACTTAGACCAAGGCATCAACACTTGTTGAGCAAAAACAGTAGATACAAATAATTGGTCGGCACCAGAATCAAACAGAACTCATGTCCACCTCCGAATCTTTCTTATATTCTGAATCGTAGTACTAGACTTTTCTTTGCTTTACAAGCATAAGTCGTTAGTGTCCAAAGTCTCTTTAAACTCTTTATGTTTGATCAAATCTCCATTTCATTAAGTATTATATCCCTCTTCCGATCAATTATACTTCACATTCATTTCTTACTTTACACTTTGCATTACATATTTCAATTTCTCTTTTAAAATTATCATGTATTTTCCATGTATTATCATACCCTCGTATGCTTTTTCCATACTTTCTAGATTTGTTTTCCTCATATAATATTCATATATACCAATATTGAAACAGTCTCTTTGATTCCAACTACATCAAAATTCTCACGAACAATTCGAATTCTGTTGTTCTTAACCACAACCCTTTTTAAGTTAAAATATCAACACAGTGTAACATACAGTTTCTCTTAATAAAAGCTAATGCTACATAGTTTATGATAACAATTACAAGTTGTTATCAATCCTTCAACATATCATATATAAGACTAATACAATTAATTTCCAATTCTTTAACCCATTATGGTCAAACTTAAACTTTATTATAACTTCAAAACTCGTTCATAAATTCCATGATTTCTATAACATCTTTTCCAATTCAAAACTTCAAAATACATCTTGGCTATTCATCTAATGCCTATTTATATACTTGAGTATTCTCATACACAAACAATGATCATACCTATATTAGTAATAACATTTCATATTACTCAGGTTCATATTAACTTCAGAATCATAAAACTTCGATGAAATATTACATATAGAATCTTAGAGTACTCTTCTAACACCGTAATATAAGGTACATAAGTTATAACAATAGTCTCATAGATCTCATCTCCTTTGTTTGAACTTTTCATCCATAGTTTCATCATGTAATGTCAGTACATGCTAATTCTTTGTTCGAAATCTGCAAGTTCTGCTAAAATGACCCACCTTTCCACATTTATAACAAGCATCGGCCTTCCTTGGACACTTGTCAACCTTATGTCCAAATTGGTTACAATGTCGACATCTTTTACATTTATCACGTTTATTTGTTCTTGACCTCAAATACGGTCCATTTAGTTCATCTCCTCCAGACTTTGCAATCTTCTCTATAGCTTTTTTCTTCATGTTCAACATGAAGTACAATATCCGGCTCTCCATATTGCCTACTAAACTACAACTTGAATTGTTCCCAACTAAAGGAAGCAATCAACTTGGATCCCAATTCTTTTTCCCAACAGTTCCACCATTCCTTAGTTTGTCCAATCAATTGATCCTTAGCTAAAAATACCTTATACTCATCCTTACAATTCATCTCTCTAAAGATTCGTTCCATAATTGTAATCCACATTTCTGCTTCCTCAATTCTCAGAGATCCAGAAAATGTGGGAGGTTGCCAATCCTTGAATGATCTAATTACATATTTCATGTAATTCTCATCTATTCCGGTTTCATAATCAATCTTTTTCTTTGCCCTTGTTTTTACGTTTCGCTTTATTCCTAAGGTTTATGTTATCCACAACATAATTCCTTTCATGTTCCCTCTTTTCTCGTGGCGTCATTCCTCCTCCAGACATGTTCGATTATTTAAACATGTAAATCATTTAGTGATTCCATCACATAGTTAACTACAACATATGTTGTCCCGTATGAAATTCACTTTCCTATGATTACTAGATCATAACCTATCTTAGTTCAGATCATTACTTAAACCACTTCATATCATCACTTAATGTTTGAGACCAAGACCTCACGGACACTTGAATCTCAAACAACTGCTCTGATACCATCTCGTGTGACACCCTTGCCACAACAACCACCATTAACAATACTCCCAGGATTAATCATCAACATGCAATAACATAATGATCTGATAACCTAAATTAAGTGCGGAAGCATTAAATTCATAAATAAAGTAGTGCAATAGTGTCAAACACCCTACAGTGCTATAGGGTACCAAGTCTAAGTCTACACACCCATTACAGTTATTACAATCATCCAAAATATATTACAACATTGTTTCATAACGAAAATTACCGATGAAATAGTACCAAGTCTTCCAAGTCTTCTCAAATGACCTAACTAGAAGGTCCGGCAGCTGATTTACCCTTTCCGGTAAAAACGAAGATAACTGAGGGGTAAGCGAACGCTTAGTGAATACACAGATTTACACATTTTATAAATCCTTATGATGCCCACAAGAGTAGCACCGACGACACACGTCGTGCACTCTCCACGTACACAAAGTACGACCACACAAGAGCCGTCGCTCTACGAGCCCGCAACTCGTCCTTTAAAATACACTACTGAGACAGACATAACATCGGGGATGACATACTGCCTACGGACCTAGAGGGATCAGCTCCAGCGTCATATAGAGCAGTAACATCAGAGTAACAGATGCGACCCGCAGGTCCATCATAGATGCACAACAAACGAACGGGCATGCATCAAATAAGAATGTGCATCCAAATTTACGCAAGTTAGTAGAATTCCAAACGAATAATGAAGCAACATGTCTCAGTAAGCAAAAGCAATCATAAAGCAGATATAAACATGCGAAATCATATGTACTCACAGTGGGGGCGTAATTAAACTTTAACCAATTTTATTTCTCTTCGGGCTTTCAACCGGATCCACCAAGTACCCCACTGTGGGTTAAACAACACCACAAGGGACCTGTTATATTAATTATAACAATACCACTTATCAATAACCGTTTAAATCCATAAAATCAAGTTTCGTAAGTTTTGCAATATTTTTCCCCATTTCGGGTCCATGTCTAAATTCGAACTACAACTAAAGTTTGAACCCATTTCATGTTCATACATTGTCCTTTATATAACTCATGTCATTTTATGTGTTGTTTATGAGTTTTATTCAAAATACACGAGTCTAGAGAGTAGCATTCTCAATTTAAAGCATTAAACTCGAATTTAATGGGTTAGATTCGAAATCATGCATCAGATTCGAACCATATGGTCAGATTCGAACCTAGCTTCGAATCTATGGTTAGATTCGAACCCCCCCCCCCCCTTAGAATCTGATGGTACACATTCGAATCTAGTACCAAACTCGAGTTTGTTCTTACATTTCGACTCTGTTCTTGGCATATTCGAGTCTGTTCATCATTTCAGCTTAAATCCTTCATTTCTAAGGCCTAAAATCACTGATATATCATGTATGATACCTAGATTCGATTCTATTATGCATATACTAACATAATCTTGCAATATTTCAAGCAAAACAAGCTCCAATTTACATAAAATGACAGATTCGAAATTCTAGTTCTTCAAAACTGAAACAATAAACTTAAAAGGGTCGATTCTTACCTCAATTCGTACGAAATCAGAAATCCGTTTGTAGATTGTTGTTGTACTCCTCGATACCTTTCCGTTGACGTATAATTCTCGATAATCTGACGGTCGGTTTGTGAGATAACTTAGAGAGATGTAGAGAGGAAGTTTCTAGAGAGAGAAAGTAGTGAGAGAGTAATAATGATGAAATGAAATCTTTTACCCTTTTTATTCCACTTTCATCATTTTTGCACATTTCTCCCCTCAACTTAACCGGTTCCATAAAATACTGATTTATTCTTAAAATTATCATTAATAACTTTTAATTTCTTAATATTCCATAACAATGATTTCCGAGTTCAAACTTTCTAAAAATAGCAACAAACTTCTACATGACCCAAATACATAATAATTGCTCATAATTCAACTTATTTATAAATTACCTGTCTAAATATTTCTTAAATCACCGTATATGAATTCGAGGATGTTACAATTTGATGCATTTGTGGTGGTGCAGTGCGGTTTTCACAAGTTTTCAGGTGCATGGTGGTTTTCCATTGAACCTCCCTCTATTTTATATTTATATATATATATATATGGGATAGTTGCGTAAAAAAACCCCAAGTTGTCATGTTGTGATTAACACCCAAACCAATTTTCATTTCATAAAAAACTCTGAACTAACTAAAAATCATTAAATCAAGGTTTTAGTAATGGGTAACCGATTGAAACCGGGTAGTAATCGTACATTAACCAGTAAATAACTTACGTAGACTTAATTTAAATGTTGAAACCGGTTATACCCTTTACGAAGTATTACACATATATTAAACCCCCGTTGATTTCATAATTCTCGTTCAAACCCTAAACTGAAGCGACACGGAGAAGAAGAAAATCATAGCACCATGAAGGAAGAAGGTTGAAGTCTGCAACCAAGATTGGCGAGAAACTAATTGGGAAGTCCATTCTAATCTCAAATTTGAAGTCCATTCCAAATAAGTACACTTCTATGGCTTCTATAAACTCATTGAAATGTCTCTGTTATTATAGGTCTCTGTTATGGAAGATTATACTCCATTATTTAAAGATGTTATGTATTAATGAGTAAAAGTTGATACTTTTCACAGGATGTCATCAATGAACATGTTAGAAGTTACTGTGAATTATGATAGCATCTTTAACAGACCAATAGATTACATTGGGGGGTTGTTAAAAACAGAGGTAATTGATATGAATGATGTTGATTACCATTCATTTATAAAATGGCTTGAAGATGTGACGCATAAAAAACCATTGTTGTATACTGCTTGGTGCCTCGAAAAAAATTGTGTTGAGGTTTAAGATTGCTGAAATTTAATGAAGATTTGAAGGTGTGGAACATGATGTCAAGAATAAAAGATGGGTAGAAGTATATCTTGATATATATGATGATGATGATTTGACTGAATTTTTAGTTAAGGATAGTGTTAATGACAATGTGTTATAGTTGTGATGATTAAGAACAAAGATTGAGGACAATAGGGTATGATAAAGGAAAACAAAATGCAAATGATTATACTGATCCTAGTTATGCAATGGATAGAAGAATTATCATACTCCTCATTAGATTTAGAAGTAGATGATGATGTGACTGATCTTAAGCAAACCTCAAGTGACCCATTTTTGAATAAAATTGTGTATATATATGTGTGTGTGTGTGTGTGTGTGTGTGTGTGTGAGTGTGTGTGTGATTTAGGATCAAAAGGTACTTTAAAAGTGGAGGGTACAAAAGGTACCACTTTTTAACCACACATTTTAGCTATTTAAGGGTATTAATTAATTACCAATTAAACATTAAAACAAATCTATTTAATTACTAGGATGAGTAATATAGTAATAACAAATAAAGATTGCAATCACTCTTAAATTATGAGATTTGAAAATCTAAATTAAGTCTCAACCAAAATAGGATATGACATGCACCAAAGCAAAAAAATATATGTAGTTGTTTGTGGATGAATTTCATTTGTCGTAAACCTTATGGTATTTATAATTCTGACCAAATTATGTCAATTGTGATTGTAAACACATATTTGTGAACTGTGAATACTCCAATATGATTGTGAACTGTGAATACTCCAATATGCTTGTGAATTGTGAGCACGTATTTGTGAACTGTGAATTGTGAACAAATAAATGTGAGTTGTGAAACCTATCATATGTTGTAAAATTCCTACTGTGGACATGTGTCACCGTGAAGTGTGAATTGTGAATTGTGAAATTTATCTTATATTATAAATGTCATACTGTGAACAGTGAATTGTAATATATGAACATTACATTGTAAAGGTCATATAACCGCTCATTCACAATTGTTGATTTTGTTAAATCCGATTTTGATTTCGGTTTTGTTAAATCCGATAAAATTACGTACCATGAATGGAAGAAGCGTAAATCAAGCAAGCAAATTAAACTACGTGATTCTCTATGGTATCCCATAATTCTAGCGTTCAGTTGACTAAAATTGATTTGATATACATTCCTTAATTAAGATTACAACTCATTGATGGTTATACCATTGGTTTTATTTTGTTGCTTTTTGCCCACTTAGGTGGGGCCTGATTCCTTTTGATATTGAGGTGTATTGGGAATCCAGATTCATATAAACATGTGTGTGTACACACACATCATAACCATTGCATAAAACATTTCCAGATTTTGAAATAATGTTAAATGCCAAAGTTGATGAAGACTTTATTCCACTGTTGATCCACCTAGCTACAACAATAATTAATTGACAACCACTTCACTTCAACAAATTATAAGGGTCACTACAACATACATGTCATTTATTGACTAAAGCTTTTACATACTGAAATCCATTTAGTCACTAAAAGTTCATAAAAAGCCTATTGTGACTAAAGTATAAAGTAGCTGAAAATAAAAAAAATTATAAAATTAAAATTAAAACTAAAATTAAAATTAAAACTAAAACCCTACCCTATGGCTTTTACAATCTTCACTTCTCTCGTTAGCTTCACTCCACCGGCGCCTCCGAACCTCCGCCTCACTCCACCATCGCCTCTGATCAATGTCTCTGTCCATGGCTCCGGCTGCGATTGGCCTCTGCCATCGCCTCTGATCGATTGGCTTTCTCTCTGTCTGCAGATCGGTTCCACTCCGCCCCCACGAATGATCATTTAAGTTCTTAAATGTGAATGATCAATTAAATAATGTGAATGGTCAATTAGTCAAATAATTATTGTGAATGATCAAATAAGTGTAAAAGAATTGTAAGAGGCAAATAATTCTTGTGAATGATCAAATAAGTGTTGTGAATGAATAATTAAGTAATGTGAATGATCAATTAAGTAATGTGAATGATCAAATAAGTAATGTGAATGATCATTCTATATGTATGTGAATGGTCGCTGTAATTACGAAAATACCCTTCCAGCTAAAAAAAGGGGGGACGCGCATGAAGTTTCATTTTTTGATCACAACCATCGATTTATTTAATCTTGTGGCTTTGGATGGGTACCCATAGTACACTGGATTTTTAAAGGGACTCTTTAAAACCTAAATCTATAGACTAGTATATATAAGATATAATTTGGATACAGATTTAAACTTAATCTATGATTTTGTCTATTAATATTTTAAAGATAATAGTATGTAATTATCTTTTTAGGTAAAAATGTGAAACATGGTGATGTCATGTGGCATTTTGTGTTCTCCTTTATTATATATATAGAATTATAGATATAGATTCTGAGGATTGAGTATCAGCCGATCAGGTTTATTATGTAAAGTTGTTAATATTTTTAAATTTTACTATTTTACATCATTCTGTAAGGGAAAACAAAAATGACAACACAATGCAGCAATAAAAGGGCCCACCCGGCTTGGAAATATGGGTTTTTAGCCAATCCGAGTAACACCAATTCCGTGACATGCATGTTTTGTCAAAAGGTGACTAACGATGAAATTCATCGTCACAAGCTACATCTAGTTGGCGGAAACCGCAATGTGGTGAAGTGTCTAAAAATCACCCCTGAAGTGATTAGATTATAAACTATATGGACGAGAACAAGAAAAAAGAAAATTATGAGAAGCCTTCGGGATTAGACTTTAATCTCGGAGATGATAACATGGTGGAGCTTGATGATGAGGATGAGGATCATGAGAAAAAGACAGGAAAACGACCTGTAAAGGAACATATGGTAAGCGCTCGCCCAATGAAAAAGAAAAAGGGGTCAATGGATTACTTTCTTCACAAGCCTGAAGTAGTACTTTAGTTAAGAAAAGAGGGGAGATTAAAGCAAACTAAAGTGGCTGATGCATTTGATAAAAAGAAGAGGGCGGAGACGATTGAATACATTGCACGGTTTTTTTTACCATGCTGGTATCGTAACATCCTAGGATTTAAATTGTTGTAATTGAGGATATTTAGTTTAAATTTTATGTTTGATGTAATCAAGTTGGATTATTAATGAAAATGTATTGGGAAATTTAAAAAAGTTGTTTGTTGTATTAAATAATTAAAAATTTAAGAATTTCAAATTATTATTAAGTATGATGAAATTTAAATATTGGTGATTATAAATTTAATATTGAAACTTCATTTAAAAGAAGATGCACAAGTGGAGGGTCCACTTGTGTCAATAGCCAAAAGTGATGAATAAAAAGTAGGGGTGTTATTCGGGCGGGTTAAACGGGTTTCGGTTTTTTCGGTTCGGGTTATTCGGGTATGAGGGTATATGTTGACTACCCGAACCCGAACCAAATAAGAGAACGGGTTAATCGGTTTTGGGTTAATTGGGTATCGGGTTATTCGGTTTGGGTTAAATGGGTTAATCGGTTTTAGTATAAAAATAGAATCTTCTATAAAATGGTTTAAAAGAGTTAAATAGGTTGGGTAAAATGGGTAGAACGGGTTAAGCGGGTTAAAAAGTTTAAAATTATGTAATTAAATATTTAAATTCTATATATGGGGAACCGTGGAAGAGTCGAAAAGAGACGTGTTTTTGGTTTGCAAAAAATAAAAACCTACGTCTTTACTAAAGTAGACGCAAGATGCCAAGATGGGATGATATATTATTATTATTAATTTTTTAATTATTGATATATGGGTTATTCGGGTTATTTGGGTAACCCGAATTTTTTACTTCTCACCCGATACCCGAACCGAAAACCTTATTCGGTTACCATTTAACCCGATTAACAAACCCGAAAACCGAATAACCCGACCCATTTAACCCGAATAAGGTTCGGTTCGGGTGGGTTATTCGGGTTCGGTTATTTTGCACACCCCTAATAAAAAGTACTCTCTTTTCAAAAAAAAAAAAAAAACCCGATCGGGGAGTCGAACTAGTCGGCCTCGACTCGACGAGTCGAACCGGTCTGCCTCAGTTCAAGCGAAATTCAGTTATGGTTTAAAGGACCCAAACTTTTGGACAAAAAACCAGATTTTGAGATAACTTTAACATTATGATAGGACATTTATTGATGGGTACTTTGGAGTTGATAACAATCTGAACCTTGGGATTTAAACATGAATTAGGAATGGTAAATCCGAAGATTGAACATTTTAACTTGTGAGACTTGATAAAAATTACTAATGAACGAACATTAATGGTAGATTTCCTATGAAAATGTAATAGGTCCCTTGTGGTGTTGTTAAACACACAGTGGGGTGCTTTGTGATTCCGGTTGAAAGCCGAGGAGAAATAATATATAATTGAAGTTTACTAATGTACCCACTGTGAGTAATTATGATTGTATATGTCTACATTTGTTTTATGTTAGTTGTTGTCTGCTGAGTCACGTTGTTTCTATTCGTTTGGCACTCTACTAACATGCGTTTATTTTGGTGCACATTGTTGCTTGTATACATGATTTATATGTTTCGTTTCTTTGTTGTGCATCAACGTGATGGGCTCGCGAGCCATAACTATTAATCCGTGTTACCGAGACTATATGACCTGGAGCCGATCACTCCGAGGTCCCGAGGAGCAGCGTAACATCCTCGATGATAAATTCGCCTCAGATGATATGTTTGTGCCCAGCATTGGCTCGATGGAGCTGTGGCTCGGTTCCGTACTTTGTGTACGAAGAGGGTATACGACGTTTGTCGCCGGTGTTACTCTTGTTTGCTGCATAAAGACTAGTAGAATATATAATCTCCGTACTCACTAAGCTGTGTTTATCGCGTAGTTGTTTACATTTTTTCAGGAAATGGAAAATCCGCTGTTGGACCTTCTAGTTATATCATGTTTTCAAGTCTTGGAAGATTCTCTACTACTCAATCGGACTGAATTGGGGACATCATTGTAATATTTAGGATGGTTGTAATAATATTGAGTATGTAAAAGCTAGACTAGAACCTTGTAGCACCATAGGGTGTTTGACTTTTATTTTAATTATGTACTTTCAGTTTTCTGTATTGTACTACGTATTCAGATCATTAAATTATTATATGTTGTGACTAATCCTGGGTGATGTAATGGTGGTTATTGTGGCAAAGGTGTCACAGCGAATGGTATCAAATTAGTAGTTTGAGATTCAAGTGTCCGGGAGGTCTTGGCCTCAAACATAGGTGATGACATTTAGTGATTATATGATATGATCTGAACTATTATATGATATGATCTAATAATTATAGGAAATTGACTTTCATATGGGACAACGGGTGGTGTACATAAATAAATGACATAATTACTAAACAAGTTATATACTTAAATTTCAGAATATGTCTAGAGAAGGAATGACACCACAAGATACGAGGAAAATGATGTTAATTATTGCAGAGCAAAACAAAATGATTCTGGAACAACTTCTGGCTCGAGATGAGGCCGAAGCTAAAAGAATGGAGGACAAAAGAAAGAATAAGGGTAACAACAATAATGATGATAATCAGGTTGACAACAATGGGTCATCAAGTAAGCCCAAAGGTTGTCGATTTAAGGATTTCAAAAGAAATGGAGCTGTAAAACTTAATGGACTGAGAGATGTTGCTGCGCTGGAATGGATAACAGCGACTGATTGTGCTGAGAATGACATAGTCCGATTCTCTACTGCTATGTTCACCAAATATGTTGTTATGTGGTGGAACTCAATGGTGAATGTTTTAACTTTGGAGAAGGTTTCAGTTATGAGTTGGGCTGAGTTCACAGAGATATTTACTCAGCAATACTGTTCGGCTGATGAGCGCCATAGATTGAAGGCCAAATTCATGACGCTGATGCAAGGAACTAAGTCAGTGTAACGATATGTTGTAGAGTTCACGAGACTAAGTTTCTTTGCGCCTCATCAAGTGGATACTGAAGAAAGAAAAGTGACCAGATTTGAGGCTGGTCTTGACTTAGAAATCAGGAGGGTTATGAGCAACGTCCGCTACCCTATATTTGCTGGCTTACTGGAGGCTGCTAGAAATGTCGAACAGATTTTCATTATGCCGGGGTATACAATTGGGTCTGCTGCCGCCTCTGCTAATCCCACTCAACCATCACCGCCGAAACGCCAACGTGAGGGAGGCTACTCTGGTTCCTCTCGTTCATGTCAGTATTCATCTCAGCAGTCCTACCGTCGACGTTCTGGTTCATCTAGGCGAGCACGACCGTACTCCATCAACACGGAACCACGGTACTGTAACAAATGTCGACTTGAACATTTTGGTAAGCGCATTAAAGGACGTGCTTGCTTTTGTTGTCGAGAATTGGGCCACTACCAAAATGAGTGCCCACGAAAAGCCAATGTCTGCCATAAAAGTGGTGTATAGGGGCATTATAGTAGAAATTGTAAAAAGGAAACTCCAACTGCTGCTCCATCTTGTAAGGTCACCTCTGTCACATATCTGATCTTGACGCGACGCCGTCCAACGAGTGCGGAATCCTCGTTAGTGGCTTAACGAATCGATCACGCACGGAAACCGGAGAGAAACACAATGATAGCCGATACAACGAACGACCCCACACGGTGTATTTCTCCGAAACGGACTCTCTGAAACGTTGTAGCTCACACGTGCACTTGCAAAAGCTCTGAAACTCATTTTCACTAAAAGTCCGTAAATAAAACGAATTAACATCTAATTATTCTAATTAAGTTCGAACTTAATTAAATAAGTTCGTTTAGGCCCAAGCCCACGAACTTGTTCAATACCCTTCGAACTTAGTTCCACTAAGTTCGACTGGGTTGGGTTATGTTTGAACCTTATCCTTCAAACTTATTCTTAGAACTTATCTCTAGAACATATCCTAGAACTTATTCTAGATTTTATTATGATAATCTAGAACTTAACATGCAAATGTAGATATCACACACAATTATGAATTAACATACACAACTTGTATTAATAAAGCCTCATCTATTATGAATAACTATCTATTACATATCTAGACTGCTATCGTCACACAGGGTGTACCAACAGACTCCCCCTTGACGATAGCTTCTAGTAAGATATTCACTAGACTATAGAACTAGGCTTATTCAAACTGTTGCCTGCATGTAGTCCCTGCTTCACACAAACTTTGACCACCTTCTGATACTTCCTGCCTTCAGATCTCCAACCTTCATGATAGAAAATTGGCTGATCGTGAAGCTTCTGCAGGTCATCCTTCAACAAGTTGACAAGGTGCAAAGGATCATAAACTTTCATAATTGTCTTTTCGTCTTGATGTTCTATTACTGCCTCAGCTGCCTCATTATTGACATACCACCACTTCATATTACTTAACACGTTTTGTGGCATTGGCTTTAAAGGAACTTTCTTTAGACATCTGATTGGTTTGTAAACCATCTTAGCACATGGTCTTCCAGTAAGTGGATCTATTCTGGCTTCATCCACCACTCTTTTACCAGACCTTGGCTTAAGCCTTTCGAACCTTCCAGACCGACCTTCTTTTCTGATTATTCTTGCTAGCACTTCAGCATATTGGTCGTCTCCCAGGTTAATCAATTCTTTCCAAGCCAATTCTTTCACTTCACATTTTGGTAAGGAATTAAAATCTTTCAGTGTTCTCTCAAATACTGCAACCCGTCTCTCCTTTTAGAATAAATAGATGCAATTATCTGTCAAATAACCAGCTGAGAATGCCTCCTGATAGTTTGTCTGGACTTGGCAGCCTCATCTTCTTCTTTACTGCCAAGACAGCCTTCTGTTCTTCTTTCTTAAACCATAGACTTTTTTTCTCCTCATTTGATAGCTCCCTGTCAGCTGCATCAGATTCTGATTCGTCATTATCTGCAGATCTCAACAAATCGATGTCTATCGCATTCTGATTTTCCTTATCATATATCTCCGTGACAGGCTGCTTTTGAATGAAAACTTCATTGACATTATCATCTTTATCTTCTAATACTTCATCATCGGATTTCCAGTCTGGAACATCCTCAGGTACATCCTCAGGTATGAACTCTCCCTCTTTAAGCTCCTCCTAATCTATGAAATCTTCAAACTCAAATCTGATCTCATCATCTAAATCGGCCAAGGCTCCTATCATTTCTTGTTCAATAGACTCTGAAGCTTCTGGAGCCTTGACTTTTCAGCCTGATGATCCAGACTCCCCCTGTAGTGTAGATTGTTGAGCAGTCTGTTTTGTAAGATCTGCTAGTTGCGCACTGAGGTCATTTCCTTCATCATCTCTACGGCTCCCCCTTATTTATCACCCCTGTAACTACTCTCCCCCTGAGCTTGAAGATCTTTCAATATTTGCTCCACCAGGGTCTGAAGAGTTATGATCTGAGATTGCTGGGCAGTCATAGTTTCTTTTTGGGCAGTCACCATTTGTTGTAGCTGAACATTCTGCTGCTCTAATCGAGAATTGCGTTGTTGTAGCTCATTCACAGCTTTGGATAGCTGAAATAGCTGGACTGTTTGGAGATCAACTTTGGTTTTGAGTTGATTGAAGGATTGGGAGTCAGCGGTTGTGGATGGTGTTGGGATAGTTGTAGAAGTGGATGGAGCTTCTTGAATTATACGTTGACGCTTTGCTCTCTGTTGCCTTGTGATCAATGCTTCTTCTTCCAAAACAAAATTTGCATCACCTTCATCTTCGTCTCTGAGAGCAGGACGAGTCATTTTTCGTCGGCTCACAACTAGCCTTGAGCCATGTCTTGCAAAAGATGTTGAGGGATTGACAGCTTCCCTTAAAACTTCATGAGAACTGGAATCTGATGTTGAGTCGGAGGTAGTCTCTACCTGACCTTGTGCTGCCTCGGCTGCATTGCTGGAGGCTGATAGTCATCCATCTCCCTGAAAATATCGTCCATGTCTGAAGGCGGTTCCAAAATGTTATGTACAAGCTCCTCAGATATATTTTCCTGGGCTGCTGCGCCTTGGGCAAAAATTTCTTCCGAAGTCTGCATCCTAGGGTCAACCTGGGGTCCCGATGTGGAAGCCCCAGTTGTCGCCGTCACTTTACTTGTAGTTGGTACTTCTTAAGTAACCGGTGCTTGCTGAGCCGGTGCTTGTTGTTGAGGTGCTTCATTTATCCATTCGTCTCCCTCTGGAGCTACAAAATCTGGATCGATGACTGCTCCAAATAACGGAGCCACTTGAGGCCTCACTTGTTCTGCCCTCCTTGAATTATGTGATTGACAATCCGCAAAAATTCTCTTATCTAAACTTAGGTTGATGTTTTGTTTTCAATAAAGTACACGGTACCCCAAACGGTTCAAAGCCAGTTAAATTCGGTGGTCTTTTATTCAGAACTTCATAACAGGTTTTGTTCAGTGATTTGACAGTAAGGGCCCGGTTTAATCATGACACGCGATATTCATTGTCCCCCCCCCCCCCCCCCAAAACATGGTAGGAAGCTTTGAATCCGAGAGCATGGTTCTTGCTGCCTCAATCAAAGTCATGTTCTTACGTTCTACCACCCCATTTTGTTATGACTCATAAGGTGCGCTGAATTGATGCACTATGCCTTTAGTTAGGCAATATACACCAATTACGGCATTCTTAAACTTTGTTTCGTTATCACTCCTGATACGTTTTACTCTTGTCCCGTATGAGTTCTGAACTTGGTCTAAGAACCCAATCAGCGTGCCTGCTGTTTCGTCCTTTGTACCTAAAAAGAAAAACTCAAGAGAAACGTGAGTAATCATCAGTAATAACTAAACAGTTGCAACTACCACCTATGCTACTTTTGTTGATTCGACCGAAGAGATCCATATGCAGCAAATCGAAGGTGGAACCGATAGAGTTTTGAGTCTTTGACTTGTGTGACTTCTTGTGTTGTTTTTCTTTCTTGCACGGTACACACTTGTCTTCAAACTGAAAACTCTTCAGTGGAACACCTTGCACAAGGCCATTTTTCGTGATGTAGTTCATCTTCCTTAGGTGCAAGTGTGCCATGCGTCTGTGCCACAACAGATATTCGGATTCTGAAGCCTTTGATAATAGACAGATAGTTCTCATCGATGAATCTGCTATAGTCATGTCCATCATGTACAGATTATTCACCCTTAGGGCTCTCATCATAATCCACTCTTCAGGTATCTTGAATCCCGGCTTCAGCACTAACGTTTTTTTTTCAGTAAAGATAACTGAATTCTTCTTATCACAGATCTAGAGACACTAATGAGATTGTGATTAAGTTTATCAACGTGGTAAACTTGATCAAGAGTGATCGTCCCATTAGTGACTACTCCTGTTCCAGTGATATTTCTTTCCTTGTTCCCTCCCTTGAAGTCCGTTAGTAGACTCATTTCCCACTGTCGACGAACCATTTGTTGTTAAGACCTGTAGTTAGCTCCTACACATGAAGAAAACAAGTTAGTTATCACGGGGAACCCAAGTCATGACTGACTTGGTAATACCATTCTCATTCATATACTTAAAATCTTTCAAATACTCATCTCTCCTTTCAGGTGACTTGGGTTTTTGATTGAGCACTTGTTGTGGTGCTGAGTGACTAACATTTTGACCTTTGGGCTGTCATTTGCGGTTGAGCCCTAGAATAATTTTTATTATAGTGCATTTCATTGTTATATCCCTGGGCTCTACCTGCTGTCTGTTGTCTATTAGGGGTATGTGACCTAACCGGAGTGTAAGTACTCCTAGGTGTTGTACTCCTATAGACTTGTTGTGGTCCTGACCTAGATTGACTAGGGACTCTATTTGGTGATTTAGTCCTAATCACCTCATTCTGTCTGACCGACATCGGTATTTGTTTGGCAGTTACCCTAGATGTGGCATTCAAGTTCTTCTCAGTATGTTGAGAACTACTTGTACTAGCAATACTAGGTACTGATTTTGAGGCTGGTTGTTCTGGCTTCCCTACGGACGGTGTAGACTCTACTTTCTTATAAGGACAGCTAGACGCAACGTGACATTTCTCATGACATCTGAAGCATGACATTTTATCAATCAGCTTCTTATAAGTACCCTTTGACTTAGTGTCTCACTAGTGTCATGTTCTTTCGATTCAACTACAGTGTATACAACCTCTTGATGATTATTACTTACAGTTTTTGCTTCCTCTAGTTTAGTGTCACTAGTAGACGGCACAAACTTGACTTTCTTAATCTTAGGGGTTGTGGTAGATACCTTAGTTGAATTTTCCTTTTCAGGTTCAGTTACAGGTGCTACCTCTAATTCAACCGTTTCTGTGGTTTTATCCTGAGGTTGAGGCACATAGTTGTTGTTGAACGGTGGAGGACTTTCCTGATAACCTAGGCCCACTGGTTTCTTAGACTGCCTTTGAGCTTCTAGGATTTTGCCTAGATTTAGGGATGATAACAATCCGAACCTTGGGATTTAAACATGAATTACGAATGGTAAATCCGAAGATTGAACATTTTAACTTGTGAGACTTGATAAAAATTACTAATGAACGAACATTAATGGTAAATTTCCTATGAAAATGTAACAGGTCCCTTGTGGTGTTGTTAAACACACAGTGGGGTGGTTTGTGATTCCGGTTGAAAGCCCGAGGAGAAATAATATATAATTGAAGTTTACTAACGCACCCTCTGTGAGTACTTATGATTGTATCTGTCTACATTTGTTTTATGTTAGTTGTTGTCTACTGACGCATGTTGTTTCTATTCGTTTGGCACTCTACTAACATGCGTTTATTTTGGTGCATATTGTTGCATGTATACATGTTCTACATGTTCCGTTTCTTTGTTGTACATCAACGTGATGGGCTTGCGAGCCATAACTGCTAAGCTGGTGTTACCGAGGCTATATGACCTGGAGCCGATCACTCCCAGGTTTCGAGAAGCTGTGTAACATCCCCGATGATAAATTCGCCTCAGATGATGTGTTTGTGTCGATGGAGCAGCGGCTCAGTTCCGTACTTTGTGTACGAAGAAGGTATACGGCGTTTGTCACCGGTGTTACTCTTGTTTGCTGCATAAAGACCTGTAGAATATTTAATCTATGTACTCACTAAGCTTTGCTTATCCCGTAGTTGTTTACATTTTTTTCAGAAGAGGGAAAATCCGCTGCTGGACCTTCAAGTTAGGTCATATTTTGAAGTCTTGGAAGATCCTCTACTACTCAATCGATAACTGAATTGGGGACGTCTTTGTAATATTTGGGATGGTTGTAATAATTATTGAGTATGTAGAAGCTAGACAGGAACCTTCTAGCACCATAGGGTGCTTGACTTTTATTTTAATTATGTACGTTTAGTTTTCTGTATTGTACTAGGTATTTCAGATCATTAATTTATTATGTATTGTGATTAATCCTGGTTGATGTAATGATGTTATTGTGGCAAGGGTGTCACAGGTATAGCTTTCAATGCTGGCAATTTAGACTCATTCAAGGTTGTTGTGGAAGCAATTGGGCGATATGGACCATGTCTTAAACCTCCAAGCTTCCATGAACTTAGAGTTCCGCTTTTGAAAAAGGAAATCGATTACACAAATAAATTGCTACAGAATCATAGAGAGGAATGGAATAGGCATGGTTAGTTGGACAGATGCTAAAGGGAATAGCATTATTAATTTTCTTGTGAATCACCGGTCGAAACCATGTTCATCAAGTATGTAGATGCTTCATCATACATGCATCACAGTGGTATGTAGATGCTTCATCATACATGCATAACATTGATAAGCTGTTTGATCTGTTGGATGCATTTGTTGTGGAAATTGGAGAAGCCAATGTGGTACAGATTGTCACTAATAATGGATCGAATTATGTGAAAGCATGTAATTTATTTTAGATAATCTTATTTTGAATTATTTCAATACCACAGTACATAAGAGTTAAGTTGTTAGAAACTAAGAGGCATAATTTGCTTTGGACCCCATGTGTTGCACATTGCATAGATCTCATGTTAGAAGACATTGGAAAGATTCCTCAAGCATCAAAGACGTTGGCAAATGCAATCAGCCTAACAACCTACATATATACGCATCCATGCCAGACTTCTTGATGCATGACTTTACAGAAAAGAAAGATTTAATAGAGCGAGTAAAACGAGGTTTGCCACTTGTTATCTTAATTTGAAGTGAATTAAAGAGTTGAAAGATAAGTTGAGAAGTATGTTCATCTCGGGAACAATGGCAAACCTCTAAGTGGGCTAAAGAGGCAAAGGGGAAAAAATTTCAGAGATTATTTCATCTACACATTTCTGGAATAACGTTACATACGTGTTGATTGTTATAGGGCCATTAATGAAGGTACTTAGACAAGTGGATGGTGAACAAAAGCCTTCGATGGGTTATATATATGAAGCCATGGATAGAGCTAAGGAGGCTATCATAGATGGCTTCAAAAATAACAAAAGTAAATGCAAGCTCAACTGCATCGTCAGACATTTTTTAAACCCTGAACATTTCTATACTAACCCAAAAATGGAGTTTGATGATGAGATTAATGTTGGGTTCTTAAAGTGCGTGTCAAAGTTGGTTTAAAGCATCGACGACCAAGACCAAATTATGAGTGAACTACGACTCTATAATAAAGCATAAGGTCTTTTCGGGAATCCCATGAATACCAAGTCTCCAGGTAAATTGTATTTGTGCATTCTAATGACTAATTTGTATATAGTACAGGTTTAGTCCTTAATTGAATTACAGTAAACATTTACTGTTTACAAAATTTTAGTTGAATGGTGGACAGTGTTTGGGGGACTCGGGCTCCAAATCTATAACAACTTGCCATACAAAAATTTTGAGCTTAACGTGTAGCTCATGTGGTTGTGAAAGAAGTTGAAGTGTGTTTGAAGAGGTATCAACTATCATCCTTAGTTCAATTGTAAAGATTGTAGTTGCATATTAATTCTAACCTTTGTTTATTTATTATACTTTTAGATCCACACAAAGAAAATAAACATATTAGAGCAGCAGAATCTTAATGACTTGGTCTTTGTTAAGTATAATAAAAAACTTAAGGCTCGGTATGATAGCAGAAATGTCATTGATCTCATCTCTTTAGATGATGTAGATGATTGCAATGAATGGCTCACGAAAAGAGACGAGGATGTAGATGACGAACTTGTTTTTGGTGAGGGATTGACTTGGGGTAACATTGCACAATAGAGTGGAGTGAACGAACCGCAACGCCATACTAGAAGAAATGCACCACCACCATCATCAAGTAGGACAGCCTTGGTCGTGAATCAGACGATGATGTAATTGAAATAGTTAGTGATTCGGAAATAGGAAATGATGATTTAGAATTGGAGGATAGTATAAATCAATAGTATTTGAGAGTTGAGGATGATAGAATATACATTGGTTTTTTTATACATTTACTTCATTGGCTACTACTATTTTGCGTAAGAGTTGTGGTTTAAATTATATCTTTAATTCTATATATTATGCTTATATTTTATGTTTTTGCGTCATGTAAAGTATTTCCTAATTTTTTACATCTTCACTTCACTCGGGCCCTCGCCTTTTTGCGCCTCTCGACTTAATCCCCGATCAAGGTTGTCACCTCGAGTGCGACTTTCGCCATTAATAAAACACGCACGCATGCACGCGCGCACACATACATACATATACACACACACACATACACACACATACATAGTCGTGATCACGTAAGAACGATTCTTACCATAAGAACCCTTAAATACATAAAATTTATGTGATTACTAAAACATAACCATTTCCAATAACAAGTCCAGTTTTAAAACCGAAGTATAACAATCTCCAAAACCCTAATATAATGACAATTTTGTACCACGTTATCTACGTAAACACCATTAAGAAATATTACTAGTGGGCAAGATGGGGGCTGTAGTAACAGAGTAGTAGGCAAGATCATAGCCTAGGAGTCAAAGACCTGGGATAAAAAAAACTGCAAATGGTTATGTGAGATGAAATTCAAGAGAGGAGATGAGGATGGAATGTCCGAGATGACTGTAGGACTGCAGCGGCTAGATGGGTAGTCGCTTGAAGGAGAGAGGAGCATCGATGTGGAACAGGAATGTGGAGGCAGCGGTAACGGAGCAGTGGTGGCAGTGACGATGTAGCAGTGGTGGCAGTGGCCTGTATGGCAGAATAGTTGCAGCAGAGAAAAGTTTCAACATTTACGATCTTGAGGAGTGGTTCGAGTGGAAGGCACAGAGATGAGCGGAAGGATGGTGTTTACTTTATCAAGGAAAGAAGGGAATGTTAAAATAGGAATTAATTAAGGCTGAACTTGGACAGCGAAAGTTTTGGGCTTGAAGCATTAGCTGACCAAAATTTTTCTCCATATCAGCAAGTCATAAAGAAACACTTTAAGATGGCTGACCGAATAAGCTCATGCAGTTCATTAACTCGCAGACAAATACAACCAGCAACCAGTCATCCCCGTGTATACAAAATCAAAGTTTTTTTAAAAGGCAACCTACACTACCACTTTGTCTCAAATAAGTTATGAATCCATGACCACTTGATTATGGATACACCTAAGTAGTATGTACTGTTAGGCTAAAAGGCTTTTGGTCAAAAATCTATTTGTGTAGTGCAACATGACTTTTAGGCCAAAAAAACAGAAAAAATAAATATATTGTGTTTAATTGAACGTTGTTAAAGATACAAACAAAAGACAACTAAACAATTAAACAAGTTCCTGCCACATCAATTGGTTCAAGGAAAAAGATTCATGTTCTTCTCCATGATTGAGAATCTGCTCCTGAATATTCAAAGCTATATCCAGAAAGTCCCTTAGAATCACCTAAATTTAACGTGTGTGTGTGTGTATTATAATGACAATTTATAATATGTAGCCTATTCTTGTGACACAAATCAAGTTTATTTACTACTACTAAGGAATCAGAAACAATTAAGAGGCAAACCTGAGTCTCCCTTCCCCTAGCTAGCAACTTAGCAAGTAAATCAAAATACAATTTAGGTTAGGTTCGGTTAGGCCTCAACTTGCACCTGTTCAGGGATCATTAACAAATCAATACCTTCCTTGTCCCCAGAATCATCATGATTCTTGAGATACATTGGGTTTGATGTTAGGATTCTTACCCCTGAATTCTCACTGATCTCTAGAACCTCAGGCAAGCCATTTATGCAGCCTTTGGACATCCCGACATCAATCCTAATGGCTCTGTTATCGCAAGCTCCGTTTATACCAGCCTCTTGAATGGTATGACCCATGATCATCCTCCTCGCTCCAGGAATAGTGGAAAGGACGTGTTCAAGCAAGCCACAATCGCAATCTTTAGCCACCTCGTTAGAAAATGTCCTCAACCAAACAAGAGAATCCCTCCCCCTAACCAAACGCCCGGTTACCTTCTTTTTCAACCCACTAATCCAATCCCTAACCTCTTCGTTAATCCGTTGCAACCCATAAACAACATGGGTAGGTAAAACCCCACCATGAACAAACACAGATTCACCAACCACAGCTACAGTCAGATTCTTTGACAAAAATCTGGTTGCTATTGGACCATGAGGCCTCAATGCAGCGATCCGAGATCTAAAGCCCTCAACGTATTCCTCCTTAACACGGGCAAAACTTGAAGGAATCCCATGATATAAATCTTTAGGTTTTTCCAAACCATGACACAAACTCTTGATGCTGTTACCAATACAAAACCAATCACCCCATTTCTTAAATTCCTCAAGCCCCGACGGGGTCACATACCTGAAATCGCCATCAACGTTCATAATTTCGTGATTGCCGTTCATGGTGATGACATTGCCGCCGGATTTAACAGCCTGTCGTTTAAGTTTCTCGAGAAAATAGAGGATTTTGAGTTCCTCACCGCCCCGGTCGAGGACGTCGCCAACCTGGACAAGGGTACAGGAGCCACCGGACCAGCGGTCTTGGGAGTCGATGAGCCCGGCGAGACGGAGGGCTTGCTTGGATTTAGAGAGATCGCCATGGAGGTCACCGATGGCTACCAGGCGGTGAGGGGAAGGGAAGGAAGTTTGGAAAAGCGGAGGAGATGGAGGGTGGTCAGGCAAGAATATACCGGTGACGCAGAAGTCAACGAAAGTGTCGACGAATGAAGATACAAGGTTGGGTAGGTTTTCGCAACTCATCTCTGCCTCCATTGCTGTATTCTTCAAAGGTAATTGGACACCCACCAAATAAAATATTACTTCTATTTAGTGGATTTATATTATAAAAGAACATTAATTTCTTTTATAATTTTTAATCATAATATTTATTTTTTTTACTTATGCTGTGTTTTTAAGACAGAAAAGTGAGAGAAAAACGAATGAAGACACAAGGTTGGGTAGGTTTTCCGTCCAAATCTATATCTATATCTATATCTATATCTGCTAATAAAGTAAGGGACAATTTCATATATATTCTTGTAAACTTTCAATATTACATATATATCCTTACAAAATTGCATATTACATATATATCCTTACAAACCTTTAAAACTCACTAATATATCCAAATATTTAATTTATAATTATTCAATCATTTAAAAAAAAATAAAATATCCTTTTCTTAATTTATTTATATGTAATCCCTAAATTACCCTTTTCTTATAAACCTTCATTATTACATATATATATCCTTACAAAATTCCTTATTACACATATATCCTTCTAAAACTTTAAAACTCACTAATATATCCAATTATCTAATTTATAATCATTAAATCACTTTTAGTATACTAAAAAACTGCACTAAAATTATACTAAAACCTGCATTAAAATTGTATTAAAAAAAATGCACTAAAATTCAACATTCTAATTAAAATTGTATAAAAATCCGCACTAAAATTGTATTAAAAACTGCATATAAACTACACTAAAATGCACAAAAAAAACTGCACAAATTCAACATTCTAATTAAAATACCCATTCCAAAAAAAATAATCATCCTAGAAAAGTGTAACATCCCACATCGGTGGAGAGGAGAAACCAATATGCCCATATAAGGGTGAGGTTGTCTCTATCCACCAAGACGCGTTTTTGGGGCGAGCCTATGGCTTTGGCTTCCAGGAACAAAACCGTGCGGTATTTTCCAAAGCGGACAATATCTTGTCTCGGAGTGGTCTGGGCTGTTATAATTGGTATCAGAGCCAGGCACTAGGTCGATGTGCACAGCGGGGACGCTGTGTTCCCATGGGGAAGGGATTGTAACATCCCACATCGGTGGTGGAGAGGAGAAACCAATATGCCCATATAAGGGTGAGGTTGTCTCTATCCACCAAACGCGTTTTGGGACGGGCCTATGGCTTTGGCTTCCAGGAACAAAACCGTGCGGTATTTGCCAAAGCAGACAATATCTTGTCTCGGAGTGGTCTGGGCTGTTATAAAAAGTACATGTTCAATGAGTAAAATGTAATATAAGTACATGTTCAAAAATAATCATCCAATAAAATTTTACATTCAACAACTAGATTGGTTCGCCATTGAGTTCATACTTCATGAGTCGTAACTTTTTGTGTTCTATCATCGTCTCCTGAAATAACAAACAAATTATAAAACTAATGTTTTTGAGATTAATCTTCAAAAAATAAAGGAATGCAAATTAGTAACCTTTTATGAGTAGTTGCTTCATGTGACCCTTCGGACGTACTTATGTGTGCCGCATTCTTGCATGTTCGTTCATGGTGACCATACATACCACAACGTGGACATTTATGTCTTCTTTTAGGCTCATCGAGTGGTACAATTCTATTTTTCTTCGGCCGTCCAGGTGGTCGTTTGATAAGAGACGGATATATCTTCTATGTTGATTCCACATGCTCTCATTGATCTTTTCCAGGCAGCAGAGCAATTTCTAATGCATATGCTTCCTTAAAATTTTCAATTGTAAAACACGAATCGACATATTTGTCCCAATTAGCCTCCCTAGTGAAAGCAATGAAAGCCGCTGCATGGACACATGGGAGGCCTTTTACTTGCCAAACTCGACAACTGCATTTCTTCTCGTCAAGTAAAACCTCCCAACGTTGTTCTTTACACTTCACTTCAGCTCGATTGTCACTGCTTCTACACACTAGAAATTCACCCAAGTTCTAATAAAAAAAAAAACAATGTTAGTAAACATTTATCTTTATAATTCTTAAGATGACAAAATATTATGTCTTAATAAACTTGCCTTAGAAATTCTCTTGAGATATTTTGTTGAACTAGGAACTAATTCGCCCTTCCACTTGTTGACA
Source organism: Centrapalus pauciflorus (assembly GCA_020465985.1). NCBI lineage: Eukaryota > Viridiplantae > Streptophyta > Magnoliopsida > Asterales > Asteraceae > Centrapalus > Centrapalus pauciflorus. Next base: position 92,242 of record JAANYP010001043.1, on the reverse strand, counting down.
ATCCTTTTTTATTTGTCAAAACGTACCATAAGCTTTTCTCTAATGCCATCAAGAAGATCAAGCACAGGTTTATAACGCAATTCACCTATCCAAGAGTTAAATGTTTCTGAAATATTGTTAGTGATGTAATCACACTTGACCGTTGTGCCAAACTTGCTCCTAGTCAAAATCTTCTTATGATTCTCGTTCAAATATTTGATTCCGTCATCACGCACACTTGCAATCTCGCCTAACAACCTGTCATGCTTAATAGTACTATAGGTATTTGCAGCACCCTATAGATTGAACATGAAGAAATCACCTCGAAAATGTTTCTTGAAGTTGCTATATAAGTGTCTCATACATTCTCGATGCTCAACATTAGGATAAACTTGATTGATAGCAACCTCTAACCCTTTTTGCATGTCTGAAGAGATGACAAGACCATTCGGATTACTGATAGCTTTTTTCAATGACTCAAGAAACCAAGTCCATGATTTTGTATTCTCTGATTCAAGCATAGCATATGCTACAGGAAACATACCATTGTTACCATCTATGCTTGTGGCAACGACCAATACACCATTAAACTTCCCTTTCAAATGGCACGCATCAAGCCCAATGTAAGGACGACAACTAGCAAGAAACCCTTTAAAGCAAGCAGCTAGTGAAATAAAAATTCGTAGAAAATGCTTTCTGTCACCCTTTGTCTCAAAGTCTATTTCAACTACACTCCCTGCGTTTCTCTTACGGATTTCCTCTTTGAAATCATCAATTTTTAAGAAGGAGTCGTCCCGTTTGGAAATTTTGAATTTAGCTTCATGGTTGGACTTTTCTTGCTGTATGCGTAAGTTTCACAATCGTAATTCAGATACTCATCTTCGTTTTCATCACTATGACGACTATGATAACTTTCTTCAGTCGGACAATTAGAGTCTGAATCATTTTCATCATCAGATTCATCAATATCTTCAACTTGACCACTGTACCAAAACATTTACTTCATTTAAGTTAATGAATAAATTATTGAATAAAGAATTTACTTCATCAATACCTTTCTTGGATAAACTTTTCAGTTGTTACATAAATTGTTGCTTCTTTCTCTTCCTTGTACATGTTAAGCATCACCATGAAGTCATCTTCTGTTTCTAGTTGAATAAAAGATTGCACTTCTGCAAACTTGTCAACAAAAACTAATGACAAAACGATGTCACTTTTTGATGGATAATGTTTCTTAACCTCTTCCACTAGATCGCTCATGTTGTATGAATAAGTGTCCATGTAAATATACTTGTGATACCCAAAACAATATACTTTTCTACATGAGTTTCTGGCTAAACGAAAGAAACCACCATATTTTAGTTTAAGCTTGTAACTAGATGGTACTTGCCTGAGAATGAAAATAAAATGAAAAGATGGTTATTGGAAATAAAGGACTACTAAACTTCAAAATAAAACATAGTAGATAAATATAATAATCTTATAAACTTACTCGATAATCGGTGAGTGAACCAAAATCTCCCATCTCGGTGGCGAACAATTGTCAATCGTATTATCCATCTAAAATATGTTGTAACAATTTCAACAAAGTATTAGAAAAAACAACAGCGATCTAGGTGGAACTCAAGAATCCAATTATGCATCATAGTAAAAACAATTTCAACAAACTTATTTCAAGTTTGGTCTTGTATGCAATTATGCATAAGCAAGGTAGCCCATGTCCTTTCTTGACTTTTGTAATGTAGGTTTGGCAAATGATTAACAAATGACAAAAAAAATATTAAATTGAACACATCAACATCAAAACCAAATATATATTCAAAACATTGCACATAATAAAATTATACAAACTAACATCAATAGATTTCTAACTTGATAATAAAAATATATGTTATGAACTTTTGACTTCTACAATCAATTAAAACCCTTAAAACAATTTTGACTTCTAAAAAGTCCAACAACCATATAATACACAAAGCACAAAAGAATTCCTTTCTAAAAAATTCAAAAATAAACCAACAGAGAAGTACTAGAAAAGCGTGAAAGGTGTGAAGCCATTTTTGAATTTTTTTAAAATATGAAAATTGTTGGGCACACAAAGGGTTCCACGAATTGACAAAGAGACAAAACAAAGTTACCTTGGAAAACGAATCAACTATGGCTGACCCACACACTCTGAATCTGTCTGTACTTCGTCTTCTTCTTCGAGGCTTAGAGATGAAGACGTTGTGGAGAGATGAACAAGAAAACAAATGACTTTTCAATTCCTCTGTAATTGTATTTTTTATTTTGTTTCCAATTCAACAAATAGAGGGGTAATTAGGGAATTTTAATTAACTTAATTACTAAAATAGTTTTTTGATATTTTTAAAATGATTTAATAATTATAAATTATATATTTGGATATATTAGTGAGTTTTTAGAGTCTCTTCTTATTGTTTTCCGCTCATTTTTCTTAAAATAAGTCAGATCTCACTTCTGCCTCTTTCATCAATTCTCCCCCTTTTAATTCTCCATCATGCTCACGCTCGAAATTGATTCCCATCAAACCCTAATCGGTCTCACATACTCCCTTTCTACCTTTGTAATTTGTCCATCCTTTTCAATTCTTCATATTCGTTTGCTTGATCCATTTTCCTAAAATAATTCACATCAAAAGATGCACTGTTGATTAATTTTACTGTGTAAGAGGCTAACGCCGCATTTTAAGATCACGCATGCTACATACTACAACCTCATTCTTCTTTCTCCGAAATCCATCACAGGTATCCAAATTTTTTGTTGTTCTTTTTTTTTTTTTGTATTTTTTAAGAACCAGATTTGGTTTCAAATATGTTTGTTCCATCAATATTATAAACTTTTGCATAAATAATATTAGAAAGTATTATGTGTTTTCATTTGAAAACTTTATTGTTTTTTTATTGCACTCCACCTATTTGGTAAAATGCTTCAAAGAGATTTAAGTCATTAAACCATTGGACCTCAAAAATTTTATTTCATTTTAGGTTGCACTCAACATGTAGTGTTGGTGACGTACTGCTAACCGCTTACTTGCAAAGGTATTGTAGGTTGTGAACGGAATGGATGAGTATTTCCAACTTAATTGGGTGATAATTTTGACTCATTAAAGTAAACGGGTCGAACGGACAGCCAAAAAACAAAAGATTTACATAATATTAATTTTTTATTAAAGCCAATTTGTTTAATACCTCATTTTGTAGAAATTTTCTTTTTAAAAAAATTAATGTTAAAGCTAGTTTTTTACTACGGGTCATTTTGATTATTCCGTCCATTTGACCCATCGGCTGAAATTGCCAACTCTACCTACCTAATTATATGTCTTTTACTGTTGTTGACTATCAGTTCTCATTTAAAATTCCTCTTAATTAAAGTTTGCTTCATTTACCTTTTTTGGGCGTATTTGCACTGATTTTGTGAAGCAATAAGAATGATGATCATTATTGTAATTTTATTCCTTTCTGTTAGATTTCAAGAACTTATTAATGTTAGATTAACATCATTGATTGTGTTCAAAAATCCTGTTTTAATAAAACTTAATTATTGTTAATAAGTTGATTAATTGATCTTTGATTTTTGTTTATTAATCAAGTAGTGTAGTTAGTGAGTGAATTGGTATGCAAGGTATAATTAGTCAAAATACAGTGTTTCCGTTACCTTTGTTGTGATCCCAAGTAGTTTGTTTAGACAATATACTGTTAATATTTTGCTAGACATTAGTGTTACAATCATCATAACTTATAAGACAATAACATGTTGTTCTTAGGCATTTTATTTCGGCAAGTATATTCTTTATGGGGTTCTACTGTCTTTTGTTACACAATTACATGCTGAGTTTCATTAGGTTTACACATTGTTCAAAAAACCACACAATTTGAAAAGTGTCAAGTCTATGGTATTGCATCCTCCATTTCAATGGACATTGCCACACTTTCCTTTTGGATGTTAGTTTAATCTTGATTATGTAAATAGTTTAGAGTTAAATATGTAATTATATAAAGTATAAGGACCTAGAATATCATTTAGTAAACATGAAGAGTTGCAACTATTCGTAAAAGTCGCAACCGTTCATGAAAGGGTACCACGAACCATTGTGTCGGTTCACTCGCACCCTTTCGTCTAGTATATATAGATTGCATTGTAAAGATTGTAAAGTGTGATTTCCAATATTGTTATGATAAAGATTAGTTTCGGTAAATCCTGTGATTGTTTTCAGAGAGTTTTCCCAACACGATCCTGAATCTCATCATTTACTGAGAGACAGAAACAGTCAAGAAATACACCCGGCGATTAGAACATCGTCGTTTAGGAGATTGGCAAAGAAATTGCCAAATTGATACACGGGGCAGACGAACACATTAGTGTTCTACCACCAACCGGCACCAGCAAGAAATTAGTTTGATTTCAAGAGATGAGTCATTTAAGCAAAGTCACAGAAGCATCAACGGTAGGCGAACCCCACAGAACCGAAGGCAAAATTCAAGCAACGATTCTTCATGAAAAAAAAATTGTAAGCCCCATCGCAATTTATAGAATTCAAGATATAGCAAAACCCTAGAATCAGATTGTGCTTCATACCGAATTAACAGCAACAAAAATCAGAAAGTTAAACCTGATTTTTGAAGAAGCAAGCCAACCGTAAAAAGAACCCCACGGTTAGGAGTCTAGAACCACCACCAACCACCAGTTGCCACCACCAGAACCATCAAACGCCGCCATCACCTTAGAGGCAACGATTAGGGTCCCAGAACACGCATCGAACGAAACATCAGCAGAAACCATAGGCATCGATCAGAAAAGACAGAGCACCGATTAAGAAGAGTTGTAGGAGTTGTAGCACCGATTCAGAGGAATCACAAAGGGTTACATCGATTTCAAAAGAAGCATCGATCAGAGGGGAAGCACAGATTAGGAGATATCGGTTCAAAAGAGAAAAGGGAGTAATGTAGCACCGGTTCATAGAAAAGGGAGAGACACCGTCACAACGATTGAGAAAAAGCATCGGTTCAAAAGAAGGGTTGTAGCGATTAGGAGAGGCTGAGAAAGAGAAGACAGGTTTAAAAAATAGGGAGACATAGAAACGTTTCTTTTGTGAAGGAGATACACCAAATAGGCCCAAAGGAGAAGGGTTTTAAGGAAAAGAGAGAAAAGCAGGCCCAAGAAAATTAGAGAGCCCAAGTACCAGTTTAAAGGAAAGAAGCCCAAGAAAGAAGAAAAGTCCATCAGGTTTTTCTTTTCATTTTAATAGACTTTAATTTATTAGGAGAGTAAATTAAAGATTAAAAACCCGTTACAATTTGCGTTAGGAAACGTTGAATTGTTTGAGAAATAATTGTGGTTAGACTAGAAAAGTTAAGTTGAATTATTATTAGATTTATATTGGTTTTAGGAGAAAACCAAATTAAGAAATATGATGGGAGATAAAAGTATAGATACAGAGATAGACCGGAGTTCAAGAAAGAGAAAAAAGATAAAGATAAAGAGTTATTGATCACGAGCAGATCAATAACAAAATAAGAAAGATAGAGATAGAGAAGGACAGAAAGGTTATTGATCAGGAGTAGATCAATAACAAAATGAGATAGACAGAGAGAAGAAAAGGTCGAGATTAGACCAAAGAGAGTATGATTGATCGAGAGTAGATCAATCAAAGAAAAACTAATCAGGAGTAGATCGGTTTTCTTAAAAAGAGAGACACAAAGAAAAAATTGATCAGGAGTAGATCGTTTTTTAAAAAAAACTGATCAGGAGTAGATCGTTTTTCTTGGAGTAGGTCGTTTTTCTTAAAGTAGGTTAGAAAAACCAAAGATTTGATTTAGCAAAATCAAATACAGATAGAGAGACCGCATTTGAGACACAGATCCAGCATTTGAGAAACAAATGCAGAGACAGTTAGAGAACGTAACAATATTGAGATTGCACAAGCAAGAAGATGCAAGTGTTGAAGACAAACCGAAGAACAGAAGATTGAAGACTTGAAGAACAATCAAGATTAAGGGGGAGAATGTTAGTTTAATCTTGATTATGTAAATAGTTTAGAGTTAAATATGTAATTATAGAAAGTATAAGGACCTAGAATAGCATTTATTAAACATGAAGAGTTGCAACTATTTGTAAAAGTCGTAACCGTTCATGAAAGGGTACCACGAACCATTGTGTCGGTTCACTCGCACCCTTTCGTCTAGTATATATAGATTGCATTGTAAAGATTGTAAAGTGTGATTTCCAAGATTGTTATAATAAAGATTAGTTTCGGTAAATCCTGTGATTGTTTTCAGAGAGTTTTTCCAACATTGGAGACGTACCATGAAAATTGCAATGATCCCTTTTTATACAACTTCCAAATTGTGAATATATAAATTACTGCAGTACCTATCATCATCATTACAAGGAACTGATGGTAGTTGTTTGTTTCCACATACTTCTTTATTTTCACTCTTATAGATCAATGAAGGCTAATATTTTGAGAGAGAATCAAACAATTTTCTAAACTATGTTCTGATTCAAAACTTGCAATTTTAATGAAGGGATGGAAATTTAAATAAAATGATATGAACATTTATTCAGTGTCATCATGCTAATTTGCTATAGTGACGGTAAGAGTGAATGATGTACTAATCTTTCCCAAACCCACCTTTGTGTACACGTCAGCGTCACATCAGCTTTTCTCTCTCTACCTTTTCCCACCTTTCTCAATCTTTCTAAGGTGGAAATACCCATCTTTCTATACATTTCCATCTTTCTTAATTTTTTATAAATAAATTCATTTTAACTAACAAAACAATTATTAGAACTAAAATAATTAATTTCATAAATATCTAAAAACTATTACATAAACTAAACATTAAAAATTACCCAATTAAAATAAAAAAAATACATAACAATAAATAAAAATTGAAATTACGAATGAACATTAAAAAAATACAAACTAGCCGTCTAAATTTGGTATTGGGCAAGTGCAATATGTTCAACAAGATCTGAGCGAAGGTTATTGTGTGTTTCCCGATTACGAATTTCCAATAACGTATTTTGATATACTTCATTGGAAGCGGAATGTTGATTGGATGGAAGCTCGGTTTCTTGAAATGAACATATCGCGAACCCTTCGTCTTCTAAAATCATATTGTGTAATATGACACAAGCATACATGATGTTTCTAATTTTATTTGGGTGGCATGGTCGTGCGGGGTTGTTTAATATAGCAAAACGAGATTTGAGTACACCAAAAGCTCGTTCGCTGTCTTTTCTTGCCGACTCTTGTGCTGCCTTGAATCTTTTTCGTTTGTCATCGGTTGGACACGAAAAAGCTTTCACAAAAGTCGGCCACTCGGGATATATCCCGTCGGTTAGATAGTACCCATGTTTGATTGTGTTCCATTAATAACAAAAGGAACAACCGGTGCGATCCCATTTAAAACGTCGTTGAATATTGGTGATTGATTAACCACATTGATGTCGTTGTTGGAACCCGCGACGCCAAAAAATGCATGCCAAATCCATAAATCTTGTGATGCAACCGCTTCCAACATAATTGTCGGATATTGATGATCGTCTCGCATATATTGTCCTCGTCATTCTGTAGGGCAATTTCTCCATGTCCAATGTGTACAGTCGATGCTGCCAAGCATTCCACGAAATCCATGTTTTGCTTCATGGAATGCGTACAAATGATGAACATCGGATTCAATCGGTCTACGCAAATATTTTCGTCTATATAGCTGAATAATTCCCTTACAGAATTCTTGCAAGCTTTCACGCGAAGTTCTTTCAGACATAAAAAGGGAGTCGTCAATCGAATCAGGCACCATACCATATGCGAGTTGCCGAATAGCAGATGTGCATTTTTGTAACGCAGTTAATGCCCTTCTACCTCAAGCATCCCATCGCAATGTAAAAAATTCAAAATGTTGCTCCATATTGTAAACTATTCGTAGGAATAGTTCTTTGCGCATCCGGAACCTCTTTCTGAAAATATCATCTCCACAGAGAGGATTTTCAGTAAAATAATTACGCATTAGACGTTCATTTGCAGCTGCTCGGTCTCTCCGAATTGCAATTCTTCATCTTGGTTGATTAATTTGCGCAGAGCTGGCATTTAAAAATGCTACAAAGACTTGTTGATAATGTTGGATTTCGTCTTCCGACGACTCTTCGGTTGATGAGTGTGACGACGAAGATGTATACGGTTCCATCACAATAAGAATAAAATTGTGAATGATAGTAAAATATAAAGTTGAGAGGTGTATGAAAATTAAGATTGAAAGAGTAAATTTTGAAAGTGTATAGATTGAAAGATGTGATGTTTAAATGTATTGGAGTGAAATATTTATAGGGTAAAAAATTTAGGTTAAAATTTTTTTTTTAAAATTATAAACGGTCATTTGACCGAGGAAAAGGACAAAGAAACGGAGAAGGGAGAAGGTGGGGTGGCGCGGGGAGGGGAAGCCAGAGCGCGGGGCCGCCCACCGGGGGTGGTGTTCCCGGCGGCTTCTTCCTGAGGTGGCAAGGCCGCTTGCATGCGGCTCACCCACACCCTTCACTCTAAGGGTCAGCCTTTCCATAATTCAATTTCAAAAGGTAAGTAACTTTTAATGTCAAGAATCTTGATTGGTTGTGGTAAACTTACCTCACACAATGCTCTACAAAAAACTTAGAAGCCAATAATCTGGGACCTACGCCTTGATTATGCTTAGATGGGCAGTAAACATGATTCACGAAAGGTTTTTATTAGAGTATGAAGTTCACAAATAAATCAAGTATTCATGCTCTCCCATGATAACTGTAATATGTCCCTTCTTCTAAAAAAGCCTTAAAATGGCTAAAAATTGGTTTCGATTACACCTTGTACTTAATGAATATGTATTATGTGTACATGATTGACAAATATAGATTATTATCTTTGATTTTTTTAGGAGACAAGGAACTGAATTGCATTCATCTTTGTAGAGATAAAAAAAATATAGGAGAGAAAGTTGACACCAAGAACACAATTTTATTTTATTTCTTGAATATTTTCTTTTCACCTTCTTACAACTCAAAAGTAATGTCAATATAAAGACTAAGTTATGAGATTCATAACTAGCTACATAACTACTCCATTAATCACTAAACTTTTCACCTTTCATAACTCATGGTGGTTACTAGACATTAATCATCAAACTTTTCATCTTTTGGTGGTTACATGAATTAATCATAAACTTAAACATAATAATTATTCAAGTTTAATTTATTTTATTGCTAACAATGCCTCCCTTAAATGAAACTTGCTGTTTACTCCCAATCTTTCAACATTCTTCTTGAAAAAATTCCCACCAAGCGGCTTTGTAAAAATATCCGCCATTTGATCTTCTGTCTTGCAATACTCAACTTGAACATCTCCTTCATTGACAAGGTTCATCAATATAAAGACTAACAATAATAAAATTTCCATGTAAATCTCCTTTAGTGTAAATGATATGCTCATATGGACATTTTTCAAATCCATAATTCTCGAAGTAAAAATTGATACGACTATACCAAGCTCGTGGTGATTGTCTCAATCCGTACAACGCTTTCTTCAACTTGTACACTTTATTCTCTTCACCTTTTTTGACTAACCCAAGTGGTTGATCAACATAAACTTCTTCTTTGAGAACACCATTCAAAAATGCGGATTTTACATCCATTTGAAACATTTTCCAACCATTTTGAGTAGCAAGAGAAATGAGCAACCGAATAGTTTCGAGTCTTGAAATGGGAGAATATACTTCACTAAAATCTTCGCCTTCTTTTTGCTTGAAACCTTTCGCAACCAACCTTGCCTTATGCTTGTTGATAGACCCATCCGGATTCATCTTTGTCTTGTACACCCGCTTTACTCCAATAGAACTTTTGTGTGGTGGCAAATCGGTAAGCTCCCATGTGTCATTTTTTTCAATGGAGCTAATTTCTTCTTTCATGGCTTTCCTCCATTTTTCTTCTTGACAAGCATCATCAAAGTAAATTGGATCTTCCCCTGCAAAGAAAGCAAACAATACAGAATAATTTTGCACCATCTCTTCTGTTACATCATATAACTCTTGAAGAGTTCTTGTCTTTCTTATCGGGCTTCTTGGAGAAGAACTTGCGGAAGAATTTTGAGAACCGGGAGGACTCTCTTCTTGAACATTAGTTTCAACATTTCCAATCTCTTCTTCTTCAACTTGAAAAGGAAAAATTGGTAAATTTTCCTTTTCAACTTCGATCTCTTCAAAAAAAAAGAACTTTTATCAAATCGAACATCTCGACTTATCACAATTTTCTTTGTCGTTGGATTATAGAGCTTGTATGCTTTGCTTCTTTCACTATAGCCAATAAAGATGCACTTTTCTGACTTGTCATCCAACTTGCTTTTCATTGAATCTGGGACATGAGAATAAGCAACACTTCCAAATACCTTAAGATGATGAACACTTGGTTTTGTACCATACCATGCTTCATGTGGTGTGCAATTTCCCAAACTCCTTGTTGGTGACCTGTTAATAAGATAAACTGCACAAGAAACAGCTTCAGCCCAAAAACTTCTTGGTAACCTCTTCCTTTTTAATAAACATCTTGCCATCTCCATTATTGTTCTATTCTTCCTTTCACATACATCATTTTGTTGAGGTGTATAACGGACCGTCATTTCATGTCGAATGTCATTGTCTCGACAATATTTCTCAAATTCATTTGAGAAATATTCACCCCCACGATCTGTCCGCAAAGTGTTGAACTTTAACCCCGTAAAATTCTCAACTTCAGCCTTGAAATCCATAAACCTTTGAAAAGCTTCAGATTTTTCTTTAACACAATACACCCAAACTTTTCGTGAGAAATCATCAATAAAAGAGATAAAATAACGATTACCTCCCAAAGATGAAACGGTCATCGGCCCACACAAATCTGAGTCAATAAGTTGCAATGGTCTTTTTGCCTGCCATGATGATTGAGAGGGAAATGGGGTTCTATGTTGTTTTCCAAATTGACAAGTTTGAAACACCCCGTTCTAATAACGCGGCGCTTTTGCTATAATTCTGCAACATAAACCTCAAAATCTAATATAACAAAAGTTATCTAAGTTCAAACCTCAAATTTAGTGCATAATAAACTAAACCATAACATTCAGAGTACGCAAAAATAAATAATCTAGTTATTACAACCAAATTGAAAGTCTAGGGATCTATCCATCCCAATTACAATTTTAGCAAATATAACAGAAAAGTGCGGAAGCCATTCTGATACCACGAGCTCTCAAACCCTGGACCCTGAAGCAGGTGCTTTCCCCTTATTAGCTAAACCTGAAAAATTGCCCCCACAACCGGGGTAAGCCGTCGCCTAGCGAGTAACAGATTTAATAGCACAAATAAACAAGTATAATATGAATGATACAATTATCGGCACAAATTCAACATGTGTAGCACCCGGCCTTCCCAGCAGTGCGTCCACGAATAGGTAGTCTGTGTAGCATCCGGCCTTCCCAGCAATGCATACACAGTAACACAGCTTGCGGCACTCCCGACTTACAGCGTATAAAAATAATATGCAGCCACACAGGCATGCATTCATAACATAAATACACAGTATGCATACCAGGGAAAATAAGGGTTATCATGTAACAACTCAGGGTAATGAAATGAATAGCATGTATCAAAGGCAATATGGTAGTGAAACGAATAAGCATGGTAAAAGAAATGAATCAGATAACCAGTACAAACATATCATAAATGATCATTCATGAAATTAAATCAATTACTCACAGTGCTCGCAAATCCGTACTCGCCAAACGACAACTCGATATCCACTGAAAGCACTATCAAGAGCCACACGTCTCAACTGAACTACTAGAGTCCTGATATAAAAGTATATGGCCTATTTATCAATATCCTTAACTTTATAATTTAAAATGTCCAATATCCAATTCCATTTATTAATTTAATATTTTAGTGATTAATTCGGTGTACTTCTATTAGTTGTTATGTTAACATTCGACATATATGAGTTCCAACATAATTTAATTTATTGACGATATGATAATCAATCTATAACAATTTATAAAAATCTATCGATATAATTTCTATAATTCTACCGATCAATTGCCAAATTCATTTAAGTTAAACCAACGAAATCCAATTAATGACCTAATTATTAAATTATATAGATCCCAAAAGAATTAACCTATAACTAACTTAATAGATAACCCAAATCAATTAAATAAGATGTAGCCCAACTATAATTTAAAAGCGATATAAAAGAACAAACCTAAAAATTCAGCCCAAATAAAATATAAATGAACTAAAATAATAATAATAATAATAACCCAACCCATTTAAATTAACAAAACTAAAAGCCCAAAAAGAAACCCAATTAATGAGAAAGTCAAACCATCTTTTTGTTAAGCCTAATTTAAATTAAAGAAATTAAAGATAAATAAATAAATAAAACCCATTTGATGAGAGAGCCCAATAAAATAATCAAGATAAATAATCTAGCAGCCCAATTTAAATAATAAAAAAAGAGCCCATTCTTATTGATTAAATGGGAGCCCAACCTAATTTAATTAATTTTTTTGAGCCCAACAAAAAAATTAAAAGCATAAAACAAAGTTAAAAGCCCACAAGTTAAAACATTACACTAGGAAGAGAAACCCTAATCTATCCATCCATCTCCTCTCTCTCTCTCGGTTCACCAATAGGAGCAACAACAGCCGCCGCCGGCGCCGGCCGGAAGAAAAGGCCGTCGGCCAAGGTGGTTCCGGCACGGCCCGACCACCTCCGAACCCACACTACACGTACACCTCTCCCACTCTCCCTCTCCTTTCGGTTCACAATCAGAACGGAACAAAAGAAATAGGAGACCGCCGCCGGCCAGGGAAGAGCCGCCGGTCGGCCGCCGCCGCTCATCTCCGTCCCGGCCAAACCCCACACACACACACTCACATCTACTACTCTATCTCCCTCTCCCTCTCGGTGGTTTGAAACAGCAAGAAAAGAAGCTGCCGCCGCCGCCGCTCGCCGCCGCTGCCGCTGCCGTCTCCGGTCGAATCTCACACTACTCACACAATCGTTATTTCTACTCCTATTTTCTGATTAGAACCATTTTATTTGTAAGTTTTCAATTCATCAACCAAAAATCCATGAAATACACATTTTATTGTTCTTGAAACTTTGAAACAAATTTATGGAAGAGTTGTTTATCATAGTTTTAAATGTTAAATTCCAGATTGTTCTATAGGCAGAAATACGTTTTTGTGATTGAAACATGTAAATATATGATTATTGTTATGGTGTGGATTGTTACCTTTAATGAGCCTCCAATGGTGATGAATGTGATGATGAACTTGATGCTAAATCCTTGAATCCAGCTCCAATTTCTTTAAGATTTTCAGTATGTGTGTGTGTGTTCTTGAGATGAAGAAAATTTGTTATTAGGGTTTTTCATGTATATAGGAATTTATACAGGAGGTTGGATGATTATGATGATGATTTTTGATGCATGTATGCATACATGCATATATTTATCTTATTATTATTATTATTATTATTATTATCATTATTATTATTATTTTTATTTCTACACACTATATTCATTTATACAACTAATAGTTTTATAAGTGTGTGTGCATATATAAGTCAAGAATATGATAATGATTTAAATCGTATTTTTCTTGAGTTAACATTTAAATTAAACGACTAAAATTAAATTAATTACCTCAAAAATAGCGGGCGTTACAATCTCCTACAAGTTGGATTGATCTCGTCCTCGAGATCATGTAGATTTGAACAGATCGGGGTATTTCACTATCATCTCCGTCTTTGGCTCCCACGTATAATTCGGTCCACGGTGATGTCGCCATTTCACTAAGACCATCTCTATCTGTCGATTTCTCAACTTGCTGATCTTCTCATCAACTATCTGTTCGGGCTCCTCGACATATCTGAGTCGTTGATCAATCTGAACATCCTGAGTCGGCACCATCTCCTCGGCATTCTTCAGACATTTCCGCAAATAGCTGACATGAAAGACATCGTGCACACCGACCAGCTCTGGTGGCAAATCCAATCGGTATGCCTGTGCACCTATACGCTCTGAAATCCGATAGGGTCCAATAAATCTAGGGCTAAGCTTGCCCCTCTTGCCGAACCTCATAATACCCTTCCAGGGCGACACCTTCAACATCACAAAGCTACCAACCTCAAGCTCCACTGGTCGATGTCGCTTATCTGAATACATCTTCTGTCGATCCTGGGCAGCCCTCAATCGTTCGCGAATAATCTGAATCTTGTCGTGCGCAATCTGCAATAGCTCGGGTCCGCCAATAGGTTTCTCACCTACCTCTCGCCAACATGTGGGTGTACGACACCTACGACCATACAACGCCTCGAACGGTGCCATGCCGATAGAAGAATGATACGAGTTATTATAAGAAAACTCGATCAACGGCAAATGAGCATCCCAGTTCCCACCGAACTCTAACACGCAGGCTCGTAACATATCCTCAAGAGTCTGTATCGTACGCTCGCTCTGGCCATCCGTCTGTGGGTGAAATGTCGTGCTAAGAGTAACACGCGTACCCAGCTCGTTCTGTAAGCTCTGCCAAAACCGAGAAGTAAACCGCGAATCTCGATCAGACACTATCTTCTTAGGCACCTCATGTCTAGCAATGATCTCGTCTATGTAAATTTGTGCCCACCGATCCATCGAATAATTCTCCCTAACTGGAATGAAATGCGCGCTCTTCGTAAGTCGGTCAACTACAACCCATATCGAGTCATGTTGTCGCTGAGTCTTCGGGAGCTTAGTGACAAAATCCATCGCAATCTCTTCCCACTTCCACTGCGGAATAGGTAAAGGCTGTAAACTGCCATATGGCTTCTGATGCTCGGCCTTCACTTGCAAACAAGTAGTACACTGCTCAACGAATCGACCGACGTCCCGCTTCAAGCCGGGCCACCAAAAATCATAACGTAAGTCACGATACATCTTCGTAGTACCAGGGTGGACAGATAATCGAGAATTATGAGCCTCAGCCAACAAAATATCTCGCAAACCACCGAGTCTAGGAATCCAAATTCGCGAATCAAACAACAATACCCCGCGACTATCAGGAGAAAGACGCTCTATATAACCAACCATCCGCTCAGACTTCAGATGCTCCGCCGATGACGCCTCAGACTGATATCTCAAAAGATCTACAATCATGGAATCTTTCGCAGGAGGACGTGCTGTCGCACAACACAATACACCTGAATAGGGTTTGCGACTCAACGCATCAGCGACTACATTCGCTTTACCAGGATGATAAAGGATCTCGCAATCATAGTCCTTAATCAACTCCATGGCACGCTGCTGTCTCATGTTCAGCTCCTTCTGGTCGAAGATGTACTTCAGGCTCTTATGATCGGTGAAAAGCTGACATCTAGTGCCATATAAATAATGTCTCCATAATTTCAACGCGAATACCACTGCCGCCAACTCTAAATCATGAGTCGGGTAGTTCCTCTCGTGAACCTTCAGCTGTCTCGAAGCATAAGCGATCACTCTTCCCCGTTGCATCAAAACACACCCCAGACCGTGTAAAGATGCATCGCTATAAACAACGAAATCCTCATTACCCTCTGGCAAGGAAAGAATCGGAGCCTCACTCAAACATCGCTTCAGCTCCTGAAAAGCTTGCTCCTGCGGCTCACCCCAAACAAATCTCACATTCTTTCTCGTCATCTCCGTCAGGGGCACTGCGATCTTAGAGAAATCGCGGATAAAACGCCGATAATAACCCGCTAGACCGAGAAAACTACGAATCTCCGAAGCATTCCGGGGTTGTCCCCAATTTCGAATAGCCTCGATCTTCGTCTGATCAACAGATACACCCTCGCCACTAATTGTGTGACCAAGAAACTGAACCTGATAACTCAACAAAGAAAAGTTAGAATTCACAAAGGAATTAGACTCGAGAATAAATCAATAAATATACCTTCGGCAACCAAAATTCACACTTGGAAAATTTGGCGTAGAGCTTCTCCTTCCTCAGCAATTCTAGCAACTGCCTCAAATGTACGGCATGATCAGCCTCAGACTTAGAATAAACCAGAATATCATCAATGAATACAATGACAGATCGGTCAAGCATCGGACGACAAACTCTATTCATCATATCCATGAATGCTGCCGGAGCATTGGTTAAGCCAAAAGGCATCACCAAAAACTCGAAGTGACCATAACGGGTCCTGAAAGCAGTCTTGGGAATGTCATCGCCATGAACCCTCAATTGATGATAGCCAGATCTCAAGTCGATCTTGGAGAAACAACTGGCACCCTGCAACTGATCAAACAGATCGTCTATACGCGGCAATGGATACTTGTTCTTCACAGTCACCTTGTTCAGCTCACGGTAGTCGATGCACATGCGAAAACTACCATCCTTCTTCTTAACGAACAAAACCGGAGCACCCCAAGGTGAAGTGCTCGGTCTAATAAAACCTCTATCTAACAACTCCTGAATCTGGGACATCATCTCCTGCATTTCAGCAGGTGCTAAACGGTACGGCGCACGAGCAATCGGTGCTGCACCGGGTACAAGATCAATACGGAACTCCACTTCCCTCACGTGAGGTAAACCAGGCAATTCCTTGGGAAACACGTCAGCAAACTCGCGCACTATCGGAACATCTGCCACGGTCTTCTTTGCCTCACTCGTATCAACGACATAAGCAACGAAGGACTCACAACCCCGCGTCATAAAACGACGAGCCCTAACCATAGATATCAACCCCAAATCACCCCGCCGTCTCTCACCATAAATAAACATATCCCTACCCTGCTCACTCGGAATACGAACCATGCGCCTCGAGCAAACAATGTGTGCATTATTGGCAGCCAGCCAATCCATGCCCACAATCACATCAAACCCCCCAATAATCATAGGTACAAGA
Organism: Centrapalus pauciflorus; assembly: GCA_020465985.1. Lineage (NCBI taxonomy): Eukaryota > Viridiplantae > Streptophyta > Magnoliopsida > Asterales > Asteraceae > Centrapalus > Centrapalus pauciflorus. The sequence continues at coordinate 75,317 of JAANYP010001043.1, read as the reverse complement.
TCAATAGTAAAAGTACGATCCTCAAGACTAAGTATGCAACCCAGATAAATATCAGTAATCATCACAACTGACCCATTTGCGGTCTCAACAGATATAGGAGCAGGTAGCACAGAAGGTGAAACACTCAGATGATGTGCAAATGCAACAGATATAAAAGAACGGTTCGCACCAGAGTCAAATAACACACGAGCAGGTAAGGTGTTAAGTAAAAAGATACCAGTAACCACGTCAGGTGTCTCGCGGGCCTCCTCTGCCGTGATCTGAAAAGCACGAGCTGGAACTCTAACAGTGTCGTCTCTCCTAGTCTGAGTCTGTCCTGTAGCTGGGCGGCTCACTGATGCAGTACTACCACTCATACTCTGTCTCTGCCCCCTACGAGTGCAATCCCTCGCCATGTGTCCAGATCCCCCACAATCATAACAAGTAAGAAGAAACTTCGGGCAGTTAGCCCGAACATGCCGTGAATCGCCACATGCTCGACAACCTGTAGATACCCCGCTACAAGTCCCCGAATGTCTCCTGCCACATCTCTGACAATCTCGCGGTGCCTGGGACTGCGATCTCTGCTGCTGCTGCTGCGGTCGAGAAAAAGATGAACCATGCGATCCAGATGTAGCCTGATATAACTTAACAGAACCCTGAGGAGCAAATCTCCTCGGCGCAGATGAGCCAGAAGAAAATCCCCTAGAAGCCCCAGCTGATGAACCCGATGATCTAGGCTGAAATCTCTGGAATGAACCGTCAGATCGAGACCTCTTGGGAGGTGGCATCAAAGAAGAAGTAGAAGTAGGACCCAACAACGTCCGCTCGCGCTTTCGCGCACTCATAGCTGCCTCCTCAAGAGTCTTATAACTCTGCATCTCCACAAATTCTTTGATCTCAGATCGAAGTCCCGTCACGAACATGTCTACTCTCGTCTCCTCATCCATCGCATATCTGGTCACAAACTGGGATTTCTCCCTGAACGCAGCCTCATACTCCTGAACTGTCAGACCCTCCTGTCGCAAAGCTAGAAACTGCCTCTCAATCTCCCTCGTCAAGTCAGCTGGACAGTACTGATCCTGAAATCTCTGCCTGAACTGAGCCCAAGTCATCGCCCCCACCAGATCGGAACCAATAGCCCTAGAAGTATTTTTCCACCAAGTCAACGCTGGGCCCACTAGCATCCCTGCGGCATACTGTACCATATCGGTCTCTAAGCAGTGACTCAGACGAAATGCCCTCTCTGAACACTCGAGCCACTCCAGAGCCTTCACAGGCTCCATGGTACCATCAAACTCTTTCGCCCCAGACCCTTTAAAGGCCTTGAACGAAGCACGATCAGATCGTCGTCCGCCAGTCTCGGTCCCCACAGTATTACCTCCGCCAGTAGGTGCAGATACCAAAGGATTTCCCGCAGCAGATCGGGATGAAGCAATCAAGTCACGAATCTCCTGGAAACCCTGCTGCACCTCCGCGCGACTCTCATCCATAACATCTCGTACATAACGGGCCATGTACTTCATCATCCAGGTCTCACGAGGGGTCAACGGCTCTCCCTCGGGTCCAATATCATCATTTAAATCATCTTCATCCTCGCGCTCCCCGTCAGAATGCTCTATATCCTCTGACTCTACGATAACTTGCTCATCGCGTGGATGACTGTGGCTCTCGTCATCAGCCATAGTGCTGAAAATTAAATTTATGAGTTAAATTAAGAATTCGTTATGTTTTACATGCTTGATTAATCTACGGCTGCTCATAAGAGTGCATGTTATATATTTATGAAAGTTACAGTTTAAATCCTATCTTAACCGTTCCCAATTTCCTAGGCCATCAGGGTAGAGTTGAACTCGTAAAATCACAACTTAAACTAATAGTGATCATGCATCATACGGTTTAAGACTAAGTACCCAAAAGGTACTTAATTCACTTAAACCTAACTAGTCTCTGATATTGAAACACCCCGTTCTAATAACGCGGCGCTTTTGCTATAATTCTGCAACATAAACCTCAAAATCTAATATAACAAAAGTTATCTAAGTTCAAACCTCAAATTTAGTGCATAATAAACTAAACCATAACATTCAGAGTACGCAAAAATAAATAATCTAGTTATTACAACCAAATTGAAAGTCTAGGGATCTATCCATCCCAATTACAATTTTAGCAAATATAACAGAAAAGTGCGGAAGCCATTCTGATACCACGAGCTCTCAAACCCTGGACCCTGAAGCAGGTGCTTTCCCCTTATTAGCTAAACCTGAAAAATTGCCCCCACAACCGGGGTAAGCCGTCGCCTAGCGAGTAACAGATTTAATAGTACAAATAAACAAGTATAATATGAATGATACAATTATCGGCACAAATTCAACATGTGTAGCACCCGGCCTTCCCAGCAGTGCGTCCACGAATAGGTAGTCTGTGTAGCATCCGGCCTTCCCAGCAATGCATACACAGTAACACAGCTTGCGGCACTCCCGACTTACAGCGTATAAAAATAATATGCAGCCACACAGGCATGCATTCATAACATAAATACACAGTATGCATACCAGGGAAAATAAGGGTTATCATGTAACAACTCAGGGTAATGAAATGAATAGCATGTATCAAAGGCAATATGGTAGTGAAATGAATAAGCATGGTAAAAGAAATGAATCAGATAACCAGTACAAACATATCATAAATGATCATTCATGAAATTAAATCAATTACTCACAGTGCTCGCAAATCCGTACTTGCCAAACGACAACTCGATATCCACTGAAAGCACTATCAAGAGCCACACGTCTCAACTGAACTACTAGAGTCCTGATATAAAAGTATATGGCCTATTTATCAATATCCTTAACTTTATAATTTAAAATGTCCAATATCCAATTCCATTTATTAATTTAATATTTTAGTGATTAATTCGGTGTACTTCTATTAGTTGTTATGTTAACATTCGACATATATGAGTTCCAACATAATTTAATTTATTGACGATATGATAATCAATCTATAACAATTTATAAAAATCTATCGATATAATTTCTATAATTCTACCGATCAATTGCCAAATTCATTTAAATTAAACGACTAAAATTAAATTAATTACCTCAAAAATAGCGGGCGTTACAAGCTTCACAAACTTCATTCATACGATCAATTTTAGGCAATCCTCTCACCATCATTTTCCTTGATAGTAATTCCAAATCTCCATAGTTCAAATGACCATATCTATCATGCCATAACTTGGAAACTCCTTTGTCAACACCAACAAAACATGACATATTTTGATTTTGAAGAGCCAACGAGAAAAGATTATTTGACGCAATTGTAACTCTAGCAATGACTTGATTTTTCTTTGACAAAAAACAAGTCATGTCATGAAAATGAATGTCATAACCTTTCTTCAAAAGATGACCAACACTAAGCAAATTACTTTTTAGACCAGGAACAAAATAAACTTCTGACATTTTCTCAATACTTCCTTGTCTTGTTTTAAATTCTAATTCACCAACACCACTAACTTTATATGATTTTCCATCTCCAATTTTAACTTCGCCGTAATCATTTTCAAACAACTTGGAAAATAAATCTTTGTTACCTGTCATATGCTTGCTAGCACCGCTATCTATGTACCTGACATTTTCATTATTTCCGCATTGAGATACTAGCAACAAAGTATCTTGATTATGAGACTCCGAGTTTTTGCTTCCGCTAGCCCAATTTGCATTGTGTTTTTCTCCATCTCTAAACCAACACTCTCTTGCTAAATGATCGGGTTTGTGACAATTATCACATTCAAAATAACTGCGTCCTCTTCCTCTTTGATAGCCACGTCCACGTCCTCTTTGCCAACTTCGAAAACTTTGACTTTGATTTGCTTCATTCCACCCATTTTCATTTCTTCCATAGTTTCCTCTTCCACGAGAATTTGCAAATCTTCCTCTAGAGTTTCCTCCTCTTCCACGATCATGGTCTTTACCTCTTTGGCTTTTGAAATCTTCTTGCTTCTCATTTAACGACAACTTTGACTTGAGGGCTGTTCCAAAACTACTTCTTTCTTTTTCTTAGTAAATCTTTCTTCATGAGCTTGCAACGAGCCAGTTAGTTGATCAATTGTCATAGAATCTAAATACTTAGATTCTTCAATGGACAACAATAATCAAATCTAGAATCCAGAGAGCGAAGAATTTTTTCAATGACACGGATATCATCCATAGTTTCACCGTTTCTTTTTAATTGGTTAACCACCGACAATACCCGTGAACAGTAATCAGAAACTAGTTCTGCTTCTGTTTTATGCAAGCCTTCAAATTCCGCTCGAAGAGTTTGCAACCGTACCTTTTTTTACCTTTTCAACGCCTTTGTATGTCATTTCCAAAATCTCCCATGCTTCCTTTGCCGAAGTAGCACCACATATTTTCTCCCACGCAGCTTCATAGGATTGTACTCTTTGGTATATCCAAAACAAAGCTTGTTGATTCTTTTTCCTCCATCTTCTTAGATTCTCCTTTTGAGCTTGGTTTAACTCTTCTTCATTTTCTTCTTCCGTGTAGTCTTTTTCAACTATCTCCCATTCTTCTTGAGATCCAAGAAGAGCTTTCATTTGGATACTCCATTTGGCATAGTTATCTTTGGTTAATTGAGGAACAAAGGAAGAGGAATAGAGTTGTTCATTTGAACAAATTTTAGACTCTAGATTAATTGGCTCTGATACCAATTTGTAGAGATAAAAAAAATATAGGAGAGAAAGTTGACACCAAGAACACAATTTTATTTTATTTCTTGAATATTTTCTTTTCACCTTCTTACAACTCAAAAGTAATGTCAATATAAAAACTAAGTTATGAGATTCATAACTAGCTACATAACTACTCCATTAATCACTAAACTTTTCACTTTTCATAACTCATGGTGGTTACTAGACATTAATCATCAAACTTTTCATCTTTTGGTGGTTACATGAATTAATCATAAACTTAAACATAATAATTATTCAAGTTTAATTTATTTTATTGCTAACAATCTTTGTGTGACTCGAATCCTCTGCTGCCAACAACTTGGAGGGATTCTCATGTTAAGCCGATGAACTTTCAAATTGGGTACATTATTGTTGTTTATTAATCATGGTGCTCTTGGCCTCTTGTAGATCAATTTGATGTGTTTCAACATTAGTTCGTTGCTCTTGTGAACAATTCAATGTTGTAGAAATAAATTTGTCTCATTATTTTGTATAGGAGCTAAATGCAAGGAAGGAGTTGATTTAATAGAGGAGTCGATTGTAAGAGAGTGGACGGAGTACATGATCGATGATGATCCTAAAAATTCTCATTATTTTATCTGTGGTTTTGAAAGTTTTTGGGTTTATGGCTGTTGAGTTTGTATTTTATGGATCATGCATCGTATTTTAATTTATTTTTCAATAAGAATGTTATTAGAAAATGTTAAGTAATTCCGTGATGTTTTTTTTCCAACATTTGGTTGTTACATAGTTTACTCTAACAAATTCTTTTAATTTAGTTTTTCATGGTTTAAAACAAATGTTGATTTGCATCGATTCATATTCTTTATTGTTCGGTCAGTTTATTATTGAATTCTTTAACAAGCTCCAGAATTACCATTTTCACCCCTTGAAAACCAAAACGTATCTAATTCTGAAATACGTGTTGCTCCTGAGATCCCATCTATTTCGGAATTCACTCGCCGATAGGGTGGCATTTTTGACCCAACGGAACAAACGAGATCCGCAGTAAAAAACTAAGTTAGAACATAACTTTTTCCAAAAATGAAAATTTATAAAATGGTGTATTAAACAAATTTTTCTTTGATTTTGTTTTTTTTTTTTGAATTTATGTAAAATTTATGACTTTTGATTGTCAACCCATATGCTTTAATGACCCGAAATTAACACCCCTACACTCCGACAGCCCTATCTTGATTTGCAACGTACCCAAGATCAATATCAACCTTATCCTTATGTACTTTAATGGACAATGGATCATCCACCTAAGAATATCATTGGAGATTCATGTGCTTCAGTCCAAACCCAAAAGGCTACTATGAATGAATGCTTGTTCTCCAATTTTCTGAGTAAGATTGAGCCAAAGACGATAAAAGAGGCTCTTCAGAAAACTGAATGGATTGTGGCGATGCAAGAGGAGTTAAATCAATTCAAGGATTACAGGTATGGAGATTGGTAGAAAAACCAAAAGACAAATCCATTATTGACACAAAGTGGGTCTCAAGAACCAAAAGTTCTTTACTTGATCATTGTGGTTTAAACTAATAAAAAAATTTTTCACTAACTTATTTTTGTCTTTTTTAAACTAACTTATTCTTTTCCTCACTTCTATAAAAGATGGTGATTTTATATATATTTTTTCACTCGATTTTTTCCTAAATTTTGTTTAGTGTAAATTACATAAATGGTCCCTGTGGTATTATATAACTTTTGGATTTCGTCCCTAGCGCAAAGTAAGTACATAGATAGTCCACAAAATTCAAAACTTGATTGATTTTGGTCCCTCAAAGGCTCAAATTAATTGTCGTGAACTTAGGTGTTAAGTGCAGGGGTATTTTTGTCTTTTTGACTTTTTAGTGACCATTTGTGAAAGTGTTTTGTAAACTATTGATTTTTTTGTCTTGAAATATTCATTTATTATTATTATTATTAGAAATATAAAAAGTTCATATGTTCGTGATCCCACCTAAGCAGCCATGTTGGTTTTCGAGTTACCGAACTTTTATTTGCCTCATTTCACTACATCGTCGTTAACAGTTCATCAACATTTCCTCTTTCTTTCTCCGGCGAAACATGACTTCTTTTCTCTTCTTTATTCAGTGATTGTATGTGTGTGTATTTGTGTTTGAAACCTGCACATCTCGTCTCCTTCGCTTTGAATGTTCAAGATCTGGAGCTGCACCTCGTAATGAGTTAGCCAAAAGGCTCCCACCTGAAATCTCAACCTGCAAATCGTCGACCCCTTTGCCTCCGATGTGGATTTTGATTTTTGGGTTTGGTTTCCCTCAACGTTTAAGTTTCCATCTAGGTTCAATTTGTTGGTTTTTGAACGATTCGCGATTTGTTTTTTATTTTAAAATGGGTTTGGTTTGGATTTTCCTTTCCATATCTGGCTTTGATTTTTCTTCATATTCCAGATCCCATGTATGCACGACTGACTCATCAACAAATCCCTCCCCCTCTCTGATCTTCGTTCTTCCGGCAAATCAATGAATGGTTACGGTTCCTTGAACGGTAACATATATTCGATCTTTCAATGTTGTAATAATGATGATGGAGCACGGAGGCGGTTGTGGTGATGTTAAGTGAGAGAAACAAAAAGAGAGAGATAGAAATTAGAGAATAAGAGAGGTGGCGACGCTCGTTGAGGCCAGTTTAAATAAATAGGAGAATCAATATTTCATTAGTTTGTTAAGTCAATAAATAATAATAATAAAACTAAAATAAATAAAGTTCAATAAAAAATTAATAACAAAAATTCAAAAAGTAGAAGTTTACAAAAAGAAAAATTCAGAATTGGTTCCTCTAAGAGTAGAAATACAAAGCTACCCCTTGTAGAACGATGAAATTAACAGAAGTTAGATTGAGGTACCAAAACGTTACAATTTTTCGTTTTTAAGGACCAACCGTATAATTACTTCACAAGAGGGACTAAAACCGTAATTTTACGTATACTACAAATATCATTTGTGTAATATAATCTTTTGTTTATTATCCTTTTTTTCACTCTACTTCTTCCTAAATTTTGTTCATTATATTTTTTCACTCATTTCTTTTTGTAGTTTTCATTAAAAAAGGATTATTTCAAACCCAAACATTTACAAATTACCAAAAACTAAAACATTATATATAGGGTAAATTACAATTTTCGTCCCCGTGGTTATGTAGAAATTATGGTTATTGTCCTTGTCGCATCAAAATTACAATTTTAGTACCTATGGTTGTCATTTTGTTATGTTTTTGGTCTTTTGACCTATCATTATTTTAAAAATGATTATTTTGCCCTTTTAATTTTATTTCACTTTTAGTCCTAAACAATTATTTATTTTTTATATTAAATTTAGTATTTTTTATTCTAACATTATTTATTTAATATGTATTTATATCTTATTATTACAATTTGACTAAAGCAATGAATTTTATTTTATTATAGATATTATTATTATTATTATTATTATTATTATTATTATTATTATTATTATTATTGATTTAGGTATTTAAATGAAGATATATACAATAATCTAGTCAATTTGTTTTTATATTAAGGGTTAATATCGAAAAAACCCAATTAACTTTCATAGATTTATCGATTAAGTCCCTGAACTTTTTTTTCGATTGTTTTAATCCTTTAACAATTTTTGTCTTATCTAAACCTATATAATTGTCATGTTTAGAAGGTTGATAGCAATTAACATAGCTGGAAAAGTTCAAATTTTTACCAGAAAATCCAACTTTTTGCTGAAAAAACTATTTTTTGGTCAAAACACACACAATTCATAGTCCATACACAATCAAACAATTGTTACAAACTAGTATATTTTGTAAAAATGATGATCTATCAAAGGATTACAACCCGTTTTTATTATTTCTAAAGCTACATACTACATAGAAAGAATGAATCAAACAATGATGAAACCGTATATGGAGTGTAAGGTCTACCACTACTAGATCTATCTAGACGCGGATCCGTGAACGAGTGCGGAATCCTCGTTGACGGTTAGACGGACAACTCTCAACCAACGGAAACACGGAGACTATTAGACGCTGAACGAACGACACACGAACGATCCTACGTACTAATTCTCTCTGAAACGGGACTCACCTAGCTGATAAACTCGAGATCGCCTATTGCTTAATTCCTCACGAATTCTGCCAAAGGTCTGCTAATGATTCGAGTCTATCCCTAATTATAGGCCCTGATTCGAGTCTGTTGTGGGCCAACCTCGAATCTGGCCTAAGGCCTCATTCGAATCTGTCCATCTGACAGATTCGAATCTAGCCCATTCGAATCTAAGGATACATTCGAATCTATCACAGATTCGAATGCCTTCCTTAACCTATTCGAATCTAGCCTATACACTTAAACACTTACGTGATGAAACTTATGTTTTAACTTATGCTTGACACACTCTTTGACTTTTATGTTTGAACTTCTTGTAATATGTTACATCAAGTTCAAACACACAACCAATAACAGACAAACACATATTAAACATATATATCAAAACACTTGTTAATATTCAGAATATTACTTAAATCATAATGCAGATCGATTAGACTGCTATCGTCACACAGGGTGTACCAACAGACTCCCCCTTGACGATAGCTTCTAATTATTTACATTACATCAAATTTAAGTACTAGAGCTATAGACGCTACTACCTGCATATAACCCTGCATCTATACAAACTTTAACTACCTTTTGGAACTTCCTGGCTTCAGATCTCCATGGTTCTGTAAAAAAGATAGGCTGATCATGAAGCTTCTTCAGGTCGTCCTTAGATAGGTTTATCAAATGCAGTGGGTCGTATACCTTCAAAATTACCTGCTCGTCTTGATCCTCCATTATAGCTTCAGCAGTATCAATCTCCAGGTACCACCACTTCATGTTGCTCAAAACATTTTGTGGCATTGGCTTCATTGGCACTCTTTTCAAGCATTTGACTGGCTTATAGATCATTCTAGCCCAAGGCCTTCCAGTATGAGGATCTATTCTTGATCCATCCTCGACCCTCTTTCCGGTCCTTGGCTTGAGTCGCTCAAATTTGCCTGATCGCCCTTCTTTTCTTATAATTCTTTCAATTACATTCGCGTAGGGATCATTTCCAATGTTGATCAGCTCCTTCCAGGCTAACTCTTTAACTTCAATCTTGGGCAAAGAATTAAACGCTTTCAATGTCCGCCTCAAGTATTGAAGTCCATCCCTTCTCTTCAAAATAAACAGCTGCAGTTCTCTGTCAAAGAACCAGCTAATAATCCCTCCTGAGAAGTTTCCGGCACTTGGAATTCTCATCGTCTTCTTCATCTTCAGCTGATCTTTCTTTTCTTCCTTCTTGAACCAAAGATTTATTAAATCAGCTCTAGATGGCTCTTTTTCAGCCTCCTCAAGTTCTTTATCCTCGACTGAGGCTACCTTGATGTAATCAATATCAATCACATTATGATTTGAGCTCTCATAAAATTCAGTGACTGGTTGTGAATTGATTATTACTTCATCAACATTATCGTCCTCGTCCTCTATCACTTCGTCGTCAGATTTCCAGTCAACAATCTCCTCAGGAATGAATTCCCCTTCCTCCAACTCTTCTATTTCATCTTCAAAATCAAACTCCATTAGCTCTTCTTCAATATCTTTCAGCGCATCTATCATGTCGCTGTCTAAAGTCCTTGAAGAACTAGCCTCTCCTTTTTCACCTTCTGTTTGACTTGGCTCCCCCTGAGATTGAGCAGCCTGAGCAGTAGAAAAATCTACTGGCTCATCCTGTCTTTGAGAGCTGGGATCATTGCCTTGGTTATCATCTTCATCATCGTCCCTCCGCCTCTGTACTTCTTGATCACGACACGACGTCTCCCCCTGAGCCTGAAGCTTTTTCATTAACTGCTCAATGAGGGAGCGCATCGATCTTAACTCGGCGGCCTGGTCACAGACGAATGTTTTTAGCTCAATATTCTCCTCTTGGATTGTTTCAACTGTCTTCTTCAATTCAGCATTTTCTTTATCTAAATTTGCATTATGTGCCTGAATTTCACCTATTGCCTTTGTTAGGCTCAGGATTTGGACATGTTGGAAATCCACTCGAGATTTGAGTTGAAGAAACCGCTGATTTTCAGCATAGGCGGTAGATGTGGATGGAATGGACTGAATGGGAGAAGGGTTGAATGGTGGTGGAATATATGGCTCACGAGGTTGAGGTGGTGGTGATGGTGGAGCTGTGGTTTGAGGTTGGGTTTGGGGAACTTCTGACTGACTGGCGGATGCAGAGGAAGACCCTTGCATGAACCGATGACGTTTGGCCCTTTGCCTCGTCAGTAGTGGAGCATCATCTTCTTCTTCAAAATCCGAATCTTCAGATTCCCTGGCCTCTCGCCTTCTCGAACCACCTTCATTGATGATCAAACGTGAACCATAAGTTCCAATTTGAATATGAGGATCTGTCGACACTGATTCTGGAGCTTCAACTTCAATCTCCTCCATCTTTTCTGATTCTGTAGCAGATGATGACTCATCATTGCCAGTCTGCTCTGGCACATATTTGTCAACATCTCTGAAGACATCTTCTTCTCCCTCTGGAGGCTCAAGCAATTCACCCACTAATGCAGCAGCTATATCTTCATTTGCATGTGGACCCGCCTCCCAAATTTCATTTAGTGTTTGGCACAATTGATCAGCTTCATTTGGGACAGATGACGGCCCGGCTTCCTGCATTTCTGGTTGCTGACTCGTAGAAGGCCTAGACTCCTGAGTCTGACTTGCAGTATCTCTTTGTCTTCGCCTTGGATCTCGGGGACGAACACGAGGATGTTGTACTGGACGTTGCTGTTGTTGTTGTGGTTGTTGTTGTTGCTGTCGAGGCTGAACTTCTACTTCACATGCCCAGTTGGCATTATCAGGTGCCACAAAGTTCCTGTCTAAGACAGCTCCAAACAACGGACGAGCAACAGGAACAGCCAATCTTCCTCGGTGTGAGGAACAATCAGCAAATATGCGTTTCTCCATTACATTCACGCTCAAAGAATCATTTGATTGTGGCAGACTTGGCAAAAAGTGCCTTATCAACATCATCACGAACCTCGGATACAAAAGGAACCTTTCTCTCTCAGGAGCCGTGATTTGATGGATAAATTCCGAGAAAATCAGCTGCGAGAAACTAAACTTCTTATTGTATACCATCGCGATCATTGCTGATTGGATTTTTGATACTATATAATCAAAACCAGCTTTCTTAGGCGCAAAACAGATCATAAACACATGGACCAAGAAACGCCATTGTCCTATCAACCCGCTTTTCATATATGAAGATTTTGTAACGTCCAAGCTGTATCCCATTCTCAAAAAAGCTGCTTGCCTAATACTTAAAGGAAAGTCTGTAGGCCCGTCTTCTTGTTCTAGGGAACCCAACTGCAGCACTTGTCTCAAAATATCAGCGGAGAAAACCAAAGGTTGTCCGGCAATTCTAGTTCTTAACACTGTCGGGGTGACAGTGCAGTCCACCTGCAAGTGATCGTAAAATTGACGTACATAGGATATCACAATCGGAATGTTTTCATACAACACATAACTTATTCTAGATTCCGCCAGAAAATCTAAAACTTCTCGAAATCCCTGCGCCTCAGGGATGTTATGGGCAGGATTCAGTACCATATTGTGCTTGGGAACAAAAGCACGAAGCGCCATATCTGCACAATACATAAAATTGTTAGATTATTATTAAAAATCAATAAACTTGTTTAAATTCAAATTTGTTTTATCTTGTATTTGATTAAATACAAAATCTAACACAATTAAATTTCCACAAGTTTAATAAAATTTAAATTCAACAAAATAAATGAAGTACAGATTCGAGAGTAACAGATTCGAAGTGCCCATATTCGAATGTAATGGACAGATTCGAATATACCCTATTCGAGTCTGATGGACAGATTCGAATATCTGGTCATCTCGAATCTATTGATAGATTCGAGAAACCCATGATCAGATTCGAATGTCCATTATCAGATTCGAAAGGCCGACATCTCTTTTTTCAACAAAAATCCAAGATTTTAACCATTTTGAACTAGGTAAATCACATACTTTAGTTCAACTAAGTTCTAATCACTGATTTATGCCTTTAATTTGATATTTTATAGGTCCTAACTTAGTTATTTATGAATAACCCTATTTTGACCAATAAAACATCAAAATGTGATGTTTAAGCCCAAATTTGTGTATGAAACCACCAAAATCTTGTACAATCATGTTGCTTATACCTAGATTTGAAAGTAGAATCGACCACAAAAGCTTTAGAATCGACGAAATGTCGTTTAGTGGAAATACGATAGACTCGAGATTAGATTCGAGATCGCCAGTGATAGATTCGAGAAATCAGATTCGAGAACAGTGAGAAGTAAATGCCTTCACTGTGGACCTTTATATACTAACTACCTTCGAGTCTATGTGTAGATTCGAGTCTACTGACAGATTCGAGAACTTCAAATTCGAGTCTGTCTTAGATTCGAAGCTACAAACACTTAGAAAAATTTCGGAAATTTTGAAATAATTTCAACTTTTTCCAACTATTTTCTACTGTGTAGTGTAACCAGATAAACTATGCCAAATCTTTTACCCTAAGCTCAGATATTTCACGCATTGTATATTTTATCCAACTTTGAATGCACCCTCAGTAACTTTTGACCTTTTACCTAAGTAAAAACTAAACTAAACTAAAAATAAAATAAAATAAAATAAGGTAAAAATAAAGTAAAATAAAATTTTGACCAAAAATTTAATCTAGACTTAAGAAAAAAATTTACAATCTAAGCTAAAAACTTAACAATATATTTTTGATGAGTATAGTCTAAGAAAGGTTCAATCAGATAGCGATGTCCGATACTAACTTTCAGTACTTAAACTTTCACACTTAGGAATTTTTGATTCCTTTGATTGTTTGTCGTGACATACCCATTTAGCCGATTGTTGGTATTTTACCCTGTTAAACACTCTACATTTCGGAATATCCCTTGGCCTTTTTATTTATCAGGAAATTATCTTACGTGACTCAGACATAGACATACTTTTATGATCAAGGCACACAGACAAAATTCTAACTTGTTGGTATTTGCAAACTTTCTTTAAAAGACAAACATCGGACACAGGTCTGTATTCTCATACAACAAAGTGTCTTAGTTCGACTTAAGGTTTAACTTTAAAGTTAGCAGATAGCTGTGACAGGTCTGTACTGACGTACAACAAAGCGACATGTCTGCTAACCCGAATCTAAACAGAGACAACAGGTCTGTACTTACGTACAACAGAGTTGCATGTTTTCGACTCTCAGTTACATATGATATTTCTATTCTTTCCATTTTAGATGTATTTGATGTTGCCATACATCCCCAGAAAGTTCGCATACCTCATTTAGACTCAATGTTTGTATGTCTTGTACATAAAAATTAAGACCGATTGGTCGTACATCTAGGTTAGTGACACGCTTGACTTTTTCTAGAATATTTTATTAGCCTTGTGATTCCCTATATGTATTATGCCTACCAACACATCAAACTAAATAAAGTATAACACTTAGGATTTAGTTGCATTATGTGTGAAAGCCTAAACACTTAGAGTCTGTAACGACGGTGCTAATTTTCGTCACTTTGAACCTATGTATCTAAGAGTTAACTCCTTTTCTGATATTCTCTTTTTTTTGTATTTTTGTAATTTTCTCTCTTTTTTTCTTTTGTTTTTCATAGCAAAACGCATTAAACTAAGCTAATCTACTGACTTACTAAAAATAGAAACTTACTAAAAATAGAAACTTTCCTAAAATAGAAACTTTCCTAAAATAGAAACTTTCCTAAATTAGCAGACTACTGTAAAAAGAAAGAAATATAACAACTATAAAAGGAAATAAAATACTACTAAGGTCAATTTACTCTGGGTTGCGCATTCCATTAAGTTGTATTAAATACTCAAATCGTGACTTATCAAACGCTTTGGTAAATAAATCAGCATTATTATCTTCTGTTGCCACTTTTACCAGTTTGATCAAGTTCTTTTCAGCACAATCACGAATAAAATGATGTCTTATGTCTATGTGCTTTGTTTTACTGTGTTTAACTGGATTATTAGTTATAGCAATTGTAGATTGATTGTCTATCCTAATAGGAGTTTGAGTGTAAGCCAAACCGTAATCCCGCAATTGTTGTTGTATCCACAGAACCTGTGAACAGCAACTACCAGCAGCTACATACTCGGCCTCGCACGTTGACACGGCTACCGATGTTTGTTTCTTGCATTGCCAGGATACCAGTCTCCCTCCGAGGAACTGACAACCTCCAGTCGTTGATTTGCGCGTCAAGCTGCATCCTCCGTAGTCTGAATCTGTGAACGCTTCCAACTCTAGATCTCCCTCCGCGTGATACCAAAGTCCCAGCTTCGGTTTCGACTTGAGGTATCGTAGAATCCGCTTCACAGCTTTCATATGCATCTCCTTCGGATTCGCTTGAAACATAGCACAAATACAAACAGCAAACATAATATCAGGTCTTGAAGCAGTTAAATACATAAGTGACCCAATCATGGCCCGATATAAAGTCGGATCCACATCGGTATCACCATCAGTACCCGGCCCGAGATTGTGATTCACTTGAATCGGCGTGCTGAAGTGGGCAGTCAACTTTGTTCCTTCCATCCCAAACCGTTCCAATATGTCATAGACATACTTGGTCTGATGGATAAACATGCCTTCCTTCTTCTGGTCAACTTGTAACCCCAAAAAAAAATTCAACTCCCCCATAGCACTCATCTCGAACTTAGACTTCATCACCTTTTCGAAATCTTTGCACATCTGTTCGTCTGATGATCCAAAAATGATATCATCTACGTACACTTGTACCAAGATAAAATGATCTCCCTTTCTCTTCACAAATAGAGTACTATCTATCCTACCCCTCTCAAAGCCATTTTCTAAAAGATGGTTGGATAGAGTCTCATACCATGCCCTAGGTGCCTGATGTAATCCATAAAGAGCCTTATCTAGGCGATATACTCTATCAGGATATTTAGGATCTGTAAACCCGGGCGGCTGTTCTACATACACCAACTCCTTCACTTTCCCATACAGGAAAGCACTCTTAACATCTAACTGATATACCTTAAATCCCTTGAAGGAGGCAAAAGCTAAAAACAACCTAATTGCTTCTAACCTTGCTACTGGTGCAAACACTTCGTTGTAATCGATTCCCTCCTCTTGGTTGAAACCCTTTACAACTAATCTTGCCTTGTTGCGCGTGACTATACCCCGATCATCTCTTTTGCACTTAAAAACCCATTTGGTTCCTATTGCAATCTCCCCTCGAGGTAACGGAACTAACTCCCACACTTCTAGTTTCCTAAATTGTGACAGTTCTTCCTGCATCGCTTCAACCCAGGAGTTGTCCTTTAGTGCCATTTGCACATTTTTGGGCTCTACTTGCGATATGAAACACGAATATAGACATGTATGATATGCCTCGGAGTCGTTTATCATCGACAACAACGCAGTGTTGTTATTTACACTACTCCGAGTCCTCACACCCTCGTTAGGATTTCCTATGATGCTATCTATAGGATGGTTCTTGTTAATCCTAGAGGTCTCTATTTCGTCTACCCTTAGATTATCTCCTAAGTTGGATCCTATTTCACCTAAAGGGGGAACAGGCTCAGCTTCTACATTTTCTTCCTCACGGACGTTTTCCTCAGAGGCAGAACTTGATGCTTGAGTCTGATTCTCAGTGTTAGGTTCTTCTGGATTAGCAACTTCTGGAGACCCATCTACAGTCGCAGTAGGCTCGGACGTAGATTCGAACGTGGTCCTTGGAAAGATTTGGCCATCGTCGTTCAGATGCAACGTCGCCATGTCCTTCTCGATTGTACCTGCATTATCATCCAAAGGAATGTTAAATGACTCAAATAACTTATCATAGTCAAATATCCATTTCGGACCAGTTTGGGGTTCATGTGTATAACTTGTGACTTCAATGTTATACACAATCTCCACAGTACCAGTTGTTTTGTTAAACACCCGTTTGTTTGGTGAGTTTGGCACATAACCTAGGAAGTATCCTTCGTCAGCCTTTTCACCAAACTTCGGTTGATGTTTTGTTCTTAAAAGTGTGCATGGTACTCCAAACGGTTCGAATCCAGTTAAGTTAGGTGGCCTTTTATTTAAAATTTCATAACATGTTTTGTTCAATGATTTGACTGTAAGGACTCTATTTAAAATATGGCACGCGGTATTCACTGCCTCCCCCCAAAACATGGTAGGAAGCTTTGAATCCGAAAGCATAGTCCTTGCAGCCTCAATCAATGTTCTGTTTTTACGTTCGGGCACCCCATTCTGTTGAGGTTCATATGGTGCACTGAATTGATGCACGATGCCCATTGATAGGCAATATACACCAATTACAGAGTTTTTAAATTCAGTCCCATTATCACTACGTATATTTTTAACCCTTGTTCCGTAGGAATTCTCCACTTGGTCTAAGAACCCGATGAGCTTTGTAGCCGTCTCGTCCTTCGTACCTAAAAAGAAAACCCATGAAAACCGTGAGTAATCGTCAGTGATAACTAAGCAAAACCAACTACCTCCTATACTCCTTTTGTTGATAGGGCCAAAAAGGTCCATATGCAACAAATCGAATGTCGAGGTTATGGAATTCAGCTTCTTGGACTTGTGTGTCTTTTTATGTTGCTTGCCCTTCATGCACGGTAGACACTTATCCTCAAATTGAAAGCTCTTCAGAGGCACACCTTGCACCAGACCATTCTTCGTTATGTAGTTCATCTTCCTTAGGTGCAAATGAGCCATGCGTCTGTGCCACAAAAGCGATTCTGTCTCTGAAGCTTTTGATAGTAAGCAGATCGGACCCATCGAATTATCTGGCTTGTTCATGTCGAGCATGTACAAGTCATTCTTCCTTGGAGCCCGCATCAATATCCAATCTTCAGGTATCTTGAATCCCGGCTTTAGCACTAACGCCTCAGTGTCAGTAAATAACACTGAGTTCTTCTTATCACAGATTTGAGATACACTAATGAGATTATGAACCAGTTTATCAACGTGATAAACTTGATCCAATGTAATCGTCCCATTAGTGACTTCTCCAGTTCCAGTGATATTTCCTCCTTTGTTGCCCGCGAATGATACAAATCCCCTATTACCCCCCTTGAAGTCTGTGAGAAGACTTCTTTCCCCCGTCATATGCCTGGAGCAACCACTGTCGACGAACCACTTGTTGTTTGGACCGGTAGTTATCTCCTGCACATGAAAGAAAATAGGTTAGTGATCACGGGGAACCCAAGCCATGACTGACTTGGTAATACCATTCTCGTCCACATACGTGAACTCTTTCAAATACCCATCTCGCCTTTCAGGTGACTTGGGCCTTTGAACTGAATTCTGTTGTGGTGCCGAGTGATTTAGATTCACTCTTTGCCTTTGTGTAGGCATTTGTTGTGATGCTCTAGAATAAGTCTTAGTATAATGCATTTCAGACTGTGATCCCTGAGCTTTTACCGGAACATATTGTCTAACAGGAGTATGTGACCTAACTGGAGTGTGTGACCTGCTAGGTGTTGTGCTCCTATAGACTTGTTGAGGTGCTGACCTAGATTGATTAATGACACGATTCGGTGAATTTGTCCTAACCACTTCTTTTGGTCCAACCTTAACCGGTGTTTGTTTCACAACAGGTTTTGGTGCGGCCTGCACAGTTTTCTCGGTACTCTGAGAACTACTCGTGCTCGCCACAGTTGGTGAGGGCTTAACAGGTGTTGGATTCACTGTCTTAGGTGTAACATCAGCTTTCCTATTTGGACAGTGAGAAGCAACATGCCCTTTCTCGTGACATCTAAAGCAAGACATCTTATCCATGGACTTTTTGGTTGGTCCCTTAGATCTAGGTGTCTCACTGGTGTCTACTTCCTTTGGTACATCTATTGTGTCTGACTCTTCGACCTGGTCAGCCCATGAAATCTTCTGTTTTCCTGCAGGTGTTTCACTTGAGGAAGACACAAATTTCACCTTTTTGACCTTGACAGTTGAGTCAGTCACCTTAGGTGTATTTTCAACTTTAGGTTCAGGTGTCGGTTCAGGTAGGTCCTCTAAGTCTACTGAGTTGTCAGTTTTCTCCTGAGGCTGAGGCACATAGTTTGCATTGAACGGTGGAGGAATTTCATGAAAACCTAGACCTACAGGCTTCTTAGACTGTCTTTGGGCATCTAAGACTTTCCCTAGGTTTAGGCTCGAATTCCTAAACTTTTCCAGCTTGCTATTTGCCTCTGCTACCTTAACCTTGGTCTCAGCTAGCTCTATGTCCTTGTCTTTCAAACTTTTGGTCAAGGCCTCTACGTGCTCATACATAAGTTCTATCCTAACACATTGCTCACTCAGTTTGTCTTTTAGAATGATTACGTCTTGAGCATCAGCCTTAAGTTTTTCTTTTAAATCTTGTTTTATATCATTTAGGCTAGCATTTTCTATTTTTAAGTTTTCATTTTGAGCAGCTATGGTCTTATGTGAGTCTAAGACTAGATTTAACCTATCGTTAGAACTAACACATAAAGCACATAAATCACGAAATAGAGAAATAGAAAGACTAACCTTAGAGTTATCAGATTCCACGTTGGCCATCTGAGCAGCAAACTCCAGCACGGTCTGATCATTCCCTTTCTCTACCCACATCGGACTGCTTTCCCTTGTGGTCTGCTCATCTTCATCACAACCATTCTCCGTAACTTCAGCCATGAAAGCTCTAGCGTTGGACTCCGGATGTGAACTCCAGTCATAGGAACCATCTAGCTGTCTGTCAGAAGTGACATTGGATATCAGACCCGCTAGATTGGCCTGACCAGATGAGGAACTCGGAAGGTATCTCTGTTGGGACTGACTTTGGTACTGTCCTTGATGCTGACTCTGCCCCTGGTATGTCTCTACCTTCGGTCTTTGACACTCCCTGGCGAAGTGTCCCAATCCCTGACAGTTGTAGCATTTCACCTTGGACTTATCAAATCCTATCCCCTTGTTATTCATCTGCAGATTTCTTCCAGTTCTCTTTATGAATCTCTTAACCCGTTGGGTTACCATGGCCAGTTGCCATTTCAGATCCATTTCCTCTAAGTCATCAGGGTCGACCTGATCGTAATCTTCATCCCAAAGAGCCGGATCATTGATCTTCCCTTGAACGCAATTTCCGTATGCGGCCACAAACGAAGCAAGCAGATTCAGATGTTCTTCCGCCGACTTTGCGCTCATTGGCATCTTCGAATAGCTCTGACTGGTCGATGCCTGTTGGACTTGAGGTTGCGGTTCTTCTGATCTTCCTAACCCTAAGAACGCGCGATTCAATGAGTCTTCGGACTCTGGTGGCGATGACGTTTCTCCGGTGAAAAACGCTGTAGCACTCTTCTGATCAGCTGTCACTGATGATTTTGATGTCTTTCCAAAATACATAGCCGGATTTTGGACTTGCTCGTAATCAGTCTCAGCCTTAATCATCTCGAAGTGATATGCCCTCAACGTTCCCACGATGTCATCCAGTGATTGAGCATAGTATTTATCTTCATTCAGCTTAATCATTGCCACGTACATAGCCCATTTGGCTGGTAGGGCATCAAGAAGCTTGTTGTTCTTGTCAGTGTCAGAATACTCAATGCCATGACTTTCAAGCTCTGTTATCAGATGATAGAATCGTGTGATAATATCATCCAACTGTTCATCCTTGAGAGCCTTGAAAATCGCAAACTGTTGGGTTAACAGCTCTGTACGCTTTCTACGCACCCGTAGATTACCCTCACACCTTTTCTGGAGAGATTCCCAAAGTTCTTTCGACGTCCTCTGAGTCCGAAATGTGTGCAAGATATCTTGAGGTAACGCCATACGGATAATAGAGAAAGCCTTGTTTTCAGCTTCAAATAGTTTCTTGTCATCCTCTTTCATCATCTGGTATGACAGAACCTTTTGACGGCCTTCAACCTCAGAAACTGGTGGAATGTACCCTTCATCAATGCACACCCACATGCGCATATCGTTGAATCGTACAAAATCCGTAAATCTATCCTTCCACCAGTAGTAATCCTCAACTTTCATCAGCTTAGGTGGTGCATTGGCCTTCCCAACTTCGTGATCCATCTCAAGGAATTTCTGAAGGTTTGACATCTTTTCTGAAAGAATTTGAATTTGAACTTAATTAATTTAATTAGAAACTGATTTAAATTAACTTATTCGAATCTAGATAGATTCGAATCTAATTAATATTTAATCTTTTGAAATTAAATTCGATTAAGTCTTAAAAGCCAAGTAGATTCGAAATAATGTCAGATTCGAGGAAGTCCCTAGATTCGAAGTGATGACAGATTCGAAGGACTCTATAGATTCGAAGACCCTTAGAGTCGAAGGCACAATAGAATCGAATTTCAGCAGTATCGAAGCACAGACTCGAAACAGTAACAAACTCGAAACAAACTCGAAACAGTATAGACTCGAGATCCAATTCGAATGTAGTAACAGATTCGAAACACCACAGACTCGAAACTGACTGAAATTGACTCGAAAGGAGCGTATTTTGGTTAGACTCGAAAATAAAGTAAAACCCTAATTACCCCTATAGATTCGAGCGCCGCAAACTCGAAAAACGGCTAACACTTTGATTTTTTGACGTTTTACAGATTAAATCACTATTTTTCAAAGGAAAAATAATGATTTCGACCAAAAACGTGAAAAACCACAAAGTGTTTCCCGAATATGAATTTGCTAAGCTCAAAAACACGTTTTTGAGAGAAAAACCGTCCAACTAGCGTCAAGAAACCTAGAATGTTTCTGATGAACACGAAGAACACCACGAACACTCCGTAGGCTCTGATACCACTTGTAAGGTCTACCACTGACAGATCTATCTAGACGCGGACCCGTTAACGAGTGCGGAATCCTCGTTGACGGTCAGACGGACAACTCTCAACCAACGGAAACACGGAGACTATTAGACGCTGAACGAACGACACACGAACGATCCTACGTACTAATTCTCTCTGAAACGGGACTCACCTAGCTGATAAACTCGAGATCGCCTATTGCTTAATTCCTCACGAATTCTGCCAAAGGTCTGCTAATGATTCGAGTCTATCCCTAATTATAGGCCCTGATTCGAGTCTGTTGTGGGCCAACCTCGAATCTGGCCTAAGGCCTCATTCGAATCTGTCCATCTGACAGATTCGAATCTAACCTATTCGAATCTAAGGATACATTCGAATCTATCACAGATTCGAATGCCTTCCTTAACCTATTCGAATCTAGCCTATACACTTAAACACTTACGTGATGAAACTTATGTTTTAACTTATGCTTGACACACTCTTTGACTTTTATGTTTGAACTTCTTGTAATATGTTACATCATGTTCAAACACACAACCAATAACAGACAAACACATATTAAACATATATATCAAAACACTTGTTAATATTCAGAATATTACTTAAATCATAATGCAGATCGATTAGACTGCTATCGTCACACAGGGTGTACCAACATGGAGTTGCAGAGTTCAAATGACGATCACAAACCTTGACAAAATCACTTCAGCTGGGGATATATGTTCCCACATATTATCCTTCCTCATTACAAAGAGAGACAAAGAGCATTCTTTAAACATGAATATTTATCCCCTTGTGCTGTTGTGCATAAGAAACAAATCCTTCAAATATGAGAGAATTGGTTTTTACATTGATTGCCCCCCACACAACTTTAATATTTAATATGGTTGATGATTTAATAATCCTTAGATACACGACAAATCCACGATTTGCAAGAATTCAATCAAAGTAATTGCAAATACATAATCTAAAAATTAAAAATCAACTTCCTAAACCTAGTAAACACGTGAACACTCTAAGAAAACATACAAAATTGAAAACCCACTTATTGAAACTTATCATTGTGCACACACGTAAACAAACAAGAAAACACACGAAATCGTGAAGCATGAACACCATCCCTCTACTCCGGCCATAGTACCACCATTGAAAAAAAAAAAACACACACACACACACACAAAATTATGACCTACATACATAAACACCCAAAAAATATACATATACAAATCAGAAAGGAACTGAAGATTAACTTGACGGAAATATCGAAGAGGTTAGTGACTAACCAAATCATGCTCTAAACCTTGACGGCTTGACCACTATCATTTGATAACCATTGAATAGGCAGTGAAGATCATTATCAAAGAGGATGTGGCGAACCTAGGTGTGTGAATTGTGAGAGAGGAATCGTCAAAGAACACAATTGGGGGAAGGGGATCAGGGAAGATGGTGGCTGTTGGTTTCATAATTTCACCGTTGTTAAACGAGAGGGTGAAAGAGAGAGAGAGAGAGAGAGAAAGAGAGGTACCGGCTCTATCGGTTCCCTGTAGTATTTATATAGGTTTAGATAAGACAAAAATTGTTAAAGGATTTAAACAGTCGAAAAAAAAGTTTAGGGACTTAATCAGAAACTTTATGAAAGTTAATAGGGTTTTTTCAATATTAACCCTTTTATTAATTATTATAAAATTTTAATTGAAGATAACTTATTATATATACATACAACTATCATATCCAATACCCCAATGATCCTCTCCCACATGGCCCCAATTGCTTTTTTCTTATCTTTTTCTAATTCTTAATTTTTAATTTAAATTTCATAATACATCCTTATCTTAATGTTATCTTTTATTTAGCGGCTTTAATTTTTAATAATTTTTTGTTTGGTTATCTTTTAACATTTATTATTACGACATTTTCTTACACACTAAAATTATGATTTTAGTTTTACATATGTTTGGAATTGTCTTTTGAGACCATTATGTTATGTTTAATTGTATAACAAAAACTTTATTATTCAAATGCACAATACAAATTCTAATTTCTTTTTGAACGACAAACTATCCTACCACTACTCCTAAGCTACTCATTTACCACAAGACTTACTTTCTCCACCTAAATTTCAACTTGCCTCCGACGGGAGTCGAACCAGTGACCTCTCACTTACATAACACCCCTTTACCAAATTCTAATGAAATTGTTTTATAATTAAAATGTAGCTATTTAATATTTAGATTTTTTTTTATTAAATATGATCATGTATAACATTGAACAATATTATTATTACAACATTTTCTTACACACTTAAAACTATGATTTTTATTATACATATATTTGAAGTTGTCTTTTGAAACTATTATGTTATGTTTAATTATATGAAAAAGACTTTATTATTCAAATGCACAATACAAAATTCTGATAAAATTATATATACATACAATTTCCTAATCTTCTACACCAATGTAAAAGTGCCACATGGTACACACTGATTGGTTTTTTTTTTATTTAATTTAAATTTTTCATAATATACCCTTATCTTAGTGTTATCTTTTATTTAACCCCTTTATTTTAATAAATTTTTGTTTAGTTGTCTTTTAACATTTATTATTACAATATTTTTTAATCCACTTAAAATTATGATTTTAATTATACGTATATTTAGAGTTGTCTTTTGGAACTGTAATGTTTATGTTTAATTGTATTAAAAAGACTTTATTATTCAAATGCGCAATACAAGATTTTAATGAAATTGCTTTATAATTAAAATGTAACTACTTATTTTTAGATTTTTTTATTAAATATAATCATGTTTCACATTTAACATTACTATTATAACGTTGGTAAGTCCTAATCGATGTATTTGAGACATTACCATTATAACTATATTTGATTTGATCGTAAAACAAACAAATTAAATTGACGATTAAACTTAATCAATGTCATAATTTTAAATTATGTTATGAATATTTATTTATTCAATTTCGGTTCTGATTCGATTTAATAAGACATAGTTTAGCATTGCAAAATCTATAAAATCAATTCTAGAAACTAACTAACAGTATCATTTTGCTTGCTTCTTGAATATATATCAGCTTTCGAATTTCACTCTTCGATTATTGTTCAATTGTGTTTTTTATTTGAATTGTTTGAAAGGTATTTATGGATTTGTTTTTCAAATTTATTTTTGTAATTAATATTTTAGACCCCGCATGGCCAATCATGATTGGTTGGATTATTTTTTATTTTAAACTTTTTCATAATACACCCTTATCTCTTAAACCCTTTATTTTAATAAATGTTTGTTTAGTCATTTTTCAACATTTATTATTATAAAATTTTCTTACACATTTAGAATTATGATTTTAATTATACATATGTTTGAAGTGATCTTTTGAAACTATTATATTATGTTTAATGTATGAAATAGACTTTATTATTCAGATGCACAATACAATATATTTTAATGAAATTGTTTTATAAGTAAAATATAACTAATATATGTGTATCTGTCTGTGCATATATCTCTGCTAAATCAAAAGACTTGCAAATTATATGAAAATCTAAAACTCTATCTTCCCGTAGCGAAACGCGGGTGTCACCAGGTTTGACACATGGACAATTATGATTGGTTGATGTTTTTTAAACTTATTTAACACCTTTATATTAATAATTTTTGTTTAATCTTCTTTTAATATTTATTATTACAAAAAAAATTTACACATTTAAATTTATGATTTTAATTATACATATGTTTGGAGTTATCTTTTGAAACTATTATGTTAAATTTAATTTTATGAAATTGACTATATTATTCAAATCCACAATACAAGATTCTAATGAAAGGGTTTTATAATTAAAATATAACTAATATATATGGATCTGCCTATGTATATATACATCTGCTAAATTAAAAGACTTGCAAGTTATATAAAAATCTAGAATTCTATCTTCCCGCAGCGAAGCGCGGGTGTCACAACCTCGTTTATATATATATATATATATATATATATATATATATATATATATATATATATATATATATATATATATATATATATATATATATAATTCATATTTTTATTATTATATTTAATTTCAAACATATATTTAACTATTTGTACATTTATTTTTAAAATTGTTTTTTTTATTTCAAAAAAATCATATTTATTTTTATATATATTTTTTTAACTTTTCAATTTATTATATATTACTCCATATAAAGATTTATATATTTAACTAATTTTTTTCGAAAGATTTATACACATGTTTATTAGCTTGTACCTTTTAATTTGATTAATTTGTGAAGTCAATACATATTGATTTGCACTAAATATATAATTTTTTATTAAACTAAAAAATTTTGTACATATATATAAACTATCCCCCCCCCCCCCCTTTCTTCTCTCTCTCTCTCTCTCTCTATATATATATATATATATATATATATATATATATATATATATATATATATATATATATATATATATGTGTGTGTGTGTGTGTGTGTATAGGGAGAGGTTCTTTTAAGAACCTTAAAAATGGTGAGAACCTAGGAACCTTATAGAGCCCTTGGATCAAAATGGTATTTTTGGAATAAAAAATATTATCTTTCTCTATCCACCTTTTTTATTATATGCATATCTTTTTCACTTTCTCTCTCTTACTTTTTTTTCATTTTCATTTTATACTTTCTTTCATGAGAATTGATTTTAATATTAAAAAAACGTTTTTTTGTAAAAAAAATAATTTTTTTTCTATATAAAAAATTATTTAATTGCTAAAAGATTAATGTATTCTATATAGAAATATTATGTCTATATAGAATGTTATATAATTCTATATTTTTTTTTGTAGATTAACATTACTATTCATAATCAATGTAGAATGTTATGTTTCTTATATATTTCATATATTTTTATGTTTATAACAATCTATATCTTTTTTGTAAATTACCATTATTATTCATTGTGTTTTTGGTTAATTTTATATTAGTTGCATACCAAGTGTTCGATAAAATGTCTAATTGAAATCTTATTTTTTTGTTTCAATGTGTTTTTGGTATATTTTATCATTTAATCTGCGTAGAATATATGATACTTGACATTCTACACGACATTCTACCTAGATTGCATGACATTCTACGTAAATTGCATATCATTCTACGTAGATTGAATGTCATTCTACGTAGAATGTCATGCAATCTATGTAGAATGACATTCTGTAACAACTGGCCTAAAAATATAAGGTATGAAACTCGAAAGTTAACCCAATATAAAACTCGATTAATGAAATAATAAACTCGAATGAAAGTTTTAGTGAATCTCGAATCATATAGCTATAACACTCGAATGATATTACAATGAAACTCGAATCAGGAAATGTAAACTCGAAATAGAATGTGAGGAAACTCGATTAGGTAAAGCACTAAACGCGGAAGTACACTGATGAAACTGCGAATAAGGAAAGGAATTAACTCGGAGGATGCTGGCATAAAACGACGATGATTAAGCTCACATCTCGATTTCTAGGGGATGAAAACTCGAATAATTAAACAAAGAAACTCGATAACAAAGGCAATAAAAGCTCGGATAACAAAGGCAATAAACTCGGATAAGCAAAGGCATAAAACTCCGGATTAACAAGGCAATAAGACTCGGATAACAAAGGCATAAAACTCGGGTATAATTATATAAAACTCGATTGACACTGCAACAAAACTCGATTCACACTTGAATCGAGTTTAACATTCCAGAGATTTTTCTAAGTACGTATTAGATATATATATATATATTATAAATATATATCTAGATATATATTATATTATATATATATATATAACAGTAATAATACGGCTGCCACCTTTTTTTCGTGCATACTTTTGTACTTTATTAATAAAATACATGAAAAGCCATACTACTTATCACTCTAAAAAGTATTGTCCTTTAAAGGACAACAGCGTGTACTATTGTTATTAAATATTAAACAACATGCAACATGAAATGATGAAATCGGCCACACAGCTTTTTACCCAAACACTCAACCGATCCACCATTTACACTTTCTCATTTCACTGAAAATTTTAATTAATTTATCTTTATTTTTAATAACCTTTGTCTTCTATAAAGTAGGAAGACAAAACCTTTCTCAAAAATCACACCACATACATATTCTCTCAGAAAGAAAATCGGCCAACTTTAAGATTTCAAGTGTTCTTCAACTTTGGTAAGTTTGCTATTTACTTATTTATAAAACATGAAAAATTAAAAGTGCATTTACTAAAATAGAATACTTTTCATTACAACTCGATTTTTCAATACTCGTGAAAATGTTCCATGGCCAAAAAATAATGAATACATATCCTGTTTCATAAGTAGTGCACCTGCTCACATTATATGTATGCATGCTTTCTTCGTATATATATTTATTGACTATATATACGTAGTAATGCATGCCGGCAAACCATTTTAGAAATTCCATAAATCGAAAGATGCATCATAATAAAATCCCACAAAAAAATTATTCGTACATCACATATACATGCAAAATATTATACGACAAGTAACCAAAACACGTATTATGATGATATTGAACCCGAACTCGTATAAATATTAGAGACGAGTTCCCAAACCTTCGGAACAAGTGGGCTTTAACTCAGGACCAACAAAAAAAACATCATCAAAACAAACCACAGGTGGTTTGTCATAGCGCCCTATGGTTCACAACTGTTTATGTTTGTTTGGGGATGAAATACAGCTTCGCTTTTTTTTTATATGGACACGAAACTTCTCGATTCTATTAATGTATTACGTATGAGAATCTCCGCCTTATATCATGAAAATCGGTTATTTGGCATTTTGTTTGCTCGGGCCGACTGCGAAATATATTGTGACTAGATCGATTGGGGAGTCATGTCCCCCACTCGGATGTTAGTGGTTTAGCTAAACTGCGGGGTGCATATATCAACAACGTATTTATTGGGAGATACTGGTCGGGGCAATACATTCTAATTAAAGCTTCGGTGACACATGCATGGTTTACGTATACATCTCATTGAATTTTGATTTT